>OY992885.1:98717484-99312484 GCA_963921405.1 Cepaea hortensis | reverse complement strand
ATATATTAACCACAATGTTAAATGATATTTAAAGCATTGGATGTCTACTGAGTGATATGCTGAAATCGGTATTTATAACTAAACCAAAAAGACCAGGAGAAATTGAATGCGAAGATTTTCGTACAATTAACCTCATAAACCATGTCACTAACTTTCTACTCGGAATTATAATGAAAACAAGAAAGAAAATCAAAATGGAAATTAGTGAAGAACAGTATGGATTTGTGGAAGGAAAGGGTAGAATCAATGCAATATATACGTTACGAACACTAACAGAAAGATCAATAGAGAAACAGAAAGACATATATTTGTGCTTCATAGATTATACTAAGGCATTTGATAAAGTAAAACATAATGAACTGATTAAAATGTTGGAAGATATTAACATTGATGGGAAGGATCTCAGAATAATAAAGAATATTTACTGGAACCAACTAGCAGCAATTAAAATGGGTAAAAAAGAGGGAAATTATGAACAAATAAAGCTAGGAGTACAACAGGGATGTGTCCTGTCACAGGATCTCTTCTCCCTCTATAGCGAAGTAATAATGAGAGAGATCAAAGAGAAGCCAGGAATACTAACTGGAGGTTATAATATAAACAATATACGCTATGCAGATGACACAGTATTGGTTGCGGATAATGCAACAGATTTACAACAGTTGTTGGATATTGTAGTAACAGAGAGTGCAAACAAAGGAACAAAGACTGCATTTTGGAAAATGAAGAGTATCCTATGCAATAAGTCGCTATCATTGAAAGTAACAAAGAGAGTTAAAATGCTATATAGAACCTGTATTGCTGTATGGCAGTGAATCTTTGAATGTAAATGAAAAAATTAGGAAAAGCTTGGAAGCAACAGAGATGTAGTTCCTGAGACGAATGTTGCAAATTCCTTGGACTGCCAAAGTAACAACGACTGCCTGAACGGGGCTAATGAAACTAGAACATTATATACAACAATAAGAAAGAGACAAACAGCTTTCTTTGGTCATGTGATGAGAAAAGAGGCATTGGAGAACATCGTGACAACTGGAAAGAACATGGGGAAGAGAGAGGTAGATCAAGAGAAATGATGCTCGATGGAATGAGATGGTGGCATGGAGGAATATCATCAGCTGAGTTGATTCAGAGAACCAAAGACCAAGATCTGTGGAAAGTCATGAATGCCTACGCCAGTCGGCATGGCACTTGATGCTGATGATGCTGATTGCAAATGATAAAAGTTCACAGTTAACTAATGTATAATAGATCACAATTAATAAATGTATAACAGATTATAATAGATCACAGTTAACAAATGTATAACAGATGACAATAGATGGCATTTAACTAATGTACAACAGATTATAATAGATCACAATTAACAAATTATAATAGATCACAGTTACCGCTTGTATTACAAATGGTAATAGTTAACGAATGGTAATAGATCAAGGTTACCACATTATTAGAAATGATAATAGATCACATTACCACATTATTACAGCTAATATAACAGATAATAGATCACAATAACCACATTGTTACAGGTGATAATAGACCACATTACCACATTATTACAGCTAATATAATAGATAACAATAACCAAATTGTTATAGATAATAGATCACAGTTACCACCTTAGTACAGCTATTATAACAGATAATAGATCACAATAACCAAATTGTTACAGATGATAATAGATCACATTATTACAGCTAATATAACAGATAATAGATCACAATAACCACATTGTTACAGATAATAGATCACAGTTACCACATTCTTACAACTGATAAAAGATTACAGTCACCACATTATTACAACTGATAATGTACCACAATTAACAAATGTATTACAGATGCTGCGGACATGCTGGGTTAGAGGATAGAATGTTAACGCTGACAGTACTATGAACACGGACAAGGGTTAAATGCCTGCTCTTGCCCGACAGTTATTACGGACGTTCATTTGAAACCCGTTCCAATGGCTTTATTACAAAAGCATCAAAGAAACATTAACAGGTGTAGCAGAATTAAACAAAGCATTTATTTTGAATGAATTATGCACCATGGGTTAGTCAGAAGAAGTCGCCGTAGGCATTCGGGCAAGCATCCCATTGCTTAGGTAAGCGGCGAATGCCGTCCACAAAAAAAGGATTGCGGTTGCTCACTGAGCCAAGTGTTTACCGCGTTCATTACGTCTGCATCTGTGTGAAATTGTTGCCCCTTGAGAGCTTTTTTTTAGAGGTCCGAACAAATGAAAATCACATGGTGACAAATCAGGACTATAGGCTGGATGTTGCAGAATTTCTCACTTCTTCCTTGCTAATGCTTCCTGCACAATTTTTGCGACATGCGGACGAGCATTATCGTGCAACAAAATCACACCGCGAGAAAGCATGCCGGGTCGTTTATTCTTGATGGCATTTTGCAGCTTGTCTAGTGTTTGCAAGTAGTGGGTAGAGTTGATGTTGACACCAGGTTCTTTAAAGTCGGCCAACAATAGCCCTTCATAGTCAAAAAATGCGTTCAGCATAACCTTACCAGCGGAAACCTGTAACTTGAATTTTTTGGCTTTTGGTGATCCAGCCTGCTTCCATTGCATGCTCTCTCTTTTGCTGCTTGGCTCAAAGTGGTGACACTATGATTCATCGCCTGCCCCTATGCGGAAGAGAAATGCATCACCCGCCACTCTGTAATGCAGCAAGTGGTTCAAACACCATCCCTTATGTTCCTCTTTTTGGTGGTTGGCCAACATCCGTGGTATCCACTGTGAACACACCTTCCGATATTGCAGTTTCTTACGAACGACCTTTTGAATTGTCCCAATTGACACATCAAATTATTTCGCTAGCGAACGTATGCTTCGACAACGGTTCATCTGTACTGCTGCATCAATTTTGGCGATGGTTTGTTTTTGTTGCAACAATATGCGCTTGACCCGGCCGTTGAAGATCTGTTGTGAACAGACGCCCTTTCCGAAACATTCGTGCCCAGTCTGTCACTGTTGTCTTCAACACACATTTCTTGCCGTTCGCTGCCTGCATTCTTCGATGAATGTCCACTGGTCAACATCCTTTAAATGAAAGAAACTGAATCACCGCTCTTTGAGCTTCTTTGGACGGATCAACCTGACCATTTTCTCAACGTTCAAAAACAGAACCTATGCATCATGGGATGATAAGCTTGTGCTCTTTTATTCGTTGGTCAGTACTTATCACATACATGACTGTGACATAATCATGTTCAACATACGCAATTACGCGCGGTGCGGCACGAACGGATTAAAAATGAATGCCCCTTATACATCACTTTGGGTGAACTGAAACCAGTACTCTTAATCCCCCAGCCACCTTGTGGAGTTACTCGTTGTGTATTTGAACGTGTATAAAATCAGGGGGGATGTGTCCTTTGACACAGGAATGCCAACATTACACATGAAAAATAAATATACAGGTGTTGATTGCCACTCATAGAAGTAAATAAAAGAAGTAGATTAGAGAACATACTAGACAATATACAAATTTTACAACTTCAGGATTCAAACCCGCATCTTCCAGATGATGAAAGCACCTCGCTATAGGAACAAGTGTACTTGAATGCATGGCAAACTAGACACCCAACAGTTTGTATTACTTCTGTTATGTAATACAATATGTCACTGTGTTTGTGGTAAAGCTTGCATTGACAAGTGAACATTTGATGCCTGGCTGCATGTGAGTGAGCCTAGAAGGAGCCAGCTATAAGGCAGTATGCATTATAGTTTTTGAAATGCATTTCTTAGCCTATTTAAATGTAGCAAGTGGAGTCCATGTGTGTTGACATCAATAAAGTTTACAAGAAACCACAGTTTTTGTGTATTTTTTTTTTTTTTTCTGTCCGGGCAAAAAGAAAATTCTAACCTGCACAGTTTGCGGCGACTGCACTAGCCAGGCGGCCTTAATTCCTCGGGCTCAAGGCGACGACCCCCCCCCCCCCCCCCCCCGTGAAATACACCACAAGGTACTATATTGGCAGTAAATGACAGTTAAAACAATTTATGAAGATAATCCCAATGCAGAGAATAATCTCTGGGATCAGGTGGAGAGTTGAGTCAAGAACCAACACCACATAATTCGGGACAGTCCCATTTGCGCTCTGTCCTCATCTTCGACAACCAGAGAAGAATCCCAATACTAATGGTACTAGCTGCCATCTGATTATGTGTCCATCTGACCTTTCCTCAGAGAACTAAGTGTCGGCCAGATCCTCTGGTCAGACGGTGCCACACCATTCTTTCCATGCAATTATGGTTATCTGTTCTACCACACTCTACACCAGTGTTTCCCAACGTACGCTCCACAGGGGGGCAATTTGACTGTTAAGGGGGGCAATTCGAAAATGGAAGAAATCGGCTGAATATAACAAAACGGGGAGACTTGAGACTGAAGTTAACTAAATTGGAACCTGACATAAGATCTCTTTGCAGCAAGCATCAAGCGCAAGGATCTCACTAAATTTAAATAATAAATAATTACTAATAATTAAAATAATATAGAAAAATCTTTCATGAAAATTATTTTGTACTTGAATTTCAGTTCTCCATTATATGTTTTGAAAATTTACTTACTGTGTTTGCTCAATAATTACCTAGTGATTCCTTCCTAAAACCTATCATTCAAGTTTCTTTAGTGAACATTTCAATTTTTGAATATTAAAAATAATGTTAAGGGGGGGGGGGCGCATGGGGTGGGGGAGGGGGGAAATATGAATTTTAGAAAGGCTTAAGTGGGGCACGGTACAAAAAAGGTTGGGAAACACTGCTCTACACGATCTCAAAGGGCCCTGACCACGTGTGCCTCGTCATGCACCAATACCCCACCCAGTGGGGCAGACCCAGCCAATACCCCAACACCAATACCCCACCCAGTGGGGCAGACCCAGCCAATTTGTCCGCCTGCCCATTTCACAACACACCAGTGGTGAACAGAAAGAGTACCCACATCCAGTAAGGAAAGACTGGCTCAGAAGGGAGTGAGTAGAGGGTTTCAGTGATAGTCAAACCGTAGATCAGTGGTTCTAAACCGGTGGGGAATTCCCCCGGGGGAGGTTAGGATTTCGGGATGATAAAGAAGATTACTTCAAGATCGCGTTAATACAAGAACCGATTACTTTATATTGTTTTTCCCCTCCATACTTTACGGTTTTGTACTTCTCACCCTTCTGAAATTCATTTTATAACGTAAGTAGACCCGCAAATCACGTTTTAAGTAGACGTCTAGACTTGCTCTAGTATGTGTTATTAAATTTAGTTTCCATTTTTACGTATACTGTGTAGGGGCGAAGGGATTTATAGGGAGGAAATACGAAAGGGGGGGGGGGGTAACGTTCTGAACATATGGTGAAGGGGTGCACGGGCCAAAAAAAGGCTGAGAACCAATGCCGCGGAGGAATAGCCAGGTGGACTTGTAATCACATTTCTGCTAGAATAATCAGCATGGCAACTCTTCGGTGGCTTTTGAAGAAGAAGTCGGAGAATGTCTTGAGTGCAGTGATGTCAATTACTAAGTTAAGTTAGGTGTTCTCTGTGTACTGGTCTTACAGCAGTTGTACAGTTGAAAGTTAGTCAGCAGATCATCCTCATTGCACATAGAACTATTCAGTCCATAAGTGCCCTGATCCCTTCCTCAGTAAATCCCACAGCTTGTAGTAGGTCACGACGCCAGTTCCGTGTTCGTTTATTAATCTTCTTTGGTTTCATGCATAGTTGTTGTTGTTGTTTTTTTTTTTTTTTTGGCCACACCTCTTTTAACTTGCTGTTCTCACAGTCTGACCATGTTTGTAGATTCACAGTCATAACTTGGTTCTCGCAAACGACTTACTTTTCATAGAGCATTCGGTATATCCATTCGGAGGCTCGTCCGCCCTCACACCCCCCCCCCCTCTTTTGTTTCTCCCCCCCCCCCCCCCCAGTAGCCTTACTTGCAAGCCTGTCAGTCTGCTCATTTCCTTGTGCACCTACATGCCCTGGCACGAAAGTGAAACTAATCTTTGCCAGCCGTAACTGCTCCACAGGAAACAGCCACTGTCTTCGGACACCCCCCCCCCCCCCCCCCAATCTTCCTGAGCATACTCATTGAGTCACTAAGGAAACATGCTCGAGTGAATGTCTGTGTCTCAAGCCATGTTATTGCTTTACTTACTGCCATGAAACAATTGATAAAAATAAACCCAGCATACGCATTGCTTGGTATCGCTTCATTTTTCTTGCATTGGTCGTATGGTTTAAACAAAAGGTAAATACAATCCCAAAACTCATAATTCTGATTTTATAGAAAAATTATGAAAACGCCGTGGACAGATAGAACGAGCAATGAAGATATCTTGAAAGAAGTTAACTCATAAAGAGATCACATCAGAAGAAGACAGTCCAAATATCAGAAGATGACAGTTCATATATCAGAAGATGACAGTCCATATATCAGAAGAAGACAGTCCATATATCAGAAGATGACAGTCCATATATCAGAAGATGACAGTCCATATATCAGAAGATGACAGTTCATATATCAGAAGAAGACAGTCCATATATCAGAAGATGACAGTTCATATATCAGAAGATGACAGTCCATATATCAGAAGATGACAGTCCATATATCAGAAGATGACAGTCCATATATCAGAAGATGACAGTTCATATATCAGAAGATGACAGTCCATATATCAGAAGATGACAGTCCATATATCAGAAGATGACAGTTCATATACCAGAAGATGACAGTCCATATATCAGAAGATGACAGTCCATATATCAGAAGAAGACAGTCCATATATCAGAAGATGACAGTCCATATATCAGAAGATGACAGTTCATATATCAGAAGATGACAGTCCATATATCAGAAGATGACAGTTCATATATCAGAAGATGACAGTCCATATATCAGAAGATGACAGTTCATATATCAGAAGATGACAGTTCACATATCAGAAGATGACAGTTCATATATCAGAAGATGACAGTCCATATATCAGAAGAAGACAGTCCATATATTAGAAGAAGACAGTCCATATATCAGAAGATGACAGTTCATATATCAGAAGATGACAGTCCATATATCAGAAGATGACATTCCATATATCAGAAGATGACAGTCCATATATCAGAAGATGACAGTCCATATATTAGAAGATGACAGTCCATACATCAGAAGATGACAGTCCATATATCAGAAGATGACAGACAGTCCATATATCAGAAGATGACAGTTCATATATCAGAAGAAGACAGTCCATATATCAAAAGAAGACAGTTCATATATCAGAAGATGACAGTCCATATATCAGAAGAAGACAGTCCATTTATCAGAAGATGACAGTCCATATATCAGAAGATGACAGTCCATATATCAGAAGATGACAGTTCATATATCAGAAGATGACAGTCCATATATCAGAAGATGACAGTTCATATATCAGAAGATGACAGTTCATATATCAGAAGATGACAGTCCATATATCAGAAGAAGACAGTCCATATATTAGAAGAAGACAGTCCATATATCAGAAGATGACAGTTCATATATCAGAAGATGACAGTCCATATATCAGAAGATGACAGTCCATATATCAGAAGATGACAGTCCATATATTAGAAGATGACAGTCCATATATCAGAAGATGACAGTCCATATATCAGAAGATGACAGTCCATACATCAGAAGATGACAGTCCATATATCAGAAGATGACAGTCCATATATCAGAAGATGACAGTCCATATATCAGAAAAAGACAGTCCATACATCAGAAGATGACAGTCCATATATCAGAAGATGACAATCCATATATCAGAAGATGACAGTCCATATATCAGAAGATGACAGTTCATATATCAGAAGATGACAGTCCATATATCAGAAGATGACAGTCCATATATCAGAAGATGACAGTTCATATATCAGAAGATGACAGTCCATATATCAGAAGATGACAGTCCATATATCAGAAGAAGACCGTCCATATATCAGAAGATGACAGTCCATATATCAGAAGATGACAGTTCATATATCAGAAGATGACAGTCCATATATCAGAAGATGACAGTTCATATATCAGAAGATGACAGTCCATATATCAGAAGATGACAGTTCATATATCAGAAGATGACAGTCCATATATCAGAAGATGACAGTTCACATATCAGAAGATGACAGTTTATATATCAGAAGATGACAGTCCATATATCAGAAGAAGACAGTCCATATATTAGAAGAAGACAGTCCATATATCAGAAGATGACAGTTCATATATCAGAAGATGACAGTCCATATATCAGAAGATGACAGTCCATATATCAGAAGATGACAGTTCATATATCAGAAGATGACAGTCCATATATCAGAAGATGACAGTTCATATATCAGAAGATGACAGTCCATATATCAGAAGATGACAGTTCACATATCAGAAGATGACAGTTCATATATCAGAAGATGACAGTCCATATATCAGAAGAAGACAGTCCATATATTAGAAGAAGACAGTCCATATATCAGAAGACGACAGTTCATATATCAGAAGATGACAGTCCATATATCAGAAGATGACATTCCATATATCAGAAGATGACAGTCCATATATCAGAAGATGACAGTCCATATATTAGAAGATGACAGTCCATATATCAGAAGATGACAGTCCATATATCAGAAGATGACAGTCCATACATCAGAAGATGACAGTCCATATATCAGAAGATGACAGACAGTCCATATATCAGAAGATGACAGTTCATATATCAGAAGAAGACAGTCCATATATCAAAAGAAGACAGTTCATATATCAGAAGATGACAGTCCATATATCAGAAGAAGACAGTCCATATATCAGAAGAAGACAGTCCATATATCAGAAGATGACAGTCCATATATCAGAAGATGACAGTTCATATATCAGAAGATGACAGTCCATATATCAGAAGATGACAGTTCATATATCAGAAGATGACAGTTCATATATCAGAAGATGACAGTCCATATATCAGAAGAAGACAGTCCATATATTAGAAGAAGACAGTCCATATATCAGAAGATGACAGTTCATATATCAGAAGATGACAGTCCATATATCAGAAGATGACAGTCCATATATCAGAAGATGACAGTCCATATATTAGAAGATGACAGTCCATATATCAGAAGATGACAGTCCATATATCAGAAGATGACAGTCCATACATCAGAAGATGACAGTCCATATATCAGAAGATGACAGTCCATATATCAGAAGATGACAGTCCATATATCAGAAGATGACAGTCCATACATCAGAAGATGACAGTCCATATATCAGAAGATGACAATCCATATATCAGAAGATGACAGTCCATATATCAGAAGATGACAGTTCATATATCAGAAGATGACAGTCCATATATCAGAAGATGACAGTCCATATATCAGAAGATGACAGTCCATATATCAGAAGATGACAGTTCATATATCAGAAGATGACAGTCCATATATCAGAAGAAGACAGTCCATATATCAGAAGATGACAGTCCATATATCAGAAGATGACAGTTCATATATCAGAAGATGACAGTCCATATATCAGAAGATGACAGTTCATATATGAGAAGATGACAGTCCATATATCAGAAGATGACAGTTCATATATCAGATGATGACAGTCCATATATCAGAAGATGACAGTTCACATATCAGAAGATGACAGTCCATACATCAGAAGATGACAGTCCATATATCAGAAGATGACAGTCCATATATCAGAAGATGACAGTCCATATATCAGAAAAAGACAGTCCATACATCAGAAGATGACAGTCCATATATCAGAAGATGACAGTCCATATATCAGAAGATGACAGTCCATATATCAGAAGATGACAGTCCATATATCAGAAGATGACAGTCCATATATTAGAAGATGACAGTCCATATATCAGAAGATGACAGTCCATATATCAGAAGATGACAGTCCATATATCAGAAGATGACAGTCCATACATCAGAAGATGACAGTCCATATATCAGAAGATGACAGTCCATATATCAGAAGATGACAGTTCATATTCTTTAGGCTTGTCATGAGAAGAGGGAAGTTGGAGTATGTCTTCACAATGGGTAAGCTGGAGAGGAGGAGAGGCAGGGGAAGACCAAGAGAGAAGATGCTGGACAGTTTGACATCATGGCATGGACGAATGACGAGATCAGAAATGATTGGCAACACAGGAGACAGAAGGCTATGGACTGACATGATCGCCAACGCCATGCAGCATGAACTATCATAAGAAGAAGAATTACATGACAGATACTGCTGCAGAGCTCTCATTGACAAGCCTTCGTGGATATAAGGTCACATCATTATGATATGAGGCCACCTTCTTCTCTCCAAATACTTTTCCTTCTCAAAGATTTCTTGTATGGTGCTAGATATAAAGTCCAGGGTTGACTCGGAAGAAAATGCTACCCTGTAACTGGTTTTAAGCTCGTTTTTCAGGCTAGGGTTAATGTGGTATTTATGATTCACGTGTGTCTTATTCTGTTTTCGGCTGATTACAACTTTAGACAGAAGGAAATTATATCTTATTTGCATGACTGTTATTTTTCTTTATTTGCAGTACCTTAGAATAATTACTGTATTTGAAAGAGGGAGAGAAAGAAAGCATGATGAATAAATAAAATAATTTACAACATAAATGTGGATTCTTTTGTTTAAAAACTAAATTTATGATTGTCTCTTAGAATGATTAAAAGTAAAAGCAGTGAGTATGACCCTCTTTCACACCTTGGGGTCTTTTGTGCATATGAAGGTATCCCCCATGTTTTATCTAGACATGTCAGCACTCCATGGGTGACATTTAGTTTACTCGACGGATCAACATCACGGCACACGGGTGTAACCCATAAGTGCTCCGTTCTACTCCTATAGTATGTCCACATTTGGTTGCCTTCATTCACGATGAATTATGTTGAAAACTGTCTGTTGCATCGTTATGAAATTTTTCCAGCCGTCTTATATTTACCCCCACCCAAGGAATATGTCTTTGAAAGGTCCAAAAACAACTTAAATCATTGAAAGCGGCGACATTCCTTTGACCTTTTGCTGAACAACTAGTGATTTCTCGCTAACGAAGTTATTTTTACAGTAATCCGGATTCGTATGAGAGTGGGTGCAATGAAAGAATTAGCTTAAAATCGACAGGGTCGGCTGCATTGCACCGGGTGTTTATCCCATATGGCTCAGTTTCTTTCCGCAGCGCGGAAAGCGTCGCACAAAGCACGAACTCCGTAGCTCCAACGACGACCCTCGGGAGTCTCCGAAAAAATGCACTCGTGAAATGAAGGACACGGCCCGGAATCGAACATACAACCTTCGGAGCCCGAGTCAGACGGCTTGACCACTTCACCATGGAGAATCCCGAGAGGGGTGCAATGTGTAATATTAGTAAAGACAGAGAATTTACAGAGGCACGGGGTAAATAATTTGTAAATTAACAGGAAAGTAGAAGGAATATATTTCTTACCTTATTTTTCATTTTCTTCTTGTTTCTTCAGTTACCAGTTGGGGTATCTTCATTGCACTCCGGACATGTCCATAGGGGCTCAGATCCTCCCCCCAGCATATGCATCAGCGTCCGGTGGCTAATAGTGCCAGTTCTGTGTTGGTTGACGAGGCGCCTTGTTTTCCCGATGTACCTCTCGCATCTGGCCGTGCCGAATTCTTACTCCCAAGTCTTTCATCCTGGACAGCGATGTGGATTCACTGACGTCAAAGTCCTCTGTTCTCGCCATATCTTTAAGGACGTTAATAACATCGGCACGATCCATGGGCTGGCCATCTACAGGGGGTGCAGAGCCAGCCAGTTTATCAGCTCATTCATTTCCCTCGACTCCCGCATGTCCCGGGACGAAGATGAAGGTGACTTTACGAACAACAGACTTCCGCGGCGACTCAGTCCACCGTCTACGTACAGATCCAGCTTCGACCTTCTGAATCGTGCTCATTGAATCACTTAGTACACACACGTTGGTATAATGCTGTGATTCCAGCCATATATTATAAAAGCCTGTGTAACTGCCATCACCTCCATCGTCATGCTGCTCGAGGTCATAGAGTGGGCACCACTGGATTCTTGAACGGTTCGGCCCGCTGAATGGGCTGTAAATGCCCACGCACTTCTGTGCTGCTTTACAACAGATCCATCTGTATAGATGAGCACTTTGGGGCTATATGAGTGTTCATAGATGAGCGCGTTGACTTCTGCATTGACAGCGACAGGGTTCTGCTCTCTGCACCGTCTGTCGAGTGTGAGAATGCAGGAGAAAGTGCACTTAAAAGCTGGAGGCACCGGCACCCGTTCCTTGCCGGGGTTGATACTGGTAAGACTGCAGACCTGTCCGACGACATCTTCCGCCCGACCCATCCATGATTTGCCTCTCTTTAGCCTGTCACCCTTTTCTCTGAATATAGCGTCATGCAGAGGTGCTGCTCATCTGCACTTATTTTTAAGAATGCACGAGCTCTCCAGATCTTGATCTTGTGTTCCATTGTCGGGAAGTCAAGGAGGTATCTCATTGATACACAGCTGGTGTCTTTCGTGCAGCCCAAAATGATGCGCATGGCTTCGTTTTGTACCTTTTCAAGTCTTCCAATCTGTGTAGGGCTGACAGTGAGGATGGCCAGGGCATTCTCTGCTCAGACCTTAATCTGTGTCGGACGATTCCAGTAGGTTGATGATTGCTCTCGGTTGCATAAAATTCAATCCATCCTTTCTCCAATAGTCCTCTTCCTCTTTCAACACATGGTCCTCACATTTTTTCCAGTAACTTTTATCAATATTTAATAGCGCGGACTGGGTTAGTATCTTGACGTCAGACAATTTGAATGTAGTATTGGCAGCTGCCACTTGTCCTTTAATTTTAGCCCACACAAGTTCTATAGGGTTTAAATGAGAATGATACGGCGGAAGTCTCAAGCACCTATGGCCATGCTCTTCTATCAACTTGTCAATTTGAAATTTATTGCTTTTTTGCGTCTGTTTTACAAGGGACAACAACTGTAGCTTGAAATATGTTTCTGGAAATGGTATATTTTCCCTTCGGAGCCATATCTTTATTGCTTCCTTTGTGCTCGATGCCGTAGGTATTTTGTCTTCTTGGGCAACAACATTGTGATATGATGCATTGTCCATGATTAGACAAGACGGTCTATCAAGGGATGGAAATACTGTATTCTCGAGCCAATCTCTAAATACATTACCATTCATCTCATTATGATAATCCCTATTGTCTGTATGCTTTGATACGAACACGAGCCCAGCATTCTGTAGTAAGCCATTATGAGTACTACCAGCATGGGCTATGACCAAACGCTGTCCTTTACTACTGGGCACATAACGTTTTATCTTTCCATCCATTGATTGCCATTCCTTTTCACTTGTGTGGTGCGCATTGATCCACGTTTCATCCAAATACACTATGTCATAATTTTCTTTGCGCATTTCCCTTATTTCACGTAGGTATCTGCTTCTCATGGCTCCTAAATGCGGTTGCTCGCAAAGGATATTTCTACCTCCCTTGTACTTTCTAAAAGTGAAGCCTAATGTCCTTATAATTTTCCACAAAATTGTTTTGGATAGCTCTATGTTATTGTCCTTTCTCAACAAAACCCTCAGCTTTCTTACACTCACTGTTTCTTTGGCATCCATCATTTTTATAATAACTCGTCTGATGACATCCTTGTCAAAGCTGTCTACAATTGCCTTTCTACCTACCGTTTGCTTATCGCGTGTTGGTTTCATTCCAGATTCTTGCACCCATCAACGAAACGATCGTTTACTCAAACCTAATGCATGCACTGTTCTTTTTTCGGGATTTGTAACAGTATGAAACAGTTTCCTGCGATCAGCTTCTTGACAAAAATATGTGTACAACTTCATAGCGATGTTTTGAAGTGTACGCAATTTCACTTTTAATCCCATTGAACAGTATTAACACATTATGGTATGAACCTAAGGCCTATCCACGTCAATATGGAAGCACTATACTCGAGTTTCGCCCTCATTTGAGCTCGTCAGTAGTGCATATCCCTGACCGGATCCGGAAACAGTCCCGGATCACGCGTGTGAAGCGGGTGTGTAACCACGCGGCACACACTGGACACACCAAATTATCACAACAGAACATCACAACGCTACCCATCGTAGGCTATGCTCAAGATTGCCCAATCGCCGCGACCGACGTCCGTCAATCGATGGGACCCGAACGATCAGGACTTCTCACTGGCAAGGAACACCAGGCCTCCTAAATCCAGTGAGCAATAATCAATTGATTATGTGGTTGTTTCGGGATTTGAAATTTAAATATTGAGCACAACCCACTACTGGCAACGTCGATCACATTATGGTATGAACCTAAGGCATATCCACGTCAATATGGAAGCACTATACTCGAGTTTCGCCCTCATTTGAGCTCGTCAGTAGTGCATATCCCTGACCGGATCCGGAAACAGTCCCGGATCACGCGTGTGAAGCGGGTGTGTAACCACACACCGGATCTGGTCAGAGATATGCACTACTGACGAGCTCAAATGAGGGCGAAACTCGAGTATAGTGCTTCCATATTGACGTGGATAGGCCTTAGGTTCATACCATAATGTGATCGGCGTTGCCAGTAGTGGGTTGTGCTCAATATTTAAATTTCAAATCCCGAAACAACCACATAATCAATTGATTATTGCTCACTGGATCTAGGAGGCCTGGTGTTCCTTGCCAGTGAGAAGTCCTGATCGTTCGGGTCCCATCGATTGACGGACGTCGGTCGCGGCGATTGGGCAATCTTGAGCATAGCCTACGATGGGTAGCGTTGTGATGTTCTGTTGTGATAATTTGGTGTGTCCAGTGTGTGCCGCGTGGTTACACACCCGCTTCACACGCGTGATCCGGGACTGTTTCCGGATCCGGTCAGGGATATGCACTACTGACGAGCTCAAATGAGGGCGAAACTCGAGTATAGTGCTTCCATATTGACGTGGATAGGCCTTAGGTTCATACCATAATGTGATCGGCGTTGCCAGTAGTGGGTTGTGCTCAATATTTAAATTTCAAATCCCGAAACAACCACATAATCAATTGATTATTGCTCACTGGATTTAGGAGGCCTGGTGTTCCTTGCCAGTGAGAAGTCCTGATCGTTCGGGTCCCATCGATTGACGGACGTCGGTCGCGGCGATTGGGCAATCTTGAGCATAGCCTACGATGGGTAGCGTTGTGATGTTCTGTTGTGATAATTTGGTGTGTCCAGTGTGTGCCGCGTGGTTACACACCCGCTTCACACGCGTGATCCGGGACTGTTTCCGGATCCGGTCAGGGATATGCACTACTGACGAGCTCAAATGAGGGCGAAACTCGAGTATAGTGCTTCCATATTGACGTGGATAGGCCTTAGGTTCATACCATAATGTGATCGGCGTTGCCAGTAGTGGGTTGTGCTCAATATTTAAATTTCAAATCCCGAAACAACCACATAATCAAGTATTAACACATTCAAATATTAGCTATTAAGATTACATTAATGGTAAGATTTATTTATATAATCACGTTTCATGAAAGAACCCACAGTTTGACGACGCCTCTGAACTATAACACTCAGTCTGTCCAAAAACGAAAGACCGCCAGACAATTTTAAAATTACCGCGAATGGGTCTTGCTGAGCTGTAATACTCTAAAAATTAAGGCATTCATGGCGGGGCGGTAAAATATATACCTCATATTAGCAAAAATTGAAATCAGCAGTACAATCTCCAGAACAAAATTTTTTTTGTTGGGTGGACATAATGATAAGGTTATATACTAAATCTCATTATTTTCCATCAGTTGGTTACTGAGATATTCAATTTTATATTGAGGCAAAAAAAAAAAAAAAAAAACACTATAACTCAAGCCTGAGTCCGGAGAATCTCAGCTCAGTGCACGAATTCCGTAGCACCGACGAGGATCCTGAAATATTTTGGCTGGGTGCTCGGAAATCCGAGATCGAAGTTCGCAAGTACGCGCACGCAACTTACCGGCTAGAGCACGCCTCACTATTCAACAATACACGAAGTTTAATGCCTAAAACACTGAGGCAAACTAAACTTTAATAAACAAGAAACTCGTCCTTGACTTTGGGACGTACATTACAAGTGCCTCTGAAGTCGGAGTGGGTTCGCCTGATAGCGAGGGACACTGGTAACAGGGAAAGCTAATACACACGCAAAAAGCAGTCCAGTGCTAATAGAGGCACGAGTAGTGCAATATGTATTGTCTACGCTTGAATTCAAAGCGAGCGAAAAAAACAAACATTGCTTACTATTTGTAAACAAAGTAAAGAACCAATTTAGACACGTCAAGGCGCTTTGGATAAATGGTCATTGGCTCAGTTAGTTCTAGGCACGGTTGGTCATATGCCCATATTTCGCTCGCTCGTTACCTTGTATTCAAAAATTATTGAATATACCTTACACCTTTTCCCTTTGCAAACATGACTGCTGCTTAAAACTTTTAATGTGCATTTATTGTGTATTTTATATTAATTTACTAATATTTATGTAATTTTTGTTCTTGACAAAGGTATCAAATTCGAAACTCCGGACAGCTGTATTCTCCAGCATTACTCCACGACATTTCCCGGTACTCATTTGAGTCTGGGGAGACCTGGGAGTCCAGGTTATTTGAAACATCCGCTTTAAGTGGATTCTAACCCACGACCACTGGGGCGACAAGCGAGCGTCTAGCGTCAATGCTACCACAGTTCCCATCATACTATAATACCTCACACTGGACAACAACAAACAACCACTGCAGAACCTCCTCCTGGAACGTCAAGCATTCTATGCCCACATTGTCAAAGAACATTTCGAGCCAAACTAGGCCTTATCAGCCATTTTAGAATTCACGGCTCCATACTTTCAACCCCACTGGATGAAATGAATGGTCATCATCATTCTTGATGGACAAACATCATTACCTCACAAAAACTGTCCCGGAAACACACATATCATGGGAACTTCTGCGAGGTATGGTATATTGTTTCTCCCCAGGTGGGTAAGATAGTCTATTTTGTCTAATGGTTTACTACCTTATCCAGCTATTGTCAACCTCTTTATTATTGAACTGTCTCGAGCACAGAAGGTGGTGGGTTCGATTCCAAACACCGTTACTAGGCTCTCCAGTGCAGTTTTTGTGTGTGTGTGTGGGGGGGGGGGGGGGGGTTGACGATTTGACGAATTGTGAATTGGACAACTTGGTGACAACCGGCAAGTTTGAGGGGAAAATAACAAGGGGAAGGCAGAGAAGTAAATACCTGGATGACTTGGCCACGTGGTATGGTCGAGACAGAGATCACAGAACTGATCCACGACTCTGTGATCGAGTGAGATGGTGAAACATGACCGCCCACGCTTATCGGCATGGCACATGAACTGATTATAGAAAGCAATCGATAAAATCGAACACTGAAGTCTGGTTCAGACACGTTGAGAAAGCCGGAAAAGTTTGTCTAGTGGAAAGCTAGGGACAAGCCGTAGACGAACTACGGTCACATTTCTTAAAATAAACACTCTGATTCAAGTGCTGGTGTCTGTACTTGTCTAGTTCGATCTTTTATGTCACCGATCACTGTGGGGGAGACACCGATAACGGAAAATCAGAAACTGATCAATATAATCGATCATTGGAGCCTTGTCTAAACTTGAATTATATCGCACGGACTTGCTGGCCGTAAAATCAGGGACGATAGAGCGATTGCCGTCTCCCATTGTTTTCTTATAGGTTTATATACGCAACTCTACCTCATGATAGGGGGTGTTTACTCAAATGGGTTGTAACCTATCGATTTTTTTACATTTAGGTTCAGGTTTTAACTTCTTCTTCTTCTTCTTCTTCTTCTTCTTCTTCTTCTTCTTCTTCTTCTTCTTCTTCTTCTTCTTCTTCTTCTTCTTCTTCTTCTTCTTCTTCTTCTTCCTTCTTCTTCTTCTTCTTCTTCTTCTTCTTCTTCTTCTTCTTCTTCTTCTTCTTCTTCTTCTTCTTCTTCTTCTTCCTTCTTCTTCTTCTTCCTTCTTCTTCTTCTTCTGCTTCTTCTTCTGCTTCTTCTTCTTCTTCTTCTTCTTCTTCTTCTTCTTCTTCTTCTTCTTCTTCTTCTTCTTCTTCTTCTTCTTCTTCTTCTTCTTCTTCTTCTTCTTCTTCTTCTTCTTCTTCTTCTTCTCTGCTTGTGCAAACGAAGTAAAAGAATAGGAGGAGGGGAGTGGGTCCCCCTCCTCCTATTATTTTTCTTGTTCTCTGCCTATGCCTCCTCCTCCTCCTCCTCCACCCCTCCTTCTCTTCTTCGTCAGGGGAAAAAAAAAGAACTCCACGGCACACCTGTGTAATTATACATATGCCGTCACGAAAACAAACACAGCACTACTTTAGACAACACCAATGTGCAGAGCGTTAACTGTATACACTTGCACTTGTTGATGATGAGCACGTAGGGGTTCGATCATTGCTGATTAATATTCAATGTTGTGCCTGTTGGTGACTATCACACACGAATTTCTTATTCTTCCTTCACCTGTAGATGTCACTCATAGAGCATGCTGGCGCCAGATATGTTTTGTGCAAAGTGGTATGGTTCAATTTAAAAACAAAAATTTGGGGGGGGGGGGGGGCTGGCTGGGTCTGCCCCGTGGGGTGGGGTGTTCGTGGACAATAAGGTAAATGTGATTAGGGCCCTTTTGAACCATGTGTATAGTGTGGAAGAACAGGTAAATCATCATGGCCCGGGAAGACTGATGTGGCTGGGAGTGATTAGAGCAGTTGACCGATACGCAGTTGTCAGAGGAAAGGCCATACAGATACTTAATCAGGCCGCAACTGGTACTGTTTGTGTTGGGACTGTTTACTGACTGTTTCAGATGAGGACGGAGCACTATGGGAATGTCCCGAGTGTTGATATGTTGATTCTTGACTCAGCTCAACTAAACTCAACTCACCTGAACTCAACTCACCTGAACTCAACTCACCTGAACTCAACTCACCTGAACTCAACACACCTGAACTCAATTCACCTGAAATGAACTCACTTGAACTCAACTCACCTGAACTCAATTCACCTGAACTCAACTCACCTGAACTCAAATCACCAGAACTCAACTCATCTGAACTGAACTCACTTGAACTCAACTAACCTGAACTCAACTCACCTGAATTCAACTCAGCTGAACTCAACTCAGCTAAACTCAACTCACCTGAACTGAACTCACCGTAAATCAACTCACCTGAACTCAATTCACCTGAACTCAATTCACCTCAACTCAACTCACCTGAAGCCAACTCACTGATCTTAACTCACCTAAATTCAACTCACCTGAACTCAATTCAACTGAACTCAATTCACCTGAACTCAACTCACTGATCTCAACTGACCTGAACTCAACTCACCTGAACTCAACTCACTGATCTCAAGTCACCTGAACTCAACTCACCTGAACTCAACTCACCTGAAATCAACTCACCTGAACTCAACTCACCTGAACTCAACTCACCTGAATTCAACTCACTGTATCTCAATTCATCTGTACTCAACTCACCTGAACTCAACTCACTGATCTCAAATCACCTGCACTCATCTCACCTGAATTCAACTCACCGGAACTCAACTGACCTGAACTCAACTGACCTGAGCTAAACTCACCTGAACTCAACTCACCTGAACTCAACTCACTGATCTCAACTCACCTGAACTAAACTCACCTGAACTCACCTCACTGATCTCAACTCACCTGCACTCATCTCACGTGAACTCAACTCACCTGAACTGAAATCACTTGAACTCAACTCACCTGAACTCACTCACCTGAACTCAACTCACCTGAACTGAACTCACTTGAAAGCAATTCACCTGAACTCAACTAACCTGAACTCAACTCACCTGAACTCAACTCACCTGCACTCATCTCACCTGAACTGAACTCATCTGAACTCAACTCACCTGAACTCAACTCACTTGAAATCATCTCACTGACCCCATCTCACCTGAACTCAACTCACCTGAACTGACCTCATTTGAACTCACTCACTGAACTCAACTCACCTGAACTCAACTCACCTGAACTGAACTCACTTGAACTCAACTCACTGAACTCATCTCACCTGAACTCAACTCACCTGAACTCAGTTCACCTGAACTGAACTCACTTGAACTCAACTCACTGAACTAATCTCACCTGAACTCAACTCACCTGAACTGAACTCACCTGAACTGAACTCACTTGAACTCAATTCACCTCAACTCAACTCACCTGAACTCAATTCACCTCAACTCAACTCACCTCAACTCAACTCACTGATCTCAACTCACCTGAAATAAACTAACCTGACCTCAACTCACCTGAACTCAACTCACCTGAACTCACCTCAGTGCATCTCAACTCACCTGTATTCAACTCACCTGAAATCACCTAACTGATCTCAAATCACCTGCAATCATCTCACCTGAATTCAACTCACCTGAACTCAACTGACCTGAACTCAACTCACCTGAGCTAAATTCACCTGAACTCAACTCACCTGAACTCAACTCACCTGAACTGAACTCACTTGAACTCAACTCACAAAACTCAACTCACCTGAACTCAACTTACCTGAACTCATCTCAACTGAACTGAACTCACCTGAACTGAACTCACTTGAACTCAACACATTGAACTCAACTCACCAGAACTCAACTCATCTGAACTGAACTCACTTGAACTCAACTCACTAAACTGATTTAACCTAACCTCATCTTACCTGAACTCAATTCACCTGAACTCAGCTCACCTAAACTCAACTCACCTGAATTCAACTCACCTGAACTCAACTCACTTGCACTCATTTAACCTGAACTCAACACACCTGAACTCAATTCACCTGAACTAAACTCATTTGAACTGAACTCACTGAACTCATCTCACCTGAACTCAACTAACCAACCTGAACTGAACTCACATAAACTCATCTAACGGATCTCAACTCACCTGAACTCAACTCAACGGAACTCAACTCACCTGAACTCAATTCACCTGAACTAAACTCACCTGCACTCATCTAACCTGAACTCAACTCACCTGAACTCAATTCACCTGAACTAAACTCATTTGAACTGAACTCACTGAACTCATCTCACCTGAACTCAACTCACCTGAACTGAACTCACATGAACTCATCTAACGGATCTCAACTCACCTGAACTCAACTCACCTGAACTCAACTCACTGATCTCAACTCACTAAACTCAACTCCCTGATCTCAACTCACCGGAACTCAACTCACCTAAACTCAACTCACCTGAACTCAACTCACCTGAACTCAATTCACCTGAACTCAACTCACCTGATCTCAATTCACCTCAACTCAACTCACATCAACTCAACTCACTGATCTCAACTCACCTGAAATCAACTAACCTGACCTCAACTCACCTGAACTCAACTCACCTTAACTCAACTCAGTGCATCTCAACTCACCTGTACTCAACTCACCTGAACTCACCTCACTGATCTCAAATCACCTGCACTCATCTCACCTGAATTCAACTCACCTGAACTCAACTGACCTGAACTCAACTCACCTGAACTCAACTCACCTGAACTCAACTCACTGATCTCAACTCAACTGAACTCAACTCACCTGAACTCACCTCACTGATCTCAACTCACCTGCACCCATCCCACGTGAACTTAACTCACCTGAACTGAAGTCACTTGAAATCAATTCACATGAACTCAACTCACCTGAACTCAACTCAGCTGAACTCAACTCACCTGCACTCATCTCACCTGAAATCAACTCATCTGAACTCAACTCACCTGAACTGAACTCACTTGAAATCATCTCACTGAACTCATCTCACCTGAACTCAACTCACCTGAACTGACCTCATTTGAACTCAACTCACTGAACTCAACTCACCTGAACTGAACTCACCTGAACTGAACTCACTTGAATTCAACTCACTAAACTGATCTCACCTAACCTCATTTTACCTGAACTTAACTCACCTGAACTCAGCTCACCTGAACTCAACTCACCTGAACTCAACTCACCTGCACTCATCTCACCTGAACTCAACTCACCTGAACTCAACTCACCTGAACTCAATTCACCTGAACTAAACTCATTTGAACTGAACTCACTGAACTCATCTCACCTGAAATCAACTCACCTGAACTGAACTCAGTTGAACTCATCTAACGGATCTCAACTCACCTGAACTCAACTCACCTGAACTCAACTCACCTGATCTCAACTCACCTGAACTCAACTCACCTGAACTCAACTCACATGAACTCAACTCAACTGAACTCAATTCACCTGAACTCAACTCACCTGAACTTAACTCACCTGAACTCAACTCACCTAAACTCAACTCACCTGAACTCAACTCACCTGAACTCAACTCACCTGAACTCAATTCACCTGAACTCAACTCACCTGAACTCAATTCACCTCAACTCAACTCACCTCAACTCAACTCACTGATCTCAACTCACCTGAAATCAACTCACCTGAACTCAACTCACCTGAACTCAACTCACCTGAATTCAACTCACTGTATCTCAATTCACCTGTACTCAACTCACCTGAACTCAACTCACTGATCTCAAATCACCTGCACTCATCTCACCTGAATTCAACCCACCTGAACTCAACTGACCTGAACTCAACTGACCTGAGCTAAACTCACCTGATCTCAACTCACCTGAACTCAACTCACTGATCTCAACTCACCTGAACTAAACTCACCTGAACTCACCTCACTGATCTCAACTCACCTGCACTCATCTCACGTGAACTCAACTCACCTGAACTGAAATCACTTGAACTCAACTCACCTGAACTCAACTCACCTGAACTGAACTCACTTGAAATCAATTCACCTGAACTCAACTCACCTGAACTCAACTCACCTGAACTCAACTCACCTGCACTCATCTCACCTGCACTCATCTCACCTGAACTGAACTCATCTGAACTCAACTCACCTGAACTCAACTCACTTGAAATCATCTCACTGACCCCATCTCACCTGAACTCAACTCACCTGAACTAACCTAATTTGAACTCAACTCACTGAACTCAACTCACCTGAACTCAACTAACCTGAACTGAACTCACTTGAACTCAACTCACTGAACTCATCTCACCTGAACTCAACTCACCTGAACTCAGTTCACCTGAACTGAACTAATTTGAACTCAACTCACTGAACTAATCTCACCTGAACCCAACTCACCTGAACTCAACTCACCTGAACTGAACTCACTTGAACTCAACTCACTGAACGCATCTCTACTGAACTCAACTCGCCTGAACTCAGTTCACCTGAACTGAACTCAATTGAAGTCAACTCACTGAACTCAACTCACCTGAACTCAGCTCACCTGAACTAATCTTACTTGAACTCAGCTCACTGAACTCAACTCACCTGAACTCAGCTCACCTGAACTCAGCTCACCTGAACTCAACTCACCTGAAGTCAACTCACTGAAATTAACTCACTGAACTGTACTCACCTGAACTCAACTCACATGAGTTCAACCCATCTGAACTCAATTCACTTGAACTCAACTCACTGAACTCAACTCACCTGAACTCAAATCACCTGAACTGACCTCACTTGAACTCAACTCACTGATTTCAACTCAGCTGAACTCAACTCACCTGAAATCAACTCACTTGAACTCAACTCACTTGAACTCAATTCACTGAACTAATCTCACCTGAACTGAACTCACCTGAACTTAGCTCTTCTGAACTGAACTCACTTGAACTCAACTCACCGAACTCATCTCACCTGAACTCAGCTCACCTGAACTCAATGCACCTGAACTGAACTCACTTGAACTCAACTCACTGATCTCAACTCACTGATCTCAACTCACCTGAACTCAACTCACCTGACATCAACTCACCTGAACTGAACTCACTTGAAATCATCTCACTGAACTCATCTCACCTGAACTCAACTCACCTGAACTGACCTCATTTGAACTCAACTCACTGAACTCAACTCACCTGAACTGAACTCACCTGAACTGAAATCACTTGAATTCAACTCACTAAACTGATCTCACCTAACCTCATTTTACCTGAACTTAACTCACCTGAACTCAGCTCACCTGAACTCAACTCACCTGAACTCAACTCACCTGCACTCATCTCACCTGAACTCAACTCACCTGAACTCAATTCACCTGAACTAAACTCATTTGAACTGAACTCACTGAACTCATCTCACCTGAAATCAACTCACCTGAACTGAACTCAGTTGAACTCATCTAACGGATCTCAACTCACCTGAACTCAACTCACCTGAACTCAACTCACCTGATCTCAACTCACCTGAACTCAACTCACTTGAACTCAACTCACCTGAACTCAACTCAACTGAACTCAATTCACCTGAACTCAACTCACCTGAACTCAACTCACCTGAACTCAACTCACCTGAACTCAACTCACCTGAACTCAACTCACCTGAACTCAATTCACCTGAACTCAACTCACCTGAACTCAATTCACCTCAACTCAACTCACCGCAACTCAACTCACTGATCTCAACTCACCTGACATCAACTCACCTGAACTCAACTCACCTGAACTCAACTCACCTGAATTCAACTCACTGTATCTCAATTCACCTGTACTCAACTCACCTGAACTCAACTCACTGATCTCAAATCACCTGCACTCATCTCACCTGAATTCAACCCACCTGAACTCAACTGACCTGAACTCAACTGACCTGAGCTAAACTCACCTGAACTCAACTCACCTGAACTCAACTCACTGATCTCAACTCACCTGAACTAAACTCACCTAAACTCACCTCACTGATCTCAACTCACCTGCACGCATCTCACGTGAACTCAACTCACCTGAACTCAACTCACCTGAACTCAACTCACCTGAACTGAACTCACTTGAAATCAATTCACCTGAACTCAACTCACCTGAACTCAACTCACCTGAACTCAACTCACCTGCACTCATCTCACCTGAACTGAACTCATCTGAACTCAACTCACCTGAACTGAACTCACTTGAAATCATCTCACTGACCCCATCTCACCTGAACTCAACTCACCTGAACTAACCTCATTTGAACTCAACTCACTGAACTCAACTCACCTGAACTCAACTCACCTGAACTGAACTCACTTGAACTCAACTCACTGAGCTCATCTCACCTGAACTCAACTCACCTGAACTAAGTTCACCTGAACTGAACTAATTTGAACTCAACTCACTGAACTAATCTCACCTGAACTCAACTCACCTGAACTCAACTCACCTGAACTGAACTCACTTGAACTCAACTCACTGAACGCATCTCTACTGAACTCAACTCGCCTGAACTCAGTTCACCTGAACTGAACTCAATTGAAGTCAACTCACTGAACTCAACTCACCTGAACTCAGCTCACCTGAACTAAACTTACTTGAACTCAACTCACTGAACTCAACTCACTGAACTCAACTCACCTGAACTCAGCTCACCTGAACTCAGCTCACCTGAACTCAACTCACCTGAAGTCAACTCACTGAAATTAACTCACTGAACTGTACTCACCTGAACTCAACTCACATGAGTTCAACCCATCTGAACTCAATTCACTGAACTCAACTCACTGAACTCAACTCACTGAACTCAACTCACATGAACTCAGCTCACCTGAACTCAGCTCACCTGAACTCAACTCACCTGAAGTCAACTCACTGAAATTAACTCACTGAACTGTACTCACCTGAACTCAACTCACATGAGTTCAACCCATCTGAACTCAACTCACTGAACTCAACTCACCTGAACTCAAATCACCTGAACTG
Organism: Cepaea hortensis; assembly: GCA_963921405.1. NCBI lineage: Eukaryota > Metazoa > Mollusca > Gastropoda > Stylommatophora > Helicidae > Cepaea > Cepaea hortensis. The sequence goes on along the minus strand of OY992885.1, from coordinate 99,286,604 downwards.
ACCTCACTTGAACTCAACTCACTGATTTCAACTCAGCTGAACTCAACCTACCTGAAATCAACTCACTTGAACTCAACTCACTTGAACTCAATTCACTGAACTAATCTCACCTGAACTGAACTCACCTGAACTTAGCTCTTCTGAACTGAACTCACTTGAACTCAACTCACCGAACTCATCTCACCTGAACTCAGCTCACCTGAACTCAATGCACCTGAACTGAACTCACTTGAACTCAACTCACTGATCTCAACTCACTGATCTCAACTCACCTGAACTCAACTCACCTGACATCAACTCACCTGAAATCAACTCACAGATCTCAACTCACTGAACTCAACTCACTGATCTCAACTCACCTGAACTCAACTCATCTGAACTCAACTCACATGAACTCAACTCAACTAAACTCAATTCACCTGAACTCAACTCACCTGAACTTAACTCACTGATCTCAACTCACCTGAACTCAACTCACCTGACATCAACTCACCTGAAATCAACTCACAGATCTCAACTCACCTGAACTCAACTCACCTGAACTCAACTCACCTGAACTCAACTCACCTGAACTCAACTCACCTGAACTCAACTCACCTGAACTGAACTCACTTGAACTCAACTCACTGAACGCATCTCTACTGAACTCAACTCGCCTGAACTCAGCTCACCTGAACTGAACTCAATTGAAGTCAACTCACTGAACTCAACTCACCTGAACTCAGCTCACCTGAACTGAACTTACTTGAACTCAACTCACTGAACTCAACTCACTGAACTCAACTCACCTGAACTCAGCTCAACTGAACTAAGCTCACCTGAACTAAACTCACCTGAACTCACCTCACTGATCTCAACTCACCTGCACTCACCTGAACTGAAATCACTTGAACTCAACTCACCTGAAATCAACTCACCTGAACTCAACTCACCTGAACTGAACTCACTTGAAATCAATTCACCTGAACTCAACTCACCTGAACTCAACTCACCTGAACTCAACTCACCTGCACTCATCTCACCTGAACTGAACTCATCTGAACTCAACTCACCTGAACTGAACTTACTTGAAATCATCTCACTGACCCCATCTCACCTCAACTTAACTCACCTCAACTCAACTCACTGATCTCAACTCACCTGAACTCAACTCACCTGAACTCAACTCACCTGAACTGAACTCAACTGAATTCAACTCACTGTATCTCAATTCACCTGTACTCAACTCACCTGAACTCAGTTCACCTGAACTGAACTCACTTGAACTCAACTCACTGAACTAATCTCACCTGATCTCAACTCACCTGAACTCAACTCACCTGACATCAACTCACCTGAAATCAACTCACAGATCTCAACTCACTGAACTCAACTCCCTGATCTCAACTCACCTGAACTCAACTCATCTGAACTCAACTCACATGAACTCAACTCAACTAAACTCATTTCACCTGAACTCAACTCACCTGAACTTAACTCACTGATCTCAACTCACCTGAACTCAACTCACCTGACATCAACTCACCTGAAATCAACTCACAGATCTCAACTCACCTGAACTCAACTCACCTGACCTCAACTCACCCGAACTCAACTCACCTGAACTCAACTCAGTGCATCTCAACTCACCTGTACTCAACTCACCTGAACTCACCTCACTGATCTCAAATCACCTGCACTCATCTCACCTGAATTCAACTCACCTGAACTCAACTGACCTGAACTCAACTCACCTGAACTCAACTCACCTGAACTCAACTCACTGATCTCAACTCACCTGCACCCATCCCACGTGAACTTAACTCACCTGAACTGAAATCAATTGAACTCAGCTCACCTTAACTCAACTCACCTGAACTTAACTCACCTGAACTGAAGTCACTTGAAATCAATTCACATGAACTCAACTCACCTGAACTCAACTCAGCTGAACTCAACTCACCTGCTCTCATCTCACCTGAACTCAACTCATCTGAACTCAACTCACCTGAACTGAACTCACTTGAAATCATCTCACTGAACCCATCTCACCTGAACTCAACTCACCTGAACTGACCTCATTTGAACTCAACTCACTGAACTCAACTCACCTGAACTGAACTCACCTGAACTGAACTCACTTGAATTCAACTCACTAAACTGATCTCACCTAACCTCATTTTACCTGAACTTAACTCACCTGAACTCAACTCACATGAACTAAACTCAACTGGACTCAATTCACCTGAACTCAACTCACCTGAACTTAACTCACCTGAACTCAACTCACCTGAACTCAACTCACCTGAACTCAACTCACCTGAACTCAATTCACCTGAACTCAACTCACCTGAACTCAATTCACCTCAACTCAACTCACCTCAACTCAACTCACTGATCTCAACTCACCTAAAATCAACTCACCTGAACTCAACTCACCTGCACTCATCTCACCTGAACTGAACTCATCTGAACTCAACTCACCTGAACTGAACTCACTTGAAATCATCTCACTGACCCCATCTCACCTGAACTCAGCTCACCTGAACTGAACTCAATTGAAGTCAACTCATTGAACTCAACTCACCTGAACTCAGCTCACCTGAACTGAACTTACTTGAACTCAACTCACTGAACTCAACTCACTGAACTCAACTCACCTGAACTCAGCTCAACTGAACTAAGCTCACCTGAACTCAACTCACCTGAAGTCAACTCACTGAAATTAACTCACTGAACTGTACTCACCTGAACTCAACTCACATGAGTTCAACCCATCTGAACTCAATTCACTTGAACTCAACTCACTGAACTCAACTCACCTGAACTCAAATCACCTGAACTGACCTCACTTGAACTCAACTCACTGATTTCAACTCAGCTGAACTCAACTCACCTGAAATCAACTCACTTGAACTCAACTCACTTGAACTCAATTCACTGAACTAATCTCACCTGAACTGAACTCACCTGAACTTAGCTCTTCTGAACTGAACTCACTTGAACTCAACTCACCGAACTCATCTCACCTAAACTCAGCTCACCTGAACTCAACTCACTGATCTAAAATCACCTGCACTCATCCCACCTGAATTCAACTCACCTGAACTCAACTGACCTGAACTCAACTGACCTGAGCTAAACTCACCTGAACTCAACTCACCTGAACTCAACTCACTGATCTCAACTCACCTGAACTAAACTCACCTGAACTCACCTCACTGATCTCAACTCACCTGCACTCACCTGAACTGAAATCACTTGAACTCAACTCACCTGAAATCAACTCACCTGAACTCAACTCACCTGAACTGAACTCACTTGAAATCAATTCACCTGAACTCAACTCACCTGAACTCAACTCACCTGAACTCAACTCACCTGCACTCATCTCACCTGAACTGAACTCATCTGAACTCAACTCACCTGAACTGAACTTACTTGAAATCATCTCACTGACCCCATCTCACCTCAACTTAACTCACCTCAACTCAACTCACTGATCTCAACTCACCTGAACTCAACTCACCTGAACTCAACTCACCTGAACTGAACTCAACTGAATTCAACTCACTGTATCTCAATTCACCTGTACTCAACTCACCTGAACTCAGTTCACCTGAACTGAACTCACTTGAACTCAACTCACTGAACTAATCTCATCTGATCTCAACTCACCTGAACTCAACTCACCTGACATCAACTCACCTGAAATCAACTCACAGATCTCAACTCACTGAACTCAACTCCCTGATCTCAACTCACCTGAACTCAACTCATCTGAACTCAACTCACATGAACTCAACTCAACTAAACTCATTTCACCTGAACTCAACTCACCTGAACTTAACTCACTGATCTCAACTCACCTGAACTCAACTCACCTGACATCAACTCACCTGAAATCAACTCACAGATCTCAACTCACCTGAACTCAACTCACCTGACCTCAACTCACCCGAACTCAACTCACCTGAACTCAACTCAGTGCATCTCAACTCACCTGTACTCAACTCACCTGAACTCACCTCACTGATCTCAAATCACCTGCACTCATCTCACCTGAATTCAACTCACCTGAACTCAACTGACCTGAACTCAACTCACCTGAACTCAACTCACCTGAACTCAACTCACTTATCTCAACTCACCTGCACCCATCCCACGTGAACTTAACTCACCTGAACTGAAATCAATTGAACTCAGCTCACCTTAACTCAACTCACCTGAACTTAACTCACCTGAACTGAAGTCACTTGAAATCAATTCACATGAACTCAACTCACCTGAACTCAACTCAGCTGAACTCAACTCACCTGCTCTCATCTCACCTGAACTCAACTCATCTGAACTCAACTCACCTGAACTGAACTCACTTGAAATCATCTCACTGAACTCATCTCACCTGAACTCAACTCACCTGAACTGACCTCATTTGAACTCAACTCACTGAACTCAACTCACCTGAACTGAACTCACCTGAACTGAACTCACTTGAATTCAACTCACTAAACTGATCTCACCTAACCTCATTTTACCTGAACTTAACTCACCTGAACTCAACTCACATGAACTAAACTCAACTGGACTCAATTCACCTGAACTCAACTCACCTGAACTTAACTCACCTGAACTCAACTCACCTGAACTCAACTCACCTGAACTCAACTCACCTGAACTCAATTCACCTGAACTCAACTCACCTGAACTCAATTCACCTCAACTCAACTCACCTCAACTCAACTCACTGATCTCAACTCACCTAAAATCAACTCACCTGAACTCAACTCACCTGAACTCAACTCACCTGAATTCAACTCACTGTATCTCAATTCACCTGTACTCAACTCACCTGAACTCAACTCACTGATCTCAAATCACCTGCACTCATCTCACCTGAATTCAACCCACCGGAACTCAACTGACCTGAACTCAACTGACCTGAGCTAAACTCAGCTGAACTCAACTCACCTGAACTCAACTCACTGATCTCAACTCACCTGAACTAAACTCACCTGAACTCACCTCACTGATCTCAACTCACCTGCACTCATCTCACGTGAACTCAACTCACCTGAACTGAAATCACTTGAACTCAACTCACCTGAACTCAACTCACCTGAACTCAACTCACCTAAACTGAACTCACTTGAAATCAATTCACCTGAACTCATCTCACCTGAACTCAACTCACCTGAACTCAACTCACCTGCACTCATCTCACCTGAACTGAACTCATCTGAACTCAACTCACCTGAACTGAACTCACTTGAAATCATCTCACTGACCCCATCTCACCTGAACTCAACTCACCTGAACTCAACTCACCTGAACTAACCTCATTTGAACTCAACTCACTGAACTCAACTCACCTGAACTCAACTAACCTGAACTCAACTCACTTGAACTCAACTCACTGAACTCATCTCACCTGAACTCAACTCACCTGAACTCAGTTCACCTGAACTGAACTAATTTGAACTAAACTCACTGAACTAATCTCACCTGAACTCAACTCACCTGAACTCAACTCACCTGAACTGAACTCACTTGAACTCAACTCACTGAACGCATCTCTACTGAACTCAACTCGCCTGAACTCAGTTCACCTGAACTGAACTCAATTGAAGTCAACTCACTGAACTCAACTCACCTGAACTCAGCTCACCTGAACTAAACTTACTTGAACTCAACTCACTGAACTCAACTCACTGAACTCAACTCACCTGAACTCAGCTCACCTGAACTCAGCTCACCTGAACTCAACTCACCTGAAGTCAACTCACTGAAATTAACTCACTGAACTGTACTCACCTGAACTCAACTCACATGAGTTCAACCCATCTGAACTCAATTCACTTGAACTCAACTCACTGAACTCAACTCACCTGAACTCAAATCACCTGAACTGACCTCACTTGAACTCAACTCACTGATTTCAACTCAGCTGAACTCAACTCACCTGAAATCAACTCACTTGAACTCAACTCACTTGAACTCAATTCACTGAACTAATCTCACCTGAACTGACCTCACCTGAACTTAGCTCTTCTGAACTGAAATCACTTGAACTCAACTCACCGAACTCATCTCACCTGAACTCAGCTCACCTGAACTCAATGCACCTGAACTGAACTCACTTGAACTCAACTCACTGATCTCAACTCACTGATCTCAACTCACCTGAACTCAACTCACCTGACATCAACTCACCTGAAATCAACTCACAGATCTCAACTCACTGAACTCAACTCACTGATCTCAACTCACCTGAACTCAACTCATCTGAACTCAACTCACATGAACTCAACTCAACTAAACTCAATTCACCTGAACTCAACTCACCTGAACTTAACTCACTGATCTCAACTCACCTGAACTCAACTCACCTGACATCAACTCACCTGAAATCAACTCACAGATCTCAACTCACCTGAACTCAACTCACCTGAACTCAACTCACCTGAACTCAACTCACCTGAACTCAACTCACCTGAACTCAACTCACCTGAACTGAACTCACTTGAACTCAACTCACTGAACGCATCTCTACTGAACTCAACTCGCCTGAACTCAGCTCACCTGAACTTAACTCAATTGAAGTCAACTCACTGAACTCAACTCACGTGAACTCAGCTCACCTGAACTGAACTTACTTGAACTCAACTCACTGAACTCAACTCACTGAACTCAACTCACCTGAACTCAGCTCAACTGAACTAAGCTCACCTGAACTCAACTCACCTGAAGTCAACTCACTGAAATTAACTCACTGAACTGTACTCACCTGAACTCAACTCACATGAGTTCAACCCATCTGAACTCAATTCACTGAACTCAACTCACTGAACTCAACTCACTGAACTCAACTCACATGAACTCAGCTCACCTGAACTCAGCTCACCTGAACTCAACTCACCTGAAGTCAACTCACTGAAATTAACTCACTGAACTGTACTCACCTGAACTCAACTCACATGAGTTCAACCCATCTGAACTCAACTCACTGAACTCAACTCACCTGAACTCAAATCACCTGAACTGACCTCACTTGAACTCAACTCACTGATTTCAACTCAGCTGAACTCAACTCACCTGAAATCAACTCACTTGAACTCAACTCACTTGAACTCAATTCACTGAACTAATCTCACCTGAACTGAACTCACCTGAACTTAGCTCTTCTGAACTGAACTCACTTGAACTCAACTCACCGAACTCATCTCACCTGAACTCAGCTCACCTGAACTCAATGCACCTGAACTGAACTCACTTGAACTCAACTCACTGATCTCAACTCACTGATCTCAACTCACCTGAACTCAACTCACCTGACATCAACTCACCTGAAATCAACTCACAGATCTCAACTCACTGAACTCAACTCACTGATCTCAACTCACCTGAACTCAACTCATCTGAACTCAACTCACATGAACTCAACTCAACTAAACTCAATTCACCTGAACTCAACTCACCTGAACTTAACTCACTGATCTCAACTCACCTGAACTCAACTCACCTGACATCAACTCACCTGAAATCAACTCACAGATCTCAACTCACCTGAACTCAACTCACCTGAACTCAACTCACCTGAACTCAACTCACCTGAACTCAACTCACCTGAACTCAACTCACCTGAACTGAACTCACTTGAACTCAACTCACTGAACGCATCTCTACTGAACTCAACTCGCCTGAACTCAGCTCACCTGAACTGAACTCAATTGAAGTCAACTCACTGAACTCAACTCACCTGAACTGAACTCACCTGAACTTAGCTCTTCTGAACTGAACTCACTTGAACTCAACTCACCGAACTCATCTCACCTAAACTCAGCTCACCTGAACTCAACTCACTGATCTCAAATCACCTGCACTCATCCCACCTGAATTCAACTCACCTGAACTCAACTGACCTGAACTCAACTGACCTGAGCTAAACTCACCTGAACTCAACTCACCTGAACTCAACTCACTGATCTCAACTCACCTGAACTAATCTCACCTGAACTCACCTCACTGATCTCAACTCACCTGCACTCACCTGAACTGAAATCACTTGAACTCAACACACCTGAACTCAACTCACCTGAACTCAACTCACCTGAACTGAACTCACTTGAAATCAATTCACTTGAACTCAACTCACCTGAACTCAACTCACCTGAACTCAACTCACCTGCACTCATCTCACCTGAACTGAACTCATCTGAACTCAACTCACCTGAACTGAACTTACTTGAAATCATCTCACTGACCCCATCTCACCTCAACTTAACTCACCTCAACTCAACTCACTGATCTCAACTCACCTGAACTCAACTCACCTGAACTCAACTCACCTGAACTGAACTCAACTGAATTCAACTCACTGTATTTCAATTCACCTGTACTCAACTCACCTGAACTCAGTTCACCTGAACTGAACTCACTTGAACTCAACTCACTGAACTAATCTCACCTGATCTCAACTCACCTGAACTCAACTCACCTGACATCAACTCACCTGAAATCAACTCACAGATCTCAACTCACTGAACTCAACTCCCTGATCTCAACTCACCTGAACTCAACTCATCTGAACTCAACTCACATGAACTCAACTCAACTAAACTCATTTCACCTGAACTCAACTCACCTGAACTTAACTCACTGATCTCAACTCACCTGAACTCAACTCACCTGACATCAACTCACCTGAAATCAACTCACAGATCTCAACTCACCTGAACTCAACTCACCTGACCTCAACTCACCCGAACTCAACTCACCTGAACTCAACTCAGTGCATCTCAACTCACCTGTACTCAACTCACCTGAACTCACCTCACTGATCTCAAATCACCTGCACTCATCTCACCTGAATTCAACTCACCTGAACTCAACTGACCTGAACTCAACTCACCTGAACTCAACTCACCTGAACTCAACTCACTGATCTCAACTCACCTGCACCCATCCCACGTGAACTTAACTCACCTGAACTGAAATCAATTGAACTCAGCTCACCTTAACTCAACTCACCTGAACTTAACTCACCTGAACTGAAGTCACTTGAAATCAATTCACATGAACTCAACTCACCTGAACTCAACTCAGCTGAACTCAACTCACCTGCTCTCATCTCACCTGAACTCAACTCATCTGAACTCAACTCACCTGAACTGAACTCACTTGAAATCATCTCACTGAACTCATCTCACCTGAACTCAACTCACCTGAACTGACCTCATTTGAACTCAACTCACTGAACTCAACTCACCTGAACTGAACTCACCTGAACTGAACTCACTTGAATTCAACTCACTAAACTGATCTCACCTAACCTCATTTTACCTGAACTTAACTCACCTGAACTCAACTCACATGAACTAAACTCAACCTGAACTTAACTCACCTGAACTCAACTCACCTGAACTCAACTCACCTGAACTCAACTCACCTGAACTCAATTCACCTGAACTCAACTCACCTGAACTCAATTCACCTCAACTCAACTCACCTCAACTCAACTCACTGATCTCAACTCACCTAAAATCAACTCACCTGAACTCAACTCACCTGAACTCAACTCACCTGAACTCAACTCACCTGAACTCAACTCACCTGAACTGAACTCACTTGAAATCAATTCACTTGAACTCAACTCACCTGAACTCAACTCACCTGAACTCAACTCACCTGAACTCAACTCACCTGAACTCAACTCACCTGAATTCAACTCACTGTATCTCAATTCACCTGTACTCAACTCACCTGAACTCAACTCACCTGAACTGAAATCACTTGAACTCAACTCACCTGAACTCAACTCACCTGAACTCAACTCACCTGAACTGAACTCACTTGAAATCAATTCACCTGAACTCATCTCACCTGAACTCAACTCACCTGAACTCAACTCACCTGCACTCATCTCACCTGAACTGAACTCATCTGAACTCAACTCACCTGAACTGAACTCACTTGAAATCATCTCACTGACCCCATCTCACCTGAACTCAACTCACCTGAACTCAACTCACCTGAACTAACCTCATTTGAACTCAACTCACTGAACTCAACTCACCTGAACTCAACTAACCTGAACTGAACTCACTTGAACTCAACTCACTGAACTCATCTCACCTGAACTCAACTCACCTGAACTCAGTTCACCTGAACTGAACTAATTTGAACTAAACTCACTGAACTAATCTCACCTGAACTCAACTCACCTGAACTCAACTCACCTGAACTGAACTCACTTGAACTCAACTCACTGAACGCATCTCTACTGAACTCAACTCGCCTGAACTCAGTTCACCTGAACTGAACTCAATTGAAGTCAACTCACTGAACTCAACTCACCTGAACTCAGCTCACCTGAACTAAACTTACTTGAACTCAACTCACTGAACTCAACTCACTGAACTCAACTCACCTGAACTCAGCTCACCTGAACTCAGCTCACCTGAACTCAACTCACCTGAAGTCAACTCACTGAAATTAACTCACTGAACTGTACTCACCTGAACTCAACTCACATGAGTTCAACCCATCTGAACTCAATTCACTTGAACTCAACTCACTGAACTCAACTCACCTGAACTCAAATCACCTGAACTGACCTCACTTGAACTCAACTCACTGATTTCAACTCAGCTGAACTCAACTCACCTGAAATCAACTCACTTGAACTCAACTCACTTGAACTCAATTCACTGAACTAATCTCACCTGAACTGAACTCACCTGAACTTAGCTCTTCTGAACTGAACTCACTTGAACTCAACTCACCGAACTCATCTCACCTGAACTCAGCTCACCTGAACTCAATGCACCTGAACTGAACTCACTTGAACTCAACTCACTGATCTCAACTCACTGATCTCAACTCACCTGAACTCAACTCACCTGACATCAACTCACCTGAAATCAACTCACAGATCTCAACTCACTGAACTCAACTCACTGATCTCAACTCACCTGAACTCAACTCATCTGAACTCAACTCACATGAACTCAACTCAACTAAACTCAATTCACCTGAACTCAACTCACCTGAACTTAACTCACTGATCTCAACTCACCTGAACTCAACTCACCTGACATCAACTCACCTGAAATCAACTCACAGATCTCAACTCACCTGAACTCAACTCACCTGAACTCAACTCACCTGAACTCAACTCACCTGAACTCAACTCACCTGAACTCAACTCACCTGAACTGAACTCACTTGAACTCAACTCACTGAACGCATCTCTACTGAACTCAACTCGCCTGAACTCAGCTCACCTGAACTGAACTCAATTGAAGTCAACTCACTGAACTCAACTCACCTGAACTCAGCTCACCTGAACTGAACTTACTTGAACTCAACTCACTGAACTCAACTCACTGAACTCAACTCACCTGAACTCAGCTCAACTGAACTAAGCTCACCTGAACTCAACTCACCTGAAGTCAACTCACTGAAATTAACTCACTGAACTGTACTCACCTGAACTCAACTCACATGAGTTCAACCCATCTGAACTCAATTCACTTGAACTCAACTCACTGAACTCAACTCACCTGAACTCAAATCACCTGAACTGACCTCACTTGAACTCAACTCACTGATTTCAACTCAGCTGAACTCAACTCACCTGAAATCAACTCACTTGAACTCAACTCACTTGAACTCAATTCACTGAACTAATCTCACCTGAACTGAACTCACCTGAACTTAGCTCTTCTGAACTGAACTCACTTGAACTCAACTCACCGAACTCATCTCACCTAAACTCAGCTCACCTGAACTCAACTCACTGATCTAAAATCACCTGCACTCATCCCACCTGAATTCAACTCACCTGAACTCAACTGACCTGAACTCAACTGACCTGAGCTAAACTCACCTGAACTCAACTCACCTGAACTCAACTCACTGATCTCAACTCACCTGAACTAAACTCACCTGAACTCACCTCACTGATCTCAACTCACCTGCACTCATCTGAACTGAAATCACTTGAACTCAACTCACCTGAAATCAACTCACCTGAACTCAACTCACCTGAACTGAACTCACTTGAAATCAATTCACCTGAACTTAACTCACCTGAACTCAACTCACCTGAACTCAACTCACCTGCACTCATCTCACCTGAACTGAACTCATCTGAACTCAACTCACCTGAACTGAACTTACTTGAAATCATCTCACTGACCCCATCTCACCTCAGCTTAACTCACCTCAACTCAACTCACTGATCTCAACTCACCTGAACTCAACTCACCTGAACTCAACTCACCTGAACTGAACTCAACTGAATTCAACTCACTGTATCTCAATTCACCTGTACTCAACTCACCTGAACTCAGTTCACCTGAACTGAACTCACTTGAACTCAACTCACTGAACTAATCTCACCTGATCTCAACTCACCTGAACTCAACTCACCTGACATCAACTCACCTGAAATCAACTCACAGATCTCAACTCACTGAACTCAACTCCCTGATCTCAACTCACCTGAACTCAACTCATCTGAACTCAACTCACATGAACTCAACTCAACTAAACTCATTTCACCTGAACTCAACTCACCTGAACTTAACTCACTGATCTCAACTCACCTGAACTCAACTCACCTGACATCAACTCACCTGAAATCAACTCACAGATCTCAACTCACCTGAACTCAACTCACCTGACCTCAACTCACCCGAACTCAACTCACCTGAACTCAACTCAGTGCATCTCAACTCACCTGTACTCAACTCACCTGAACTCACCTCACTGATCTCAAATCACCTGCACTCATCTCACCTGAATTCAACTCACCTGAACTCAACTGACCTGAACTCAACTCACCTGAACTCAACTCACCTGAACTCAACTCACTGATCTCAACTCACCTGCACCCATCCCACGTGAACTTAACTCACCTGAACTGAAATCAATTGAACTCAGCTCACCTTAACTCAACTCACCTGAACTTAACTCACCTGAACTGAAGTCACTTGAAATCAATTCACATGAACTCAACTCACCTGAACTCAACTCAGCTGAACTCAACTCAATTGCTCTCATCTCACCTGAACTCAACTCATCTGATCTCAACTCACCTGAACTGAACTCACTTGAAATCATCTCACTGAACTCATCTCACCTGAACTCAACTCACCTGAACTGACCTCATTTGAACTCAACTCACTGAACTCAACTCACCTGAACTGAACTCACCTGAACTGAACTCACTTGAATTCAACTCACTAAACTGATCTCACCTAACCTCATTTTACCTGAACTTAACTCACCTGAACTCAACTCACATGAACTAAACTCAACTGGACTCAATTCACCTGAACTCAACTCACCTGAACTTAACTCACCTGAACTCAACTCACCTGAACTCAACTCACCTGAACTCAACTCACCTGAACTCAATTCACCTGAACTCAACTCACCTGAACTCAATTCACCTCAACTCAACTCACCTCAACTCAACTCACTGATCTCAACTCACCTAAAATCAACTCACCTGAACTCAACTCACCTGAACTCAACTCACCTGAATTCAACTCACTGTATCTCAATTCACCTGTACTCAACTCACCTGAACTCAACTCACTGATCTCAAATCACCTGCACTCATCTCACCTGAATTCAACCCACCTGAACTCAACTGACCTGAACTCAACTGACCTGAGCTAAACTCAGCTGAACTCAACTCACCTGAACTCAACTCACTGATCTCAACTCACCTGAACTAAACTCACCTGAACTCACCTCACTGATCTCAACTCACCTGCACTCATCTCACGTGAACTCAACTCACCTGAACTGAAATCACTTGAACTCAACTCACCTGAACTCAACTCACCTGAACTCAACTCACCTGAACTGAACTCACTTGAAATCAATTCACCTGAACTCATCTCACCTGAACTCAACTCACCTGAACTCAACTCACCTGCACTCATCTCACCTGAACTGAACTCATCTGAACTCAACTCACCTGAACTGAACTCACTTGAAATCATCTCACTGACCCCATCTCACCTGAACTCAACTCACCTGAACTCAACTCACCTGAACTAACCTCATTTGAACTCAACTCACTGAACTGAACTCACCTGAACTCAACTAACCTGAACTGAACTCACTTGAACTCAACTCACTGAACTCATCTCACCTGAACTCAACTCACCTGAACTCAGTTCACCTGAACTGAACTAATTTGAACTAAACTCACTGAACTAATCTCACCTGAACTCAACTCACCTGAACTCAACTCACCTGAACTGAACTCACTTGAACTCAACTCACTGAACGCATCTCTACTGAACTCAACTCGCCTGAACTCAGTTCACCTGAACTGAACTCAATTGAAGTCAACTCACTGAACTCAACTCACCTGAACTCAGCTCACCTGAACTAAACTTACTTGAACTCAACTCACTGAACTCAACTCACTGAACTCAACTCACCTGAACTCAGCTCACCTGAACTCAGCTCACCTGAACTCAACTCACCTGAAGTCAACTCACTGAAATTAACTCACTGAACTGTACTCACCTGAACTCAACTCACATGAGTTCAACCCATCTGAACTCAATTCACTTGAACTCAACTCACTGAACTCAACTCACCTGAACTCAAATCACCTGAACTGACCTCACTTGAACTCAACTCACTGATTTCAACTCAGCTGAACTCAACTCACCTGAAATCAACTCACTTGAACTCAACTCACTTGAACTCAATTCACTGAACTAATCTCACCTGAACTGACCTCACCTGAACTTAGCTCTTCTGAACTGAAATCACTTGAACTCAACTCACCGAACTCATCTCACCTGAACTCAGCTCACCTGAACTCAATGCACCTGAACTGAACTCACTTGAACTCAACTCACTGATCTCAACTCACTGATCTCAACTCACCTGAACTCAACTCACCTGACATCAACTCACCTGAAATCAACTCACAGATCTCAACTCACTGAACTCAACTCACTGATCTCAACTCACCTGAACTCAACTCATCTGAACTCAACTCACATGAACTCAACTCAACTAAACTCAATTCACCTGAACTCAACTCACCTGAACTTAACTCACTGATCTCAACTCACCTGAACTCAACTCACCTGACATCAACTCACCTGAAATCAACTCACAGATCTCAACTCACCTGAACTCAACTCACCTGAACTCAACTCACCTGAACTCAACTCACCTGAACTAAACTCACCTGAACTCAACTCACCTGAACTGAACTCACTTGAACTCAACTCACTGAACGCATCTCTACTGAACTCAACTCGCCTGAACTCAGCTCACCTGAACTGAACTCAATTGAAGTCAACTCACTGAACTCAACTCACCTGAACTGAACTCAACTGAATTCAACTCACTGTATCTCAATTCACCTGTACTCAACTCACCTGAACTCAGTTCACCTGAACTGAACTCACTTGAACTCAACTCACTGAACTAATCTCACCTGATCTCAACTCACCTGAACTCAACTCACCTGACATCAACTCACCTGAAATCAACTCACAGATCTCAACTCACTGAACTCAACTCCCTGATCTCAACTCACCTGAACTCAACTCATCTGAACTCAACTCACATGAACTCAACTCAACTAAACTCATTTCACCTGAACTCAACTCACCTGAACTTAACTCACTGATCTCAACTCACCTGAACTCAACTCACCTGACATCAACTCACCTGAAATCAACTCACAGATCTCAACTCACCTGAACTCAACTCACCTGACCTCAACTCACCCGAACTCAACTCACCTGAACTCAACTCAGTGCATCTCAACTCACCTGTACTCAACTCACCTGAACTCACCTCACTGATCTCAAATCACCTGCACTCATCTCACCTGAATTCAACTCACCTGAACTCAACTGACCTGAACTCAACTCACCTGAACTCAACTCACCTGAACTCAACTCACTGATCTCAACTCACCTGCACCCATCCCACGTGAACTTAACTCACCTGAACTGAAATCAATTGAACTCAGCTCACCTTAACTCAACTCACCTGAACTTAACTCACCTGAACTGAAGTCACTTGAAATCAATTCACATGAACTCAACTCACCTGAACTCAACTCAGCTGAACTCAACTCAATTGCTCTCATCTCACCTGAACTCAACTCATCTGATCTCAACTCACCTGAACTGAACTCACTTGAAATCATCTCACTGAACTCATCTCACCTGAACTCAACTCACCTGAACTGACCTCATTTGAACTCAACTCACTGAACTCAACTCACCTGAACTGAACTCACCTGAACTGAACTCACTTGAATTCAACTCACTAAACTGATCTCACCTAACCTCATTTTACCTGAACTTAACTCACCTGAACTCAACTCACATGAACTAAACTCAACTGGACTCAATTCACCTGAACTCAACTCACCTGAACTTAACTCACCTGAACTCAACTCACCTGAACTCAACTCACCTGAACTCAACTCACCTGAACTCAATTCACCTGAACTCAACTCACCTGAACTCAATTCACCTCAACTCAACTCACCTCAACTCAACTCACTGATCTCAACTCACCTAAAATCAACTCACCTGAACTCAACTCACCTGAACTCAACTCACCTGAATTCAACTCACTGTATCTCAATTCACCTGTACTCAACTCACCTGAACTCAACTCACTGATCTCAAATCACCTGCACTCATCTCACCTGAATTCAACCCACCTGAACTCAACTGACCTGAACTCAACTGACCTGAGCTAAACTCAGCTGAACTCAACTCACCTGAACTCAACTCACTGATCTCAACTCACCTGAACTAAACTCACCTGAACTCACCTCACTGATCTCAACTCACCTGCACTCATCTCACGTGAACTCAACTCACCTGAACTGAAATCACTTGAACTCAACTCACCTGAACTCAACTCACCTGAACTCAACTCACCTGAACTGAACTCACTTGAAATCAATTCACCTGAACTCATCTCACCTGAACTCAACTCACCTGAACTCAACTCACCTGCACTCATCTCACCTGAACTGAACTCATCTGAACTCAACTCACCTGAACTGAACTCACTTGAAATCATCTCACTGACCCCATCTCACCTGAACTCAACTCACCTGAACTCAACTCACCTGAACTAACCTCATTTGAACTCAACTCACTGAACTCAACTCACCTGAACTCAACTAACCTGAACTGAACTCACTTGAACTCAACTCACTGAACTCATCTCACCTGAACTCAACTCACCTGAACTCAGTTCACCTGAACTGAACTAATTTGAACTAAACTCACTGAACTAATCTCACCTGAACTCAACTCACCTGAACTCAACTCACCTGAACTGAACTCACTTGAACTCAACTCACTGAACGCATCTCTACTGAACTCAACTCGCCTGAACTCAGTTCACCTGAACTGAACTCAATTGAAGTCAACTCACTGAACTCAACTCACCTGAACTCAGCTCACCTGAACTAAACTTACTTGAACTCAACTCACTGAACTCAACTCACTGAACTCAACTCACCTGAACTCAGCTCACCTGAACTCAGCTCACCTGAACTCAACTCACCTGAAGTCAACTCACTGAAATTAACTCACTGAACTGTACTCACCTGAACTCAACTCACATGAGTTCAACCCATCTGAACTCAATTCACTTGAACTCAACTCACTGAACTCAACTCACCTGAACTCAAATCACCTGAACTGACCTCACTTGAACTCAACTCACTGATTTCAACTCAGCTGAACTCAACTCACCTGAAATCAACTCACTTGAACTCAACTCACTTGAACTCAATTCACTGAACTAATCTCACCTGAACTGACCTCACCTGAACTTAGCTCTTCTGAACTGAAATCACTTGAACTCAACTCACCGAACTCATCTCACCTGAACTCAGCTCACCTGAACTCAATGCACCTGAACTGAACTCACTTGAACTCAACTCACTGATCTCAACTCACTGATCTCAACTCACCTGAACTCAACTCACCTGACATCAACTCACCTGAAATCAACTCACAGATCTCAACTCACTGAACTCAACTCACTGATCTCAACTCACCTGAACTCAACTCATCTGAACTCAACTCACATGAACTCAACTCAACTAAACTCAATTCACCTGAACTCAACTCACCTGAACTTAACTCACTGATCTCAACTCACCTGAACTCAACTCACCTGACATCAACTCACCTGAAATCAACTCACAGATCTCAACTCACCTGAACTCAACTCACCTGAACTCAACTCACCTGAACTCAACTCACCTGAACTAAACTCACCTGAACTCAACTCACCTGAACTGAACTCACTTGAACTCAACTCACTGAACGCATCTCTACTGAACTCAACTCGCCTGAACTCAGCTCACCTGAACTGAACTCAATTGAAGTCAACTCACTGAACTCAACTCACGTGAACTCAGCTCACCTGAACTGAACTTACTTGAACTCAACTCACTGAACTCAACTCACTGAACTCAACTCACCTGAACTCAGCTCAACTGAACTAAGCTCACCTGAACTCAACTCACCTGAAGTCAACTCACTGAAATTAACTCACTGAACTGTACTCACCTGAACTCAACTCACATGAGTTCAACCCATCTGAACTCAATTCACTGAACTCAACTCACTGAACTCAACTCACTGAACTCAACTCACATGAACTCAGCTCACCTGAACTCAGCTCACCTGAACTCAACTCACCTGAAGTCAACTCACTGAAATTAACTCACTGAACTGTACTCACCTGAACTCAACTCACATGAGTTCAACCCATCTGAACTCAACTCACTGAACTCAACTCACCTGAACTCAAATCACCTGAACTGACCTCACTTGAACTCAACTCACTGATTTCAACTCAGCTGAACTCAACTCACCTGAAATCAACTCACTTGAACTCAACTCACTTGAACTCAATTCACTGAACTAATCTCACCTGAACTGAACTCACCTGAACTTAGCTCTTCTGAACTGAACTCACTTGAACTCAACTCACCGAACTCATCTCACCTGAACTCAGCTCACCTGAACTCAATGCACCTGAACTGAACTCACTTGAACTCAACTCACTGATCTCAACTCACTGATCTCAACTCACCTGAACTCAACTCACCTGACATCAACTCACCTGAAATCAACTCACAGATCTCAACTCACTGAACTCAACTCACTGATCTCAACTCACCTGAACTCAACTCATCTGAACTCAACTCACATGAACTCAACTCAACTAAACTCAATTCACCTGAACTCAACTCACCTGAACTTAACTCACTGATCTCAACTCACCTGAACTCAACTCACCTGACATCAACTCACCTGAAATCAACTCACAGATCTCAAATCACCTGAACTCAACTCACCTGAACTCAACTCACCTGAACTCAACTCACCTGAACTCAATTCACTGAACTAATCTCACCTGAACTGACCTCACCTGAACTTAGCTCTTCTGAACTGAAATCACTTGAACTCAACTCACCGAACTCATCTCACCTGAACTCAGCTCACCTGAACTCAATGCACCTGAACTGAACTCACTTGAACTCAACTCACTGATCTCAACTCACTGATCTCAACTCACCTGAACTCAACTCACCTGACATCAACTCACCTGAAATCAACTCACAGATCTCAACTCACTGAACTCAACTCACTGATCTCAACTCACCTGAACTCAACTCATCTGAACTCAACTCACATGAACTCAACTCAACTAAACTCAATTCACCTGAACTCAACTCACCTGAACTTAACTCACTGATCTCAACTCACCTGAACTCAACTCACCTGACATCAACTCACCTGAAATCAACTCACAGATCTCAACTCACCTGAACTCAACTCACCTGAACTCAACTCACCTGAACTCAACTCACCTGAACTAAACTCACCTGAACTCAACTCACCTGAACTGAACTCACTTGAACTCAACTCACTGAACGCATCTCTACTGAACTCAACTCGCCTGAACTCAGCTCACCTGAACTGAACTCAATTGAAGTCAACTCACTGAACTCAACTCACGTGAACTCAGCTCACCTGAACTGAACTTACTTGAACTCAACTCACTGAACTCAACTCACTGAACTCAACTCACCTGAACTCAGCTCAACTGAACTAAGCTCACCTGAACTCAACTCACCTGAAGTCAACTCACTGAAATTAACTCACTGAACTGTACTCACCTGAACTCAACTCACATGAGTTCAACCCATCTGAACTCAATTCACTGAACTCAACTCACTGAACTCAACTCACTGAACTCAACTCACATGAACTCAGCTCACCTGAACTCAGCTCACCTGAACTCAACTCACCTGAAGTCAACTCACTGAAATTAACTCACTGAACTGTACTCACCTGAACTCAACTCACATGAGTTCAACCCATCTGAACTCAACTCACTGAACTCAACTCACCTGAACTCAAATCACCTGAACTGACCTCACTTGAACTCAACTCACTGATTTCAACTCAGCTGAACTCAACTCACCTGAAATCAACTCACTTGAACTCAACTCACTTGAACTCAATTCACTGAACTAATCTCACCTGAACTGAACTCACCTGAACTTAGCTCTTCTGAACTGAACTCACTTGAACTCAACTCACCGAACTCATCTCACCTGAACTCAGCTCACCTGAACTCAATGCACCTGAACTGAACTCACTTGAACTCAACTCACTGATCTCAACTCACTGATCTCAACTCACCTGAACTCAACTCACCTGACATCAACTCACCTGAAATCAACTCACAGATCTCAACTCACTGAACTCAACTCACTGATCTCAACTCACCTGAACTCAACTCATCTGAACTCAACTCACATGAACTCAACTCAACTAAACTCAATTCACCTGAACTCAACTCACCTGAACTTAACTCACTGATCTCAACTCACCTGAACTCAACTCACCTGACATCAACTCACCTGAAATCAACTCACAGATCTCAAATCACCTGAACTCAACTCACCTGAACTCAACTCACCTGAACTCAACTCACCTGAACTCAATTCACTGAACTAATCTCACCTGAACTGACCTCACCTGAACTTAGCTCTTCTGAACTGAAATCACTTGAACTCAAATCACCTGCACTCATCTCACCTGAATTCAACCCACCTGAACTCAACTGACCTGAACTCAACTGACCTGAGCTAAACTCAGCTGAACTCAACTCACCTGAACTCAACTCACTGATCTCAACTCACCTGAACTAAACTCACCTGAACTCACCTCACTGATCTCAACTCACCTGCACTCATCTAACGTGAACTCAACTCACCTGAACTGAAATCACTTGAACTCAACTCACCTGAACTCAACTCACCTGAACTCAACTCACCTGAACTGAACTCACTTGAAATCAATTCACCTGAACTCATCTCACCTGAACTCAACTCACCTGAACTCAACTCACCTGCACTCATCTCACCTGAACTGAACTCATCTGAACTCAACTCACCTGAACTGAACTCACTTGAAATCATCTCACTGACCCCATCTCACCTGAACTCAACTCACCTGAACTCAACTCACCTGAACTAACCTCATTTGAACTCAACTCACTGAACTCAACTCACCTGAACTCAACTAACCTGAACTGAACTCACTTGAACTCAACTCACTGAACTCATCTCACCTGAACTCAACTCACCTGAACTCAGTTCACCTGAACTGAACTAATTTGAACTAAACTCACTGAACTAATCTCACCTGAACTCAACTCACCTGAACTCAACTCACCTGAACTGAACTCACTTGAACTCAACTCACTGAACGCATCTCTACTGAACTCAACTCGCCTGAACTCAGTTCACCTGAACTGAACTCAATTGAAGTCAACTCACTGAACTCAACTCACCTGAACTCAGCTCACCTGAACTAAACTTACTTGAACTCAACTCACTGAACTCAACTCACTGAACTCAACTCACCTGAACTCAGCTCACCTGAACTCAGCTCACCTGAACTCAACTCACCTGAAGTCAACTCACTGAAATTAACTCACTGAACTGTACTCACCTGAACTCAACTCACATGAGTTCAACCCATCTGAACTCAATTCACTTGAACTCAACTCACTGAACTCAACTCACCTGAACTCAAATCACCTGAACTGACCTCACTTGAACTCAACTCACTGATTTCAACTCAGCTGAACTCAACTCACCTGAAATCAACTCACTTGAACTCAACTCACTTGAACTCAATTCACTGAACTAATCTCACCTGAACTGACCTCACCTGAACTTAGCTCTTCTGAACTGAAATCACTTGAACTCAACTCACCGAACTCATCTCACCTGAACTCAGCTCACCTGAACTCAATGCACCTGAACTGAACTCACTTGAACTCAACTCACTGATCTCAACTCACTGATCTCAACTCACCTGAACTCAACTCACCTGACATCAACTCACCTGAAATCAACTCACAGATCTCAACTCACTGAACTCAACTCACTGATCTCAACTCACCTGAACTCAACTCATCTGAACTCAACTCACATGAACTCAACTCAACTAAACTCAATTCACCTGAACTCAACTCACCTGAACTTAACTCACTGATCTCAACTCACCTGAACTCAACTCACCTGACATCAACTCACCTGAAATCAACTCACAGATCTCAACTCACCTGAACTCAACTCACCTGAACTCAACTCACCTGAACTCAACTCACCTGAACTAAACTCACCTGAACTCAACTCACCTGAACTGAACTCACTTGAACTCAACTCACTGAACGCATCTCTACTGAACTCAACTCACCTGCACTCATCTCACCTGAACTGAACTCATCTAAACTCAACTCACCTGAACTGAACTCACTTGAAATCATCTCACTGACCCCATCTCACCTGAACTCAACTCACCTGAACTCAACTCACCTGAACTAACCTCATTTGAACTCAACTCACTGAACTCAACTCACCTGAACTCAACTAACCTGAACTGAACTCACTTGAACTCAACTCACTGAACTCATCTCACCTGAACTCAACTCACCTGAACTCAGTTCACCTGAACTGAACTAATTTGAACTAAACTCACTGAACTAATCTCACCTGAACTCAACTCACCTGAACTCAACTCACCTGAACTGAACTCACTTGAACTCAACTCACTGAACGCATCTCTACTGAACTCAACTCGCCTGAACTCAGTTCACCTGAACTGAACTCAATTGAAGTCAACTCACTGAACTCAACTCACCTGAACTCAGCTCACCTGAACTAAACTTACTTGAACTCAACTCACTGAACTCAACTCACTGAACTCAACTCACCTGAACTCAGCTCACCTGAACTCAGCTCACCTGAACTCAACTCACCTGAAGTCAACTCACTGAAATTAACTCACTGAACTGTACTCACCTGAACTCAACTCACATGAGTTCAACCCATCTGAACTCAATTCACTTGAACTCAACTCACTGAACTCAACTCACCTGAACTCAAATCACCTGAACTGACCTCACTTGAACTCAACTCACTGATTTCAACTCAGCTGAACTCAACTCACCTGAAATCAACTCACTTGAACTCAACTCACTTGAACTCAATTCACTGAACTAATCTCACCTGAACTGACCTCACCTGAACTTAGCTCTTCTGAACTGAAATCACTTGAACTCAACTCACCGAACTCATCTCACCTGAACTCAGCTCACCTGAACTCAATGCACCTGAACTGAACTCACTTGAACTCAACTCACTGATCTCAACTCACTGATCTCAACTCACCTGAACTCAACTCACCTGACATCAACTCACCTGAAATCAACTCACAGATCTCAACTCACTGAACTCAACTCACTGATCTCAACTCACCTGAACTCAACTCATCTGAACTCAACTCACATGAACTCAACTCAACTAAACTCAATTCACCTGAACTCAACTCACCTGAACTTAACTCACTGATCTCAACTCACCTGAACTCAACTCACCTGACATCAACTCACCTGAAATCAACTCACAGATCTCAACTCACCTGAACTCAACTCACCTGAACTCAACTCACCTGAACTCAACTCACCTGAACTAAACTCACCTGAACTCAACTCACCTGAACTGAACTCACTTGAACTCAACTCACTGAACGCATCTCTACTGAACTCAACTCGCCTGAACTCAGCTCACCTGAACTGAACTCAATTGAAGTCAACTCACTGAACTCAACTCACGTGAACTCAGCTCACCTGAACTGAACTTACTTGAACTCAACTCACTGAACTCAACTCACTGAACTCAACTCACCTGAACTCAGCTCAACTGAACTAAGCTCACCTGAACTCAACTCACCTGAAGTCAACTCACTGAAATTAACTCACTGAACTGTACTCACCTGAACTCAACTCACATGAGTTCAACCCATCTGAACTCAATTCACTGAACTCAACTCACTGAACTCAACTCACTGAACTCAACTCACATGAACTCAGCTCACCTGAACTCAGCTCACCTGAACTCAACTCACCTGAAGTCAACTCACTGAAATTAACTCACTGAACTGTACTCACCTGAACTCAACTCACATGAGTTCAACCCATCTGAACTCAACTCACTGAACTCAACTCACCTGAACTCAAATCACCTGAACTGACCTCACTTGAACTCAACTCACTGATTTCAACTCAGCTGAACTCAACTCACCTGAAATCAACTCACTTGAACTCAACTCACTTGAACTCAATTCACTGAACTAATCTCACCTGAACTGAACTCACCTGAACTTAGCTCTTCTGAACTGAACTCACTTGAACTCAACTCACCGAACTCATCTCACCTGAACTCAGCTCACCTGAACTCAATGCACCTGAACTGAACTCACTTGAACTCAACTCACTGATCTCAACTCACTGATCTCAACTCACCTGAACTCAACTCACCTGACATCAACTCACCTGAAATCAACTCACAGATCTCAACTCACTGAACTCAACTCACTGATCTCAACTCACCTGAACTCAACTCATCTGAACTCAACTCACATGAACTCAACTCAACTAAACTCAATTCACCTGAACTCAACTCACCTGAACTTAACTCACTGATCTCAACTCACCTGAACTCAACTCACCTGACATCAACTCACCTGAAATCAACTCACAGATCTCAACTCACCTGAACTCAACTCACCTAAACTCAACTCACCTGAACTCAACTCACCTGAACTCAACTCACCTGAACTCAACTCACCTGAACTGAACTCACTTGAACTCAACTCACTGAACGCATCTCTACTGAACTCAACTCGCCTGAACTCAGCTCACCTGAACTGAACTCAATTGAAGTCAACTCACTGAACTCAACTCACCTGAACTGAACTCACCTGAACTTAGCTCTTCTGAACTGAACTCACTTGAACTCAACTCACCGAACTCATCTCACCTAAACTCAGCTCACCTGAACTCAACTCACTGATCTCAAATCACTTGCACTCATCCCACCTGAATTCAACTCACCTGAACTCAACTGACCTGAACTCAACTGACCTGAGCTAAACTCACCTGAACTCAACTCACCTGAACTCAACTCACTGATCTCAACTCACCTGAACTAAACTCACCTGAACTCACCTCACTGATCTCAACTCACCTGCACTCACCTGAACTGAAATCACTTGAACTCAACTCACCTGAACTCAACTCACCTGAACTCAACTCACCTGAACTGAACTCACTTGAAATCAATTCACCTGAACTCAACTCACCTGAACTCAACTCACCTGAACTCAACTCACCTGCACTCATCTCACCTGAACTGAACTCATCTGAACTCAACTCACCTGAACTGAACTTACTTGAAATCATCTCACTGACCCCATCTCACCTCAACTTAACTCACCTCAACTCAACTCACTGATCTCAACTCACCTGAACTCAACTCACCTGAACTCAACTCACCTGAACTGAACTCAACTGAATTCAACTCACTGTATCTCAATTCACCTGTACTCAACTCACCTGAACTCAGTTCACCTGAACTGAACTCACTTGAACTCAACTCACTGAACTAATCTCACCTGATCTCAACTCACCTGAACTCAACTCACCTGACATCAACTCACCTGAAATCAACTCACAGATCTCAACTCACTGAACTCAACTCCCTGATCTCAACTCACCTGAACTCAACTCATCTGAACTCAACTCACATGAACTCAACTCAACTAAACTCATTTCACCTGAACTCAACTCACCTGAACTTAACTCACTGATCTCAACTCACCTGAACTCAACTCACCTGACATCAACTCACCTGAAATCAACTCACAGATCTCAACTCACCTGAACTCAACTCACCTGACCTCAACTCACCCGAACTCAACTCACCTGAACTCAACTCAGTGCATCTCAACTCACCTGTACTCAACTCACCTGAACTCACCTCACTGATCTCAAATCACCTGCACTCATCTCACCTGAATTCAACTCACCTGAACTCAACTGAACTGAACTCAACTCACCTGAACTCAACTCACCTGAACTCAACTCACTGATCTCAACTCACCTGCACCCATCCCACGTGAACTTAACTCACCTGAACTGAAATCAATTGAACTCAGCTCACCTTAACTCAACTCACCTGAACTTAACTCACCTGAACTGAAGTCACTTGAAATCAATTCACATGAACTCAACTCACCTGAACTCAACTCAGCTGAACTCAACTCACCTGCTCTCATCTCACCTGAACTCAACTCATCTGAACTCAACTCACCTGAACTGAACTCACTTGAAATCATCTCACTGAACTCATCTCACCTGAACTCAACTCACCTGAACTGACCTCATTTGAACTCAACTCACTGAACTCAACTCACCTGAACTGAACTCACCTGAACTGAACTCACTTGAATTCAACTCACTAAACTGATCTCACCTAACCTCATTTTACCTGAACTTAACTCACCTGAACTCAACTCACATGAACTAAACTCAACTGGACTCAATTCACCTGAACTCAACTCACCTGAACTTAACTCACCTGAACTCAACTCACCTGAACTCAACTCACCTGAACTCAACTCACATGAACTCAATTCACCTGAACTCAACTCACCTGAACTCAATTCACCTCAACTCAACTCACCTCAACCCAACTCACTGATCTCAACTCACCTAAAATCAACTCACCTGAACTCAACTCACCTGAACTCAACTCACCTGAATTCAACTCACTGTATCTCAATTCACCTGTACTCAACTCACCTGAACTCAACTCACTGATCTCAAATCACCTGCACTCATCTCACCTGAATTCAACCCACCTGAACTCAACTGACCTGAACTCAACTGACCTGAGCTAAACTCAGCTGAACTCAACTCACCTGAACTCAACTCACTGATCTCAACTCACCCGAACTAAACTCACCTGAACTCACCTCACTGATCTCAACTCACCTGCACTCATCTCACGTGAACTCAACTCACCTGAACTGAAATCACTTGAACTCAACTCACCTGAACTCAACTCACCTGAACTCAACTCACCTGAACTGAACTCACTTGAAATCAATTCACCTGAACTCATCTCACCTGAACTCAACTCACCTGAACTCAACTCACCTGCACTCATCTCACCTGAACTGAACTCATCTGAACTCAACTCACCTGAACTGAACTCACTTGAAATCATCTCACTGACCCCATCTCACCTGAACTCAACTCACCTGAACTCAACTCACCTGAACTAACCTCATTTGAACTCAACTCACTGAACTCAACTCACCTGAACTCAACTAACCTGAACTGAACTCACTTGAACTCAACTCACTGAACTCATCTCACCTGAACTCAACTCACCTGAACTCAGTTCACCTGAACTGAACTAATTTGAACTAAACTCACTGAACTAATCTCACCTGAACTCAACTCACCTGAACTCAACTCACCTGAACTGAACTCACTTGAACTCAACTCACTGAACGCATCTCTACTGAACTCAACTCGCCTGAACTCAGTTCACCTGAACTGAACTCAATTGAAGTCAACTCACTGAACTCAACTCACCTGAACTCAGCTCACCTGAACTAAACTTACTTGAACTCAACTCACTGAACTCAACTCACTGAACTCAACTCACCTGAACTCAGCTCACCTGAACTCAGCTCACCTGAACTCAACTCACCTGACAACTCACTGAAATTAACTCACTGAACTGTACTCACCTGAACTCAACTCACATGAGTTCAACCCATCTGAACTCAATTCACTTGAACTCAACTCACTGAACTCAACTCACCTGAACTCAAATCACCTGAACTGACCTCACTTGAACTCAACTCACTGATTTCAACTCAGCTGAACTCAACTCACCTGAAATCAACTCACTTGAACTCAACTCACTTGAACTCAATTCACTGAACTAATCTCACCTGAACTGACCTCACCTGAACTTAGCTCTTCTGAACTGAAATCACTTGAACTCAACTCACCGAACTCATCTCACCTGAACTCAGCTCACCTGAACTCAATGCACCTGAACTGAACTCACTTGAACTCAACTCACTGATCTCAACTCACTGATCTCAACTCACCTGAACTCAACTCACCTGACATCAACTCACCTGAAATCAACTCACAGATCTCAACTCACTGAACTCAACTCACTGATCTCAACTCACCTGAACTCAACTCATCTGAACTCAACTCACATGAACTCAACTCAACTAAACTCAATTCACCTGAACTCAACTCACCTGAACTTAACTCACTGATCTCAACTCACCTGAACTCAACTCACCTGACATCAACTCACCTGAAATCAACTCACAGATCTCAACTCACCTGAACTCAACTCACCTGAACTCAACTCACCTGAACTCAACTCACCTGAACTCAACTCACCTGAACTAAACTCACCTGAACGCAACTCACCTGAACTGAACTCACTTGAACTCAACTCACTGAACGCATCTCTACTGAACTCAACTCGCCTGAACTCAGCTCACCTGAACTGAACTCAATTGAAGTCAACTCACTGAACTCAACTCACGTGAACTCAGCTCACCTGAACTGAACTTACTTGAACTCAACTCACTGAACTCAACTCACTGAACTCAACTCACCTGAACTCAGCTCAACTGAACTAAGCTCACCTGAACTCAACTCACCTGAAGTCAACTCACTGAAATTAACTCACTGAACTGTACTCACCTGAACTCAACTCACATGAGTTCAACCCATCTGAACTCAATTCACTTGAACTCAACTCACTGAACTCAACTCACCTGAACTCAAATCACCTGAACTGACCTCACTTGAACTCAACTCACTGATTTCAACTCAGCTGAACTCAACTCACTTGAACTCAACTCACTTGAACTCAATTCACTGAACTAATCTCACCTGAACTGAACTCACCTGAACTTAGCTCTTCTGAACTGAAATCACTTGAACTCAACTCACCGAACTCATCTCACCTGAACTCAGCTCACCTGAACTCAATGCACCTGAACTGAACTCACTTGAACTCAACTCACTGATCTCAACTCACTGATCTCAACTCACCTGAACTCAACTCACCTGACATCAACTCACCTGAAATCAACTCACAGATCTCAACTCACTGAACTCAACTCACTGATCTCAACTCACCTGAACTCAACTCATCTGAACTCAACTCACATGAACTCAACTCAACTAAACTCAATTCACCTGAACTCAACTCACCTGAACTTAACTCACTGATCTCAACTCACCTGAACTCAACTCACCTGACATCAACTCACCTGAAATCAACTCACAGATCTCAACTCACCTGAACTCAACTCACCTGAACTCAACTCACCTGAACTCAACTCACCTGAACTCAACTCACCTGAACTGAACTCACTTGAACTCAACTCACTGAACGCATCTCTACTGAACTCAACTCGCCTGAACTCAGCTCACCTGAACTGAACTCAATTGAAGTCAACTCACTGAACTCAACTCACGTGAACTCAGCTCAACTGAACTGAACTTACTTGAACTCAACTCACTGAACTCAACTCACTGAACTCAACTCACCTGAACTCAGCTCAACTGAACTAAGCTCACCTGAACTCAACTCACCTGAAGTCAACTCACTGAAATTAACTCACTGAACTGTACTCACCTGAGCTCAACTCACATGAGTTCAACCCATCTGAACTCAATTCACTTGAACTCAACTCACTGAACTCAACTCACTGATCTCAAATCACCTGCACTCATCTCACCTGAATTCAACCCACCTGAACTCAACTGACCTGAACTCAACTGACCTGAGCTAAACTCAGCTGAACTCAACTCACCTGAACTCAACTCACTGATCTCAACTCACCTGAACTAAACTCACCTGAACTCACCTCACTGATCTCAACTCACCTGCACTCATCTCACGTGAACTCAACTCACCTGAACTGAAATCACTTGAACTCAACTCACCTGAACTCAACTCACCTGAACTCAACTCACCTGAACTGAACTCACTTGAAATCAATTCACCTGAACTCATCTCACCTGAACTCAACTCACCTGAACTCAACTCACCTGCACTCATCTCACCTGAACTGAACTCATCTGAACTCAACTCACCTGAACTGAACTCACTTGAAATCATCTCACTGACCCCATCTCACCTGAACTCAACTCACCTGAACTCAACTCACCTGAACTAACCTCATTTGAACTCAACTCACTGAACTCAACTCACCTGAACTCAACTAACCTGAACTGAACTCACTTGAACTCAACTCACTGAACTCATCTCACCTGAACTCAACTCACCTGAACTCAGTTCACCTGAACTGAACTAATTTGAACTAAACTCACTGAACTAATCTCACCTGAACTCAACTCACCTGAACTCAACTCACCTGAACTGAACTCACTTGAACTCAACTCACTGAACGCATCTCTACTGAACTCAACTCGCCTGAACTCAGTTCACCTGAACTGAACTCAATTGAAGTCAACTCACTGAACTCAACTCACCTGAACTCAGCTCACCTGAACTAAACTTACTTGAACTCAACTCACTGAACTCAACTCACTGAACTCAACTCACCTGAACTCAGCTCACCTGAACTCAGCTCACCTGAACTCAACTCACCTGACAACTCACTGAAATTAACTCACTGAACTGTACTCACCTGAACTCAACTCACATGAGTTCAACCCATCTGAACTCAATTCACTTGAACTCAACTCACTGAACTCAACTCACCTGAACTCAAATCACCTGAACTGACCTCACTTGAACTCAACTCACTGATTTCAACTCAGCTGAACTCAACTCACTTGAACTCAACTCACTTGAACTCAATTCACTGAACTAATCTCACCTGAACTGAACTCACCTGAACTTAGCTCTTCTGAACTGAAATCACTTGAACTCAACTCACCGAACTCATCTCACCTGAACTCAGCTCACCTGAACTCAATGCACCTGAACTGAACTCACTTGAACTCAACTCACTGATCTCAACTCACTGATCTCAACTCACCTGAACTCAACTCACCTGACATCAACTCACCTGAAATCAACTCACAGATCTCAACTCACTGAACTCAACTCACTGATCTCAACTCACCTGAACTCAACTCATCTGAACTCAACTCACATGAACTCAACTCAACTAAACTCAATTCACCTGAACTCAACTCACCTGAACTTAACTCACTGATCTCAACTCACCTGAACTCAACTCACCTGACATCAACTCACCTGAAATCAACTCACAGATCTCAACTCACCTGAACTCAACTCACCTGAACTCAACTCACCTGAACTCAACTCACCTGAACTCAACTCACCTGAACTCAACTCACCTGAACTGAACTCACTTGAACTCAACTCACTGAACGCATCTCTACTGAACTCAACTCGCCTGAACTCAGCTCACCTGAACTGAACTCAATTGAAGTCAACTCACTGAACTCAACTCACGTGAACTCAGCTCAACTGAACTGAACTTACTTGAACTCAACTCACTGAACTCAACTCACTGAACTCAACTCACCTGAACTCAGCTCAACTGAACTAAGCTCACCTGAACTCAACTCACCTGAAGTCAACTCACTGAAATTAACTCACTGAACTGTACTCACCTGAGCTCAACTCACATGAGTTCAACCCATCTGAACTCAATTCACTTGAACTCAACTCACTGAACTCAACTCACTGATCTCAAATCACCTGCACTCATCTCACCTGAATTCAACCCACCTGAACTCAACTGACCTGAACTCAACTGACCTGAGCTAAACTCAGCTGAACTCAACTCACCTGAACTCAACTCACTGATCTCAACTCACCTGAACTAAACTCACCTGAACTCACCTCACTGATCTCAACTCACCTGCACTCATCTCACGTGAACTCAACTCACCTGAACTGAAATCACTTGAACTCAACTCACCTGAACTCAACTCACCTGAACTCAACTCACCTGAACTGAACTCACTTGAAATCAATTCACCTGAACTCATCTCACCTGAACTCAACTCACCTGAACTCAACTCACCTGCACTCATCTCACCTGAACTGAACTCATCTGAACTCAACTCACCTGAACTGAACTCACTTGAAATCATCTCACTGACCCCATCTCACCTGAACTCAACTCACCTGAACTCAACTCACCTGAACTAACCTCATTTGAACTCAACTCACTGAACTCAACTCACCTGAACTCAACTAACCTGAACTGAACTCACTTGAACTCAACTCACTGAACTCATCTCACCTGAACTCAACTCACCTGAACTCAGTTCACCTGAACTGAACTAATTTGAACTAAACTCACTGAACTAATCTCACCTGAACTCAACTCACCTGAACTCAACTCACCTGAACTGAACTCACTTGAACTCAACTCACTGAACGCATCTCTACTGAACTCAACTCGCCTGAACTCAGTTCACCTGAACTGAACTCAATTGAAGTCAACTCACTGAACTCAACTCACCTGAACTCAGCTCACCTGAACTAAACTTACTTGAACTCAACTCACTGAACTCAACTCACTGAACTCAACTCACCTGAACTCAGCTCACCTGAACTCAGCTCACCTGAACTCAACTCACCTGACAACTCACTGAAATTAACTCACTGAACTGTACTCACCTGAACTCAACTCACATGAGTTCAACCCATCTGAACTCAATTCACTTGAACTCAACTCACTGAACTCAACTCACCTGAACTCAAATCACCTGAACTGACCTCACTTGAACTCAACTCACTGATTTCAACTCAGCTGAACTCAACTCACCTGAAATCAACTCACTTGAACTCAACTCACTTGAACTCAATTCACTGAACTAATCTCACCTGAACTGACCTCACCTGAACTTAGCTCTTCTGAACTGAAATCACTTGAACTCAACTCACCGAACTCATCTCACCTGAACTCAGCTCACCTGAACTCAATGCACCTGAACTGAACTCACTTGAACTCAACTCACTGATCTCAACTCACTGATCTCAACTCACCTGAACTCAACTCACCTGACATCAACTCACCTGAAATCAACTCACAGATCTCAACTCACTGAACTCAACTCACTGATCTCAACTCACCTGAACTCAACTCATCTGAACTCAACTCACATGAACTCAACTCAACTAAACTCAATTCACCTGAACTCAACTCACCTGAACTTAACTCACTGATCTCAACTCACCTGAACTCAACTCACCTGACATCAACTCACCTGAAATCAACTCACAGATCTCAACTCACCTGAACTCAACTCACCTGAACTCAACTCACCTGAACTCAACTCACCTGAACTAAACTCACCTGAACTCAACTCACCTGAACTGAACTCACTTGAACTCAACTCACTGAACGCATCTCTACTGAACTCAACTCGCCTGAACTCAGCTCACCTGAACTGAACTCAATTGAAGTCAACTCACTGAACTCAACTCACGTGAACGCAGCTCACCTGAACTGAACTTACTTGAACTCAACTCACTGAACTCAACTCACTGAACTCAACTCACCTGAACTCAGCTCAACTGAACTAAGCTCACCTGAACTCAACTCACCTGAAGTCAACTCACTGAAATTAACTCACTGAACTGTACTCACCTGAACTCAACTCACACGAGTTCAACCCATCTGAACTCAATTCACTTGAACTCAACTCACTGAACTCAACTCACCTGAACTCAAATCACCTGAACTGACCTCACTTGAACTCATCTCACTGATTTCAACTCAGCTGAACTCAACTCACTTGAACTCAACTCACTTGAACTCAATTCACTGAACTAATCTCACCTGAACTGAACTCACCTGAACTTAGCTCTTCTGAACTGAAATCACTTGAACTCAACTCACCGAACTCATCTCACCTGAACTCAGCTCACCTGAACTCAATGCACCTGAACTGAACTCACTTGAACTCAACTCACTGATCTCAACTCACTGATCTCAACTCACCTGAACTCAACTCACCTGACATCAACTCACCTGAAATCAACTCACAGATCTCAACTCACTGAACTCAACTCACTGATCTCAACTCACCTGAACTCAACTCATCTGAACTCAACTCACATGAACTCAACTCAACTAAACTCAATTCACCTGAACTCAACTCACCTGAACTTAACTCACTGATCTCAACTCACCTGAACTCAACTCACCTGACATCAAGTCACCTGAAATCAACTCACAGATCTCAACTCACCTGAACTCAACTCACCTGAACTCAAATCACCTGAACTCAACTCACCTGAACTCAACTCACCTGAACTCAACTCACCTGAACTGAACTCACTTGAACTCAACTCACTGAACGCATCTCTACTGAACTCAACTCGCCTGAACTCAGCTCACCTGAACTGAACTCAATTGAAGTCAACTCACTGAACTCAACTCACGTGAACTCAGCTCACCTGAACTCAACTCACCTGAACTGAACTCACTTGAACTCAACTCACTGAACGCATCTCTACTGAACTCAACTCGCCTGAACTCAGCTCACCTGAACTGAACTCAATTGAAGTCAACTCACTGAACTCAACTCACGTGAACTCAGCTCACCTGAACTGTACTTACTTGAACTCAACTCACTGAACTCAACTCACTGCTCAACTCACCTGAACTCAGCTCAACTGAACTAAGCTCACCTGAACTCAACTCACCTGAAGTCAACTCACTGAAATTAACTCACTGAACTGTACTCACCTGAGCTCAACTCACATGAGTTCAACCCATCTGAACTCAATTCACTTGAACTCAACTCACTGAACTCAACTCACCTGAACTCAAATCACCTGAACTGACCTCACTTGAACTCAACTCACTGATTTAAACTCAGCTGAACTCAACTCACCTGAAATCAACCCACTTGAACTCAACTCACTTGAACTCAATTCACTGAACTAATTTCACCTGAACTGAACTCACCTGAACTTAGCTCTTCTGAACTGAACTCACTTGAACTCAACTCACCGAACTCATCTCACCTAAACTCAGCTCACCTGAACTCAACTCACTGATCTCAAATCACCTGCACTCATCCCACCTGAATTCAACTCACCTGAACTCAACTGACCTGAACTCAACTGACCTGAGCTAAACTCACCTGAACTCAACTCACCTGAACTCAACTCACTGATCTCAATTCACCTGAACTAAACTCACCTGAACTCACCTCACTGATCTCAACTCACCTGCACTCACCTGAACTGAAATCACTTGAACTCAACTCACCTGAACTCAACTCACCTGAACTCAACTCACCTGAACTCAACTCACTTGAAATCAATTCACCTGAACTCAACTCAACTGAACTCAACTCACCTGAACTCAACTCACCTGCACTCATCTCACCTGAACTGAACTCATCTGAACTCAACTCACCTGAACTGAACTCACTTGAAATCATCTCACTGACCCCATCTCACCTCAACTTAACTCACCTCAACTCAACTCACTGATCTCAACTCACCTGAACTCAACTCACCTGAACTCAACTCACCTGAACTGAACTCACCTGAATTCAACTCACTTTATCTCAATTCACCTGTACTCAACTCACCTGAACTCAGTTCACGTGAACTGAACTCACCTGAACTCAACTCACTGAACTAATCTCACCTGAACTAATCTCACCTGAACTCAACTCACCTGAACTGAACTCACTTGAACTCAACTCACTGAACGCATCTCTACTGAACTCAACTCGCCTGAACTCAGCTCACCTGAACTGAACTCAATTGAAGTCAACTCACTGAACTCAACTCACCTGAACTCAGTTCACCTGAACTGAACTTACTTGAACTCAACTCACTGAACTCAACTCACTGAACTCAACTCACCTGAACTCAGCTCAACTGAACTAAGCTCACCTGAACTCAACTCACCTGAAGTCAACTCACTGAAATTAACTCACTGAACTGTACTCACCTGAACTCAACTCACATGAGTTCAACCCATCTGAACTCAATTCACTTGAACTCAACTCACTGAACTCAACTCACCTGAACTCAAATCACCTGAACTGACCTCACTTGAACTCAACTCACTGATTTCAACTCAGCTGAACTCAACTCACCTGAAATCAACTCACTTGAACTCAACTCACTTGAACTCAATTCACTGAACTAATCTCACCTGAACTGAACTCACCTGAACTCAACTCACTGATCTCAAATCACATGCACTCATCTCAACTGAATTCAACTCACCTGAACTCAACTGACCTGAACTCAACTGACCTGAGCTAAACTCACCTGAACTCAACTCACCTGAACTCAACTCACTGATCTCAACTCACCTGAACTAAACTCACCTGAACTCACCTCACTGATCTCAACTCACCTGCACTCACCTGAACTGAAATCAATTGAACTCAACTCACCTGAACTCAACTCACCTGAACTCAACTCACCTGAACTGAACTCACTTGAAAACAATTCACCTGAACTCAACTTACCTGAACTCAACTCACCTGAACTCAACTCACCTGCACTCATCTCACCTGAACTGAACTCATCTGAACTCAACTCACCTGAACTGAACTCACTTGAAATCATCTCACTGACCCCATCTCACCTCAACTTAACTCACCTCAACTCAACTCACTGATATCAACTCACCTGAACTCAACTCACCTGAACTGAACTCACCTGAATTCAACTCACTGTATCTCAATTCACCTGTACTCAACTCACCTGAACTCAGTTCACCTGAACTGAACTCACTTGAACTCAACTCACTGAACTAATCTCACCTGAACTCAACTCACCTGAACTCAACTCACCTGAACTGAACTCACTTGAACTCAACTCACTGAACGCATCTCTACTGAACTCAACTCGCCTGAACTCAGCTCACCTGAACTGAACTCAATTGAAGTCAACTCACTGAACTCAACTCACCTGAACTCAGCTCACCTGAACTGAACTTACTTGAACTCAAGTCACTGAACTCAACTCACTGAACTCAACTCACCTGCACTCATCTAACCTGAACTCAACTCACCTGAACTCAATTCACCTGAACTAAACTCATTTGAACTGAACTCACTGAACTAATCTCACCTGAACTCAACTCACCTGAACTGAACTCACATGAACTCATCTAACGGATCTCAACTCACCTGAACTCAACTCACCTGAACTCAACTCACTGATCTCAACTCACTAAACTCAACTCCCTGATCTCAACTCACCGGAACTCAACTCACCTAAACTCAACTCACCTGAACTCAACTCACCTGAACTCAATTCACCTGAACTCAACTCACCTGAACTCAATTCACCTCAACTCAACTCACCTCAACTCAACTCACTGATCTCAACTCACCTGAAATCAACTAACCTGACCTCAACTCACCTGAACTCAACTCACCTGAACTCAACTCAGTGCATCTTAACTCACCAGTACTCAACTCACCTGAACTCACCTCACTGATCTCAAATCACCTGCACTCATCTCACGTGAATTCAACTCACCTGAACTCAACTGACCTGAACTCAACTCACCTGAGCTAACTCACCTGAACTCAACTCACCTGAACTCAACTCACTGATCTCAACTCAACTGAACTCAACTCACCTGAACTCACCTCACTGATCTCAACTCACCTGCACCCATCCCAAGTGAACTTAACTCACCTGAACTGAAATCAATTGAACTCAACTCACCTTAACTCAACTCACCTGAATTTAACTCACCTGAACTGAACTCACTTGAAATCATCTCACTGAACTCATCTCACCTGAACTCAACTCACCTGAACTGACCTCATTTGAACTCAACTCACTGAACTCAACTCACCTGAACTGAACTCACCTGAACTGAACTCACTAGAATTCAACTCACTAAACTGATCTCACCTAACCTCATTTTACCTGAACTCAACTCACCTGAACTCAGCTCAGCTGAACTCAACTCACCTGAACTCAACTCACCTGCACTCATCTCACCTGAACTCAACTAACCTGAACTCAATTCACCTGAACTAAACTCATTTGAACTGAACTCACTGAACTCATCTCACCTGAAATCAACTCACCTGAACTGAACTCAGTTGAACTCATCTAACGGATCTCAACTCACCTGAACTCAACTCACCTGAACTCAACTCACATGAACTCAACTCAACTGAACTCAATTCACCTGAACTCAACTCACCTGAACTTAACTCACCTGAACTCAACTCACCTGAACTCAACTCACCTGAACTCAACTCACCTGAACTCAATTCACCTGAACTCAACTCACCTGAACTCAACTCTCTGATCTCAACTCAAATGAAATCAACTCACTTAATCTCGACTCAACTGAACTCAATTAACCTAAACTGAACTCACCTGAACTCAACTCACTGATCTCAACTCACGTGAACTCAACTCACCTAAACTCAACTAACCTGATCTCAGCTCACCTGAACTGAACTCACTTGAACTAAACTCACTTTTCTCAACTCACCTGAACTCAGGTCACATGATCTGAATTCACTTGAACTCATCTCACCTGAACTCAACCCACCTGAAATCAACTCACCTGATCTCAACTTACCTGAACTCAACTCACCTGAACTGAACTCACCTGATCTGAACTCAATTGAACTCAACTCACTGAACTCAACTCACCTGAACTGAACTCATCTGAACTCAACTCAATTGAGCTCAACTCATCTGACCTCAACTCACCTGAACTCAACTCACTGATCTCAACTCACGTAAACTCAACTCACCTGAACTCAACTCAATGATCTCAACTCACCTGACCTCAACTCACCTGAACTCAACTCACATGAACTTAACTCACCTGAACTCAACTCACTGATCTCAACTCAAATGAACTCAACTCAACTGGACTCAACTCACCTGAAGTCAATTCACCTGAACTGAACTCACCTGAACTCAACTCACTAACCTCAACTCACCTGAACTCAACTAACCTGAACTCAGCTCACATGAACTGAATTCGCATGAACTCAACTCACTGAACTTATCTCCCCTGAACACAACCCACCTGAACTCAACACACCTGAACTCAGCTCACCTGAACTCAACTCACTGAACTCATCTCACCTTTACTCAACTCACCTGAACTCAACTCACCTGA
The DNA here is from genome assembly GCA_963921405.1 of Cepaea hortensis. Lineage (NCBI taxonomy): Eukaryota > Metazoa > Mollusca > Gastropoda > Stylommatophora > Helicidae > Cepaea > Cepaea hortensis. The sequence goes on along the minus strand of OY992885.1, from coordinate 99,246,993 downwards.
ACTCAACTCACCTGAACTCAACTCACCTGAACTTAACTCACATGAACTCAACTCACCTGAACTTAACTCACATGAACTCAACTCACCTTAACTTAATTCACCTGAACTGAACTCACTTGAACTTAATTCACTGATTTCAACTCACCTGAACTCAACTCAGCTGAACTGAACTCACTTGAACTCAACTCACATGAACTCAACTCAACTGAACTCAATTCACCTGAACTCAACTCACCTGAACTTAACTCACCTGAACTCAACTCACCTGAACTCAACTCACCTGAACTCAACTCACCTGAACTCAATTCACCTGAACTCAACTCACCTGAACTCAATTCACCTCAACTCAACTCACCTCAACTCAACTCACTGATCTCAACTCACCTGAAATCAACTCACCTGAACTCAACTCACCTGAACTCAGCTCACCTGAACTGAACTTACTTGAACTCAACTCACTGAACTCAACTCACTGAACTCATCTCACCTGAACTCAGCTCACCTGAACTCAACTCACCTGAAGTCAACTCACTGAAATTAACTCACTGAACTGTACTCACCTGAACTCAACTCACATGAGTTCAACCCGTCTGAACTCAATTCACTTGAACTCAACTCACTGAACTCAACTCACCTGAACTGACCTCACTTGAACTCAACTCACTGATTTCAACTCAGCTGAACTCAACTCACCTGAAATCAACTCACTTGAACTCAACTCACTTGAACTCAATTCACTGAACTAATCTCACCTGAACTGAACACACCTGAACTTAGCTCTTCTGAACTGAACTCACTTGAACTCAACTCACCGAACTCATCTCACCTGAACTCAGCTCACCTGAACTCAATGCACCTGAACTGAACTCACTTGAACTCAACTCACTGATCTCAACTCACTGATCTCAACTCACCTGAACTCAACTCACCTGACATCAACTCACCTGAAATCAACTCACAGATCTCAACTCACTGAACTCAACTCACTGATCTCAACTCACCTGAACTCAACTCATCTGAACTCAACTCACATGAACTCAACTCAACTAAACTCAATTCACCTGAACTCAACTCACCTGAACTTAACTCACTGATCTCAACTCACCTGATCTCAACTCACCTGACATCAACTCACCTGAAATCAACTCACAGATCTCAACTCACCTGAACTCAACTCACCTGAACTCAACTCACCTGAACTCAACTCACCTGAACTCAACTCACCTTAACTCAACTCGCCTGAACTGAACTCACTTGAACTCAACTCACTGAACGCATCTCTACTGAACTCAACTCGCCTGAACTCAGCTCACCCGAACTGAACTCAATTGAAGTCAACTCACTGAACTCAACTCACCTGAACTCAGCTCACCTGAACTGAACTTACTTGAACTCAACTCACTGAACTCAACTCACTGAACTCAACTCACCTGAACTCAGCTCAACTGAACTAAGCTCACCTGAACTCAACTCACCTGAAGTCAACTCACTGAAATTAACTCACTGAACTGTACTCACCTGAACTCAACTCACATGAGTTCAACCCATCTGAACTCAATTCACTTGAACTCAACTCACTGAACTCAACTCACCTGAACTCAAATCACCTGAACTGACCTCACTTGAACTCAACTCACTGATTTCAACTCAGCTGAACTCAACTCACCTGAAATCAACTCACTTGAACTCAACTCACTTGAACTCAATTCACTAAACTAATCTCACCTGAACTGAACTCACCTGAACTTAGCTCTTCTGAACTGAACTCACTTGAACTCAACTCACCGAACTCATCTCACCTAAACTCAGCTCACCTGAACTCAACTCACTGATCTCAAATCACCTGCACTCATCTCACCTGAATTCAACTCACCTGAACTCAACTGACCTGAACTCAACTGACCTGAGCTAAACTCACCTGAACTCAACTCACCTGAACTCAACTCACTGATCTCAACTCACCTGAACTAAACTCACCTGTACTCACCTCACTGATCTCAACTCACCTGCACTCACCTGAACTGAAATCACTTGAACTCAACTAACCTGAACTCAACTCACCTGAACTCAACTCACCTGAACTGAACTCACTTGAAATCAATTCACCTGAACTCAACTCACCTGAACTCAACTCACCTGAACTCAACTCACCTGCACTCATCTCACCTGAACTGAACTAATCTGAACTCAACTCACCTGAACTGAACTCACTTGAAATCATCTCACTGACCCCATCTCACCTCAACTTAACTCACCTCAACTCAACTCACTGATCTCAACTCACCTGAACTCAACTCACCTGAACTCAACCCACCTGAAATCAACTCACCTGATCTCAACTTACCTGAACTCAACTCACCTGAACTGAACTCACCTGATCTGAACTCAATTGAACTCAACTCACTGAACTCAACTCACCTGAACTGAACTCATCTGAACTCAACTCAATTGAGCTCAACTCATCTGACCTCAACTCACCTGAACTCAACTCACTGATCTCAACTCACGTAAACTCAACTCACCTGAACTCAACTCACTGATCTCAACTCACCTGACCTCAACTCACCTGAACTCAACTCACATGAACTTAACTCACCTGAACTCAACTCACTGATCTCAACTCAAATGAACTCAACTCAACTGGACTCAACTCACCTGAAGTCAATTCACCTGAACTGAACTCACCTGAACTCAACTCACTAACCTCAACTCACCTGAACTCAACTAACCTGAACTCAGCTCACATGAACTGAATTCGCATGAACTCAACTCACTGAACTTATCTCCCCTGAACACAACCCACCTGAACTCAACACACCTGAACTCAGCTCACCTGAACTCAACTCACTGAACTCATCTCACCTTTACTCAACTCACCTGAACTCAACTCACCTGAACTCAACTCACCTGAACTCAACTCACCTGAACTTAACTCACATGAACTCAACTCACCTGAACTTAACTCACATGAACTCAACTCACCTTAACTTAATTCACCTGAACTGAACTCACTTGAACTTAATTCACTGATTTCAACTCACCTGAACTCAACTCAGCTGAACTGAACTCACTTGAACTCAACTCACATGAACTCAACTCAACTGAACTCAATTCACCTGAACTCAACTCACCTGAACTTAACTCACCTGAACTCAACTCACCTGAACTCAACTCACCTGAACTCAACTCACCTGAACTCAATTCACCTGAACTCAACTCACCTGAACTCAATTCACCTCAACTCAACTCACCTCAACTCAACTCACTGATCTCAACTCACCTGAAATCAACTCACCTGAACTCAACTCACCTGAACTCAGCTCACCTGAACTGAACTTACTTGAACTCAACTCACTGAACTCAACTCACTGAACTCATCTCACCTGAACTCAGCTCACCTGAACTCAACTCACCTGAAGTCAACTCACTGAAATTAACTCACTGAACTGTACTCACCTGAACTCAACTCACATGAGTTCAACCCGTCTGAACTCAATTCACTTGAACTCAACTCACTGAACTCAACTCACCTGAACTGACCTCACTTGAACTCAACTCACTGATTTCAACTCAGCTGAACTCAACTCACCTGAAATCAACTCACTTGAACTCAACTCACTTGAACTCAATTCACTGAACTAATCTCACCTGAACTGAACACACCTGAACTTAGCTCTTCTGAACTGAACTCACTTGAACTCAACTCACCGAACTCATCTCACCTGAACTCAGCTCACCTGAACTCAATGCACCTGAACTGAACTCACTTGAACTCAACTCACTGATCTCAACTCACTGATCTCAACTCACCTGAACTCAACTCACCTGACATCAACTCACCTGAAATCAACTCACAGATCTCAACTCACTGAACTCAACTCACTGATCTCAACTCACCTGAACTCAACTCATCTGAACTCAACTCACATGAACTCAACTCAACTAAACTCAATTCACCTGAACTCAACTCACCTGAACTTAACTCACTGATCTCAACTCACCTGATCTCAACTCACCTGACATCAACTCACCTGAAATCAACTCACAGATCTCAACTCACCTGAACTCAACTCACCTGAACTCAACTCACCTGAACTCAACTCACCTGAACTCAACTCACCTGAACTCAACTCACCTTAACTCAACTCGCCTGAACTGAACTCACTTGAACTCAACTCACTGAACGCATCTCTACTGAACTCAACTCGCCTGAACTCAGCTCACCCGAACTGAACTCAATTGAAGTCAACTCACTGAACTCAACTCACCTGAACTCAGCTCACCTGAACTGAACTTACTTGAACTCAACTCACTGAACTCAACTCACTGAACTCAACTCACCTGAACTCAGCTCAACTGAACTAAGCTCACCTGAACTCAACTCACCTGAAGTCAACTCACTGAAATTAACTCACTGAACTGTACTCACCTGAACTCAACTCACATGAGTTCAACCCATCTGAACTCAATTCACTTGAACTCAACTCACTGAACTCAACTCACCTGAACTCAAATCACCTGAACTGACCTCACTTGAACTCAACTCACTGATTTCAACTCAGCTGAACTCAACTCACCTGAAATCAACTCACTTGAACTCAACTCACTTGAACTCAATTCACTAAACTAATCTCACCTGAACTGAACTCACCTGAACTTAGCTCTTCTGAACTGAACTCACTTGAACTCAACTCACCGAACTCATCTCACCTAAACTCAGCTCACCTGAACTCAACTCACTGATCTCAAATCACCTGCACTCATCTCACCTGAATTCAACTCACCTGAACTCAACTGACCTGAACTCAACTGACCTGAGCTAAACTCACCTGAACTCAACTCACCTGAACTCAACTCACTGATCTCAACTCACCTGAACTAAACTCACCTGTACTCACCTCACTGATCTCAACTCACCTGCACTCACCTGAACTGAAATCACTTGAACTCAACTAACCTGAACTCAACTCACCTGAACTCAATTCACCTCAACTCAACTCACCTCAACTCAACTCACTGATCTCAACTCACCTGAAATCAACTCACCTGAACTCAACTCACCTGAACTCAGCTCACCTGAACTGAACTTACTTGAACTCAACTCACTGAACTCAACTCACTGAACTCATCTCACCTGAACTCAGCTCACCTGAACTCAACTCACCTGAAGTCAACTCACTGAAATTAACTCACTGAACTGTACTCACCTGAACTCAACTCACATGAGTTCAACCCGTCTGAACTCAATTCACTTGAACTCAACTCACTGAACTCAACTCACCTGAACTGACCTCACTTGAACTCAACTCACTGATTTCAACTCAGCTGAACTCAACTCACCTGAAATCAACTCACTTGAACTCAACTCACTTGAACTCAATTCACTGAACTAATCTCACCTGAACTGAACACACCTGAACTTAGCTCTTCTGAACTGAACTCACTTGAACTCAACTCACCGAACTCATCTCACCTGAACTCAGCTCACCTGAACTCAATGCACCTGAACTGAACTCACTTGAACTCAACTCACTGATCTCAACTCACTGATCTCAACTCACCTGAACTCAACTCACCTGACATCAACTCACCTGAAATCAACTCACAGATCTCAACTCACTGAACTCAACTCACTGATCTCAACTCACCTGAACTCAACTCATCTGAACTCAACTCACATGAACTCAACTCAACTAAACTCAATTCACCTGAACTCAACTCACCTGAACTTAACTCACTGATCTCAACTCACCTGATCTCAACTCACCTGACATCAACTCACCTGAAATCAACTCACAGATCTCAACTCACCTGAACTCAACTCACCTGAACTCAACTCACCTGAACTCAACTCACCTGAACTCAACTCACCTGAACTCAACTCACCTTAACTCAACTCGCCTGAACTGAACTCACTTGAACTCAACTCACTGAACGCATCTCTACTGAACTCAACTCGCCTGAACTCAGCTCACCCGAACTGAACTCAATTGAAGTCAACTCACTGAACTCAACTCACCTGAACTCAGCTCACCTGAACTGAACTTACTTGAACTCAACTCACTGAACTCAACTCACTGAACTCAACTCACCTGAACTCAGCTCAACTGAACTAAGCTCACCTGAACTCAACTCACCTGAAGTCAACTCACTGAAATTAACTCACTGAACTGTACTCACCTGAACTCAACTCACATGAGTTCAACCCATCTGAACTCAATTCACTTGAACTCAACTCACTGAACTCAACTCACCTGAACTCAAATCACCTGAACTGACCTCACTTGAACTCAACTCACTGATTTCAACTCAGCTGAACTCAACTCACCTGAAATCAACTCACTTGAACTCAACTCACTTGAACTCAATTCACTAAACTAATCTCACCTGAACTGAACTCACCTGAACTTAGCTCTTCTGAACTGAACTCACTTGAACTCAACTCACCGAACTCATCTCACCTAAACTCAGCTCACCTGAACTCAACTCACTGATCTCAAATCACCTGCACTCATCTCACCTGAATTCAACTCACCTGAACTCAACTGACCTGAACTCAACTGACCTGAGCTAAACTCACCTGAACTCAACTCACCTGAACTCAACTCACTGATCTCAACTCACCTGAACTAAACTCACCTGTACTCACCTCACTGATCTCAACTCACCTGCACTCACCTGAACTGAAATCACTTGAACTCAACTAACCTGAACTCAACTCACCTGAACTCAACTCACCTGAACTGAACTCACTTGAAATCAATTCACCTGAACTCAACTCACCTGAACTCAACTCACCTGAACTCAACTCACCTGCACTCATCTCACCTGAACTGAACTAATCTGAACTCAACTCACCTGAACTGAACTCACTTGAAATCATCTCACTGACCCCATCTCACCTCAACTTAACTCACCTCAACTCAACTCACTGATCTCAACTCACCTGAACTCAACTCACCTGAACTCAACTCACCTGAACTGAACTCACCTGATTTCAACTCACTGTATCTCAATTCACCTGTACTCAACTCACCTGAACTCAGTTCACCTGAACTGAACTCACTTGAACTCAACTCACTGAACTAATCTCACCTGAACTCAACTCACCTGAACTCAACTCACCTGAACTGAACTCACCTGAACTCAAATCACTGATCTCAACTCACCTGAACTCAACTCACCTGAACTCAACTCACCTGAACTCAACTCACCTGAACTGAATTCACCTGAACTCAACTCACCTGAACTCAACTCACTGAACTCAACTCACTGATCTCAACTCACTTGAACTCAACTAACCTGAACTCAACTCACCTGAATTCAACTCACCTGAACTCAACTCAGCTGAACTAAACTCAGCTAAACTAAACTCACCTGAACTGAACTCACCGTAAATCAACTCAACTGACCTCAATTCACCTGAACTCAACTCACCTGAACTCAATTCACCTCAACTCAACTCACCTGAACTCAACTCACTGATCTAAACCCACCTAAATTCAACTCACCTGAACTCAATTCAACTGAACTCAATTCACCTGAACTCAACTCACTGATCTCAACTCACCTGAACTCAACTCACATGAACTCAACTCACCTGAACTCAACTCACCTGAACTCAATTCATCTGAACTCAACTCACTGATCTCAACTCACCTGAACTCAACTCACCTGAACTCAACTCACTGATCTCAACTCACCTGCACTCATCAAACCTGAACTCAACTCACCTGAAATACATTCACCTGAAATCAACTCACCTGAACTCAACTCACCTGAACTCAACTCACTGATCTCAACTCACCTGCACTCATTTCACCTGAACGCAAATCACCTGAACTGAACTCAACTGAACTAAATTCACTTGAACTCAACTCACTGAACCCATCTCACCTGAACTAAAATCACCTGAACTGAACTCACATTAACTCAACTCACCTGAACTCAACTCACCTGAACTTAATTCACCTGAACTCAACTCACCTGAACTCAACTCACTGAACTCAACTCACTGATCTCAACTCACTTGAACTCAACTAACCTGAACTCAACTCACCTGAATTCAACTCACCTGAACAAAACTCAGCTGAACTCAACTCAGCTAAACTCAACTCACCTGAACTGAACTCACCGTAAATCAACTCAATTCACCTGAACTCAATTCACCTCACCTCAACTCACCTGAAGCCAACTCACTGATCTCAACTCACCTAAATTCAACTCACCTGAACTCAATTCAACTGAACTCAATTCACCTGAACTCAACTCACTGATCTCAACTCACCTGAACTTAACTCACCTGAACTCAACTCACTGATCTCAACTCACCTGAACTCAACTCACATGAACTCAACTCACCTGAACTCAACTCACCTGAAATCAACTCACCTGAACTCAACTCACCTGAACTCAACTCACCTGAATTCAACTCACTGTATCTCAATTCACCTGTACTCAACTCACCTGAACTCAACTCACTGATCTCAAATCACCTGCACTCATCTCGCCTGAATTCAACTCACCTGAACTCAACTGACCTGAACTCAACTGACCTGAGCTAAACTCACCTGAACTCAACTCACTGATCTCAACTCGCCTGAACTAAATTCACCTGAACTCACCTCACTGATCTAAACTCACCTGCACTCATCTCACGTGAACTCAACTCACCTGAACTGAAATCACTTGAACTCAACTCACCTGAACTCAACTCACCTGAACTCAACTCACCTGAACTCAACCCACCTGAAATCAACTCACCTGATCTCAACTTACCTGAACTCAACTCACCTGAACTGAACTCACCTGATCTGAACTCAATTGAACTCAACTCACTGAACTCAACTCACCTGAACTGAACTCATCTGAACTCAACTCAATTGTGCTCAACTCATCTGAACTCAACTCACTGATCTCAACTCACGTAAAGTCAACTCACCTGAACTCAACTCACTGATCTCAACTCACCTGACCTCAACTCACCTGAACTCAACTCACATGAACTTAACTCACCTGAACTCAACTCACTGATCTCAACTCAAATGAACTCAACTCAACTGGACTCAACTCACCTGAAGTCAATTCACCTGAACTGAACTCACCTGAACTCAACTCACTAACCTCAACTCACCTGAACTCAACTAACCTGAACTCAGCTCACATGAACTCAGCTCACCTGAACTCAACTCACTGAACTCATCTCACCTTTACTCAACTCACCTGAACTCAACTCACCTGAACTCAACTCACCTGAACTCAACTCACCTGAACTTAACTCACCTGAACTCAACTCACCTTAACTTAATTCACCTGAACTGAACTCACTTGAACTTAATTCACTGATTTCAACTCACCTGAACTCAACTCAGCTGAACTGAACTCACTTGAACTCAACTCAATGAACTCATCTCACCTGAACTCAACTCACCTGAACTAAGCTAACCTGAACTGAACTCACTTGAACTCAACTCACTGAACTCATCTCACCTGAACTCAACTCACCTGAACTCATCTCACCTGAGCTCAACTCACATGAACTCAATTCACCTGAACTCAACTCTCCTGAACTGAACTCACTTGAACTCACTTCACCTGAACTCAGCTCACATGAACTGAACTCACCTGAACTCAGCTCACCTGAACTCAACTCAGTTGAACAAATCACTGAACTCAACTCACCTGTACTCAACTCACCTGAACTGAACTCACTTGAACTCAACTCACTGAACTCAACTGAACTCAACTCAACTGAACTCAAATCACCTAAACTCAGCTCACGTGAACTCAACTCACTGAACTCAACTGAACTCAACTCACCTGAACTCAACTCACCTGAACTCAACTCACCTGAACTCAACTCACTTGAACTCAATTAACTGAACTCAACTCACATGAACTCATCTCACCTGAACTGAACTCACTTGACCTCAACTCATTGAACTCATCTCACCTGAACTCAACTCACCTGAACTCATCTCGCCTGAACTGAACTCACTTGAACTCAACTCACTGAACTCATCTCATCTGAACTCAACTCACCTGAACTAAGCTCACCTGAACTGAACTCATTTGAACTCAACTCACTGAACTTCTCTCACGTGAACTCAACTCATCTGAACTGAACTCACTTGAACTCAACTTACCTGAGCTCAACTCATTTGACCTCAACTCACCTGAACTGAACTCACTTGAACTAAACTCACTGAACTCATATCACATGACCTCAACTCACTTGAACTCAGCTCACCTGAACTGAACTCACTTGAACTCAACTAACTGAATTCATCTCACCTGAACTCAACTCACCTGAACTCAACTCACTTGAACTCAACTCACTGATCTCAACTCACTGAACTCAACTCACCTGAACTCAACTCACCTGAACTGAACTCACTTGAACTCAACTCACTGAACTCAACTCACTGATCTCAACTCACCTGAACTCAACTCACCTGAACTCAACTCACATGAACTTAACTCACCTGAACTCAACTCTCTGATCTCAACTCAAATGAAATCAACTCACTTAAACTCGACTCAACTGAACTCAATTCACCTAAACTGATCTCACTTGAACTCAACTCACTGAACTCAACTCACTGATCTCAACTCACTGAACTCATCTCACCTGAACTCAGCTCACATGAACTGAACTCACTTGAACTCAACTCACCTGAACTGAACTCACTTGAACTAAACTCACTTTTCTCAACTCACCTGAACTCATCTGAATTCAACTCACTGATCTCAACTCACCTGAACTCAACTCACCTGAACTCAACTCACCTGCACTCATCTCACCTGAGCTCAACTCACATGAACTCAATTCACCTGAACTCAACTCTCCTGAACTGAACTCACTTGAACTCACTTCACCTGAACTCAGCTCACATGAACTGAACTCACCTGAACTCAGCTCACCTGAACTCAACTCAGTTGAACAAATCACTGAACTCAACTCACCTGTACTCAACTCACCTGAACTGAACTCACTTGAACTCAACTCACTGAACTCAACTAACCTGAACTCAAATCACCTAAACTCAACTCACATGAACTTAACTCACCTGAACTCAACTCTCTGATCTCAACTCAAATGAAATCAACTCACTTAAACTCGACTCAACTGAACTCAATTCACCTAAACTGATCTCACCTGAACTCAACTCACTGATCTCAACTCACGTGAACTCAACTCACCTAAACTCAACTCACCTGATCTCAGCTCACCTGAACTGAACTCACTTGCACTAAACTCACTTTTCTCAACTCACCTGAACTCATCTGAATTCAACTCACTGATCTCAACTCACCTGAACTCAACTCACCTGAACTCAACTCACCTGAACTCAACTCACCTGATCTGAACTCTCTTGAACTCAACTCATTGATCTCAACTCACCTGAACTCAACGCACCTGAACTCAACGCACCTGAACTCAACTCAAATGAACTCAACTCAACTGGACTCAACTCACCTGAACTCAATTCACCTGAACTTAACTCACCTGAACTCAACTCACTAACCTCAACTCACCTGAACTCAACTCACCTGATCTCAGCTCACATGAACTGAATTCACATGAACTCAACTCACTGAACTTATCTCCCATGAACACAACCCACCTGAACTTAACACACCTGAACTCAACTCACCTGAACTCAACTTACTGAACTCATCTCACCTGTACTCAATTCACCTGAACTCAACTCACCTGAACTCAACTCACATGAACTCAACTCACCTGAACTCAACTCACCTTAACTTAATTCACCTGAACTGAACTCACTTGAACTTAATTCACTGATTTCAACTCACCTGAACTCAGCTCAGCTGAACTGAACTCACTTGAACTCAACTCAATGAACTCATCTCACCTGAACTCAACTCACCTGAACTCAGCTCACCTGAACTGAACTCACTTGAACTCAACTCACTGAACTCATCTCACCTGAACTCAACTCACCTGAACTCAACTCACCTGAACTCAACTCACTTGAACTCAACTCACTGAACTCATCTCATCTGAACTCAGCTCACCTGAACTGAACTCACTTGAACTCAACTCACTGAACTCATCTCACCTGAACTCAGCTCACATGAACTGAACTCACTTGAACTCAACTCACCTGAACTGAACTCACTTGAACTAAACTCACTTTTCTCAACTCACCTGAACTCATCTGAATTCAACTCACTGATCTCAACTCACCTGAACTCAACTCACCTGAACTCAACTCACCTGCACTCATCTCACCTGAGCTCAACTCACATGAACTCAATTCACCTGAACTCAACTCTCCTGAACTGAACTCACTTGAACTCACTTCACCTGAACTCAGCTCACATGAACTGAACTCACCTGAACTCAGCTCACCTGAACTCAACTCAGTTGAACAAATCACTGAACTCAACTCACCTGTACTCAACTCACCTGAACTGAACTCACTTGAACTCAACTCACTGAACTCAACTAACCTGAACTCAAATCACCTAAACTCAGCTCACGTGAACTCCACTCAATGAACTCAACTGAACTCAACTCACCTGAACTCAACTCACCTGAACTCAACTCACCTGAATTGAACTCACTTGAACTCAATTCACTGAACTCAACTCACATGAACTCATCTCACCTGAACTGAACTCACTTGACCTCAACTCATTGAACTCATCTCACCTGAACTCAACTCACCTGAACTCATCTCGCCTGAACTGAACTCACTTGAACTCAACTCACTGAACTCATCTCATCTGAACTCAGCTCACCTGAACTGAACTCACTTGAACTCAACTCACTAAACTTATCTCACCTGAACTCAGCTCACATGAACTGAACTCACTTGAACTCAACTTACCTGAGCTCAACTCATTTGACCTCAACTCACCTGAACTGAACTCACTTGAACTAAACTCACTGAACTCATATCACATGACCTCAACTCACTTGAACTCAGCTCACCTGAACTGAACTCACTTGAACTCAACTCACTGAACTCATCTCACCTGAACTCAACTCACCTGAACTCAACTCACTTGAACTCAACTCACTGATCTCAACTCACTGAACTCAACTCACCTGAACTCAACTCACCTGAACTGAACTCACTTGAACTCAACTCACTGATCTCAACTCATCTGAACTCAACTCACTGATCTAAACTCACCTGAACTCAACTCACCTGAACTCAACTCACATGAACTCAACTCACCTGAACTCAATTCACCTGAACTCAACTCACCTGAACTCAATTCACCTCAACTCAACTCACCTCAACCCAACTCACTGATCTCAACTCACCTAAAATCAACTCACCTGAACTCAACTCACCTGAACTCAACTCACCTGAATTCAACTCACTGTATCTCAATTCACCTGTACTCAACTCACCTGAACTCAACTCACTGATCTCAAATCACCTGCACTCATCTCACCTGAATTCAACCCACCTGAACTCAACTGACCTGAACTCAACTGACCTGAGCTAAACTCAGCTGAACTCAACTCACCTGAACTCAACTCACTGATCTCAACTCACCCGAACTAAACTCACCTGAACTCACCTCACTGATCTCAACTCACCTGCACTCATCTCACGTGAACTCAACTCACCTGAACTGAAATCACTTGAACTCAACTCACCTGAACTCAACTCACCTGAACTCAACTCACCTGAACTGAACTCACTTGAAATCAATTCACCTGAACTCATCTCACCTGAACTCAACTCACCTGAACTCAACTCACCTGCACTCATCTCACCTGAACTGAACTCATCTGAACTCAACTCACCTGAACTGAACTCACTTGAAATCATCTCACTGACCCCATCTCACCTGAACTCAACTCACCTGAACTCAACTCACCTGAACTAACCTCATTTGAACTCAACTCACTGAACTCAACTCACCTGAACTCAACTAACCTGAACTGAACTCACTTGAACTCAACTCACTGAACTCATCTCACCTGAACTCAACTCACCTGAACTCAGTTCACCTGAACTGAACTAATTTGAACTAAACTCACTGAACTAATCTCACCTGAACTCAACTCACCTGAACTCAACTCACCTGAACTGAACTCACTTGAACTCAACTCACTGAACGCATCTCTACTGAACTCAACTCGCCTGAACTCAGTTCACCTGAACTGAACTCAATTGAAGTCAACTCACTGAACTCAACTCACCTGAACTCAGCTCACCTGAACTAAACTTACTTGAACTCAACTCACTGAACTCAACTCACTGAACTCAACTCACCTGAACTCAGCTCACCTGAACTCAGCTCACCTGAACTCAACTCACCTGACAACTCACTGAAATTAACTCACTGAACTGTACTCACCTGAACTCAACTCACATGAGTTCAACCCATCTGAACTCAATTCACTTGAACTCAACTCACTGAACTCAACTCACCTGAACTCAAATCACCTGAACTGACCTCACTTGAACTCAACTCACTGATTTCAACTCAGCTGAACTCAACTCACCTGAAATCAACTCACTTGAACTCAACTCACTTGAACTCAATTCACTGAACTAATCTCACCTGAACTGACCTCACCTGAACTTAGCTCTTCTGAACTGAAATCACTTGAACTCAACTCACCGAACTCATCTCACCTGAACTCAGCTCACCTGAACTCAATGCACCTGAACTGAACTCACTTGAACTCAACTCACTGATCTCAACTCACTGATCTCAACTCACCTGAACTCAACTCACCTGACATCAACTCACCTGAAATCAACTCACAGATCTCAACTCACTGAACTCAACTCACTGATCTCAACTCACCTGAACTCAACTCATCTGAACTCAACTCACATGAACTCAACTCAACTAAACTCAATTCACCTGAACTCAACTCACCTGAACTTAACTCACTGATCTCAACTCACCTGAACTCAACTCACCTGACATCAACTCACCTGAAATCAACTCACAGATCTCAACTCACCTGAACTCAACTCACCTGAACTCAACTCACCTGAACTCAACTCACCTGAACTCAACTCACCTGAACTAAACTCACCTGAACTCAACTCACCTGAACTGAACTCACTTGAACTCAACTCACTGAACGCATCTCTACTGAACTCAACTCGCCTGAACTCAGCTCACCTGAACTGAACTCAATTGAAGTCAACTCACTGAACTCAACTCACGTGAACTCAGCTCACCTGAACTGAACTTACTTGAACTCAACTCACTGAACTCAACTCACTGAACTCAACTCACCTGAACTCAGCTCAACTGAACTAAGCTCACCTGAACTCAACTCACCTGAAGTCAACTCACTGAAATTAACTCACTGAACTGTACTCACCTGAACTCAACTCACATGAGTTCAACCCATCTGAACTCAATTCACTTGAACTCAACTCACTGAACTCAACTCACCTGAACTCAAATCACCTGAACTGACCTCACTTGAACTCAACTCACTGATTTCAACTCAGCTGAACTCAACTCACTTGAACTCAACTCACTTGAACTCAATTCACTGAACTAATCTCACCTGAACTGAACTCACCTGAACTTAGCTCTTCTGAACTGAAATCACTTGAACTCAACTCACCGAACTCATCTCACCTGAACTCAGCTCACCTGAACTCAATGCACCTGAACTGAACTCACTTGAACTCAACTCACTGATCTCAACTCACTGATCTCAACTCACCTGAACTCAACTCACCTGACATCAACTCACCTGAAATCAACTCACAGATCTCAACTCACTGAACTCAACTCACTGATCTCAACTCACCTGAACTCAACTCATCTGAACTCAACTCACATGAACTCAACTCAACTAAACTCAATTCACCTGAACTCAACTCACCTGAACTTAACTCACTGATCTCAACTCACCTGAACTCAACTCACCTGACATCAACTCACCTGAAATCAACTCACAGATCTCAACTCACCTGAACTCAACTCACCTGAACTCAACTCACCTGAACTCAACTCACCTGAACTCAACTCACCTGAACTGAACTCACTTGAACTCAACTCACTGAACGCATCTCTACTGAACTCAACTCGCCTGAACTCAGCTCACCTGAACTGAACTCAATTGAAGTCAACTCACTGAACTCAACTCACGTGAACTCAGCTCAACTGAACTGAACTTACTTGAACTCAACTCACTGAACTCAACTCACTGAACTCAACTCACCTGAACTCAGCTCAACTGAACTAAGCTCACCTGAACTCAACTCACCTGAAGTCAACTCACTGAAATTAACTCACTGAACTGTACTCACCTGAGCTCAACTCACATGAGTTCAACCCATCTGAACTCAATTCACTTGAACTCAACTCACTGAACTCAACTCACTGATCTCAAATCACCTGCACTCATCTCACCTGAATTCAACCCACCTGAACTCAACTGACCTGAACTCAACTGACCTGAGCTAAACTCAGCTGAACTCAACTCACCTGAACTCAACTCACTGATCTCAACTCACCTGAACTAAACTCACCTGAACTCACCTCACTGATCTCAACTCACCTGCACTCATCTCACGTGAACTCAACTCACCTGAACTGAAATCACTTGAACTCAACTCACCTGAACTCAACTCACCTGAACTCAACTCACCTGAACTGAACTCACTTGAAATCAATTCACCTGAACTCATCTCACCTGAACTCAACTCACCTGAACTCAACTCACCTGCACTCATCTCACCTGAACTGAACTCATCTGAACTCAACTCACCTGAACTGAACTCACTTGAAATCATCTCACTGACCCCATCTCACCTGAACTCAACTCACCTGAACTCAACTCACCTGAACTAACCTCATTTGAACTCAACTCACTGAACTCAACTCACCTGAACTCAACTAACCTGAACTGAACTCACTTGAACTCAACTCACTGAACTCATCTCACCTGAACTCAACTCACCTGAACTCAGTTCACCTGAACTGAACTAATTTGAACTAAACTCACTGAACTAATCTCACCTGAACTCAACTCACCTGAACTCAACTCACCTGAACTGAACTCACTTGAACTCAACTCACTGAACGCATCTCTACTGAACTCAACTCGCCTGAACTCAGTTCACCTGAACTGAACTCAATTGAAGTCAACTCACTGAACTCAACTCACCTGAACTCAGCTCACCTGAACTAAACTTACTTGAACTCAACTCACTGAACTCAACTCACTGAACTCAACTCACATGAACTCAGCTCACCTGAACTCAGCTCACCTGAACTCAACTCACCTGACAACTCACTGAAATTAACTCACTGAACTGTACTCACCTGAACTCAACTCACATGAGTTCAACCCATCTGAACTCAATTCACTTGAACTCAACTCACTGAACTCAACTCACCTGAACTCAAATCACCTGAACTGACCTCACTTGAACTCAACTCACTGATTTCAACTCAGCTGAACTCAACTCACTTGAACTCAACTCACTTGAACTCAATTCACTGAACTAATCTCACCTGAACTGAACTCACCTGAACTTAGCTCTTCTGAACTGAAATCACTTGAACTCAACTCACCGAACTCATCTCACCTGAACTCAGCTCACCTGAACTCAATGCACCTGAACTGAACTCACTTGAACTCAACTCACTGATCTCAACTCACTGATCTCAACTCACCTGAACTCAACTCACCTGACATCAACTCACCTGAAATCAACTCACAGATCTCAACTCACTGAACTCAACTCACTGATCTCAACTCACCTGAACTCAACTCATCTGAACTCAACTCACATGAACTCAACTCAACTAAACTCAATTCACCTGAACTCAACTCACCTGAACTTAACTCACTGATCTCAACTCACCTGAACTCAACTCACCTGACATCAACTCACCTGAAATCAACTCACAGATCTCAACTCACCTGAACTCAACTCACCTGAACTCAACTCACCTGAACTCAACTCACCTGAACTCAACTCACCTGAACTCAACTCACCTGAACTGAACTCACTTGAACTCAACTCACTGAACGCATCTCTACTGAACTCAACTCGCCTGAACTCAGCTCACCTGAACTGAACTCAATTGAAGTCAACTCACTGAACTCAACTCACGTGAACTCAGCTCAACTGAACTGAACTTACTTGAACTCAACTCACTGAACTCAACTCACTGAACTCAACTCACCTGAACTCAGCTCAACTGAACTAAGCTCACCTGAACTCAACTCACCTGAAGTCAACTCACTGAAATTAACTCACTGAACTGTACTCACCTGAGCTCAACTCACATGAGTTCAACCCATCTGAACTCAATTCACTTGAACTCAACTCACTGAACTCAACTCACTGATCTCAAATCACCTGCACTCATCTCACCTGAATTCAACCCACCTGAACTCAACTGACCTGAACTCAACTGACCTGAGCTAAACTCAGCTGAACTCAACTCACCTGAACTCAACTCACTGATCTCAACTCACCTGAACTAAACTCACCTGAACTCACCTCACTGATCTCAACTCACCTGCACTCATCTCACGTGAACTCAACTCACCTGAACTGAAATCACTTGAACTCAACTCACCTGAACTCAACTCACCTGAACTCAACTCACCTGAACTGAACTCACTTGAAATCAATTCACCTGAACTCATCTCACCTGAACTCAACTCACCTGAACTCAACTCACCTGCACTCATCTCACCTGAACTGAACTCATCTGAACTCAACTCACCTGAACTGAACTCACTTGAAATCATCTCACTGACCCCATCTCACCTGAACTCAACTCACCTGAACTCAACTCACCTGAACTAACCTCATTTGAACTCAACTCACTGAACTCAACTCACCTGAACTCAACTAACCTGAACTGAACTCACTTGAACTCAACTCACTGAACTCATCTCACCTGAACTCAACTCACCTGAACTCAGTTCACCTGAACTGAACTAATTTGAACTAAACTCACTGAACTAATCTCACCTGAACTCAACTCACCTGAACTCAACTCACCTGAACTGAACTCACTTGAACTCAACTCACTGAACGCATCTCTACTGAACTCAACTCGCCTGAACTCAGTTCACCTGAACTGAACTCAATTGAAGTCAACTCACTGAACTCAACTCACCTGAACTCAGCTCACCTGAACTAAACTTACTTGAACTCAACTCACTGAACTCAACTCACTGAACTCAACTCACCTGAACTCAGCTCACCTGAACTCAGCTCACCTGAACTCAACTCACCTGACAACTCACTGAAATTAACTCACTGAACTGTACTCACCTGAACTCAACTCACATGAGTTCAACCCATCTGAACTCAATTCACTTGAACTCAACTCACTGAACTCAACTCACCTGAACTCAAATCACCTGAACTGACCTCACTTGAACTCAACTCACTGATTTCAACTCAGCTGAACTCAACTCACCTGAAATCAACTCACTTGAACTCAACTCACTTGAACTCAATTCACTGAACTAATCTCACCTGAACTGACCTCACCTGAACTTAGCTCTTCTGAACTGAAATCACTTGAACTCAACTCACCGAACTCATCTCACCTGAACTCAGCTCACCTGAACTCAATGCACCTGAACTGAACTCACTTGAACTCAACTCACTGATCTCAACTCACTGATCTCAACTCACCTGAACTCAACTCACCTGACATCAACTCACCTGAAATCAACTCACAGATCTCAACTCACTGAACTCAACTCACTGATCTCAACTCACCTGAACTCAACTCATCTGAACTCAACTCACATGAACTCAACTCAACTAAACTCAATTCACCTGAACTCAACTCACCTGAACTTAACTCACTGATCTCAACTCACCTGAACTCAACTCACCTGACATCAACTCACCTGAAATCAACTCACAGATCTCAACTCACCTGAACTCAACTCACCTGAACTCAACTCACCTGAACTCAACTCACCTGAACTAAACTCACCTGAACTCAACTCACCTGAACTGAACTCACTTGAACTCAACTCACTGAACGCATCTCTACTGAACTCAACTCGCCTGAACTCAGCTCACCTGAACTGAACTCAATTGAAGTCAACTCACTGAACTCAACTCACGTGAACGCAGCTCACCTGAACTGAACTTACTTGAACTCAACTCACTGAACTCAACTCACTGAACTCAACTCACCTGAACTCAGCTCAACTGAACTAAGCTCACCTGAACTCAACTCACCTGAAGTCAACTCACTGAAATTAACTCACTGAACTGTACTCACCTGAACTCAACTCACACGAGTTCAACCCATCTGAACTCAATTCACTTGAACTCAACTCACTGAACTCAACTCACCTGAACTCAAATCACCTGAACTGACCTCACTTGAACTCATCTCACTGATTTCAACTCAGCTGAACTCAACTCACTTGAACTCAACTCACTTGAACTCAATTCACTGAACTAATCTCACCTGAACTGAACTCACCTGAACTTAGCTCTTCTGAACTGAAATCACTTGAACTCAACTCACCGAACTCATCTCACCTGAACTCAGCTCACCTGAACTCAATGCACCTGAACTGAACTCACTTGAACTCAACTCACTGATCTCAACTCACTGATCTCAACTCACCTGAACTCAACTCACCTGACATCAACTCACCTGAAATCAACTCACAGATCTCAACTCACTGAACTCAACTCACTGATCTCAACTCACCTGAACTCAACTCATCTGAACTCAACTCACATGAACTCAACTCAACTAAACTCAATTCACCTGAACTCAACTCACCTGAACTTAACTCACTGATCTCAACTCACCTGAACTCAACTCACCTGACATCAACTCACCTGAAATCAACTCACAGATCTCAACTCACCTGAACTCAACTCACCTGAACTCAAATCACCTGAACTCAACTCACCTGAACTCAACTCACCTGAACTCAACTCACCTGAACTGAACTCACTTGAACTCAACTCACTGAACGCATCTCTACTGAACTCAACTCGCCTGAACTCAGCTCACCTGAACTGAACTCAATTGAAGTCAACTCACTGAACTCAACTCACGTGAACTCAGCTCACCTGAACTCAACTCACCTGAACTGAACTCACTTGAACTCAACTCACTGAACGCATCTCTACTGAACTCAACTCGCCTGAACTCAGCTCACCTGAACTGAACTCAATTGAAGTCAACTCACTGAACTCAACTCACGTGAACTCAGCTCACCTGAACTGTACTTACTTGAACTCAACTCACTGAACTCAACTCACTGAACTCAACTCACCTGAACTCAGCTCAACTGAACTAAGCTCACCTGAACTCAACTCACCTGAAGTCAACTCACTGAAATTAACTCACTGAACTGTACTCACCTGAGCTCAACTCACATGAGTTCAACCCATCTGAACTCAATTCACTTGAACTCAACTCACTGAACTCAACTCACCTGAACTCAAATCACCTGAACTGACCTCACTTGAAATCAACTCACTGATTTAAACTCAGCTGAACTCAACTCACCTGAAATCAACCCACTTGAACTCAACTCACTTGAACTCAATTCACTGAACTAATTTCACCTGAACTGAACTCACCTGAACTTAGCTCTTCTGAACTGAACTCACTTGAACTCAACTCACCGAACTCATCTCACCTAAACTCAGCTCACCTGAACTCAACTCACTGATCTCAAATCACCTGCACTCATCCCACCTGAATTCAACTCACCTGAACTCAACTGACCTGAACTCAACTGACCTGAGCTAAACTCACCTGAACTCAACTCACCTGAACTCAACTCACTGATCTCAATTCACCTGAACTAAACTCACCTGAACTCACCTCACTGATCTCAACTCACCTGCACTCACCTGAACTGAAATCACTTGAACTCAACTCACCTGAACTCAACTCACCTGAACTCAACTCACCTGAACTCAACTCACTTGAAATCAATTCACCTGAACTCAACTCAACTGAACTCAACTCACCTGAACTCAACTCACCTGCACTCATCTCACCTGAACTGAACTCATCTGAACTCAACTCACCTGAACTGAACTCACTTGAAATCATCTCACTGACCCCATCTCACCTCAACTTAACTCACCTCAACTCAACTCACTGATCTCAACTCACCTGAACTCAACTCACCTGAACTCAACTCACCTGAACTGAACTCACCTGAATTCAACTCACTTTATCTCAATTCACCTGTACTCAACTCACCTGAACTCAGTTCACGTGAACTGAACTCACCTGAACTCAACTCACTGAACTAATCTCACCTGAACTAATCTCACCTGAACTCAACTCACCTGAACTGAACTCACTTGAACTCAACTCACTGAACGCATCTCTACTGAACTCAACTCGCCTGAACTCAGCTCACCTGAACTGAACTCAATTGAAGTCAACTCACTGAACTCAACTCACCTGAACTCAGTTCACCTGAACTGAACTTACTTGAACTCAACTCACTGAACTCAACTCACTGAACTCAACTCACCTGAACTCAGCTCAACTGAACTAAGCTCACCTGAACTCAACTCACCTGAAGTCAACTCACTGAAATTAACTCACTGAACTGTACTCACCTGAACTCAACTCACATGAGTTCAACCCATCTGAACTCAATTCACTTGAACTCAACTCACTGAACTCAACTCACCTGAACTCAAATCACCTGAACTGACCTCACTTGAACTCAACTCACTGATTTCAACTCAGCTGAACTCAACTCACCTGAAATCAACTCACTTGAACTCAACTCACTTGAACTCAATTCACTGAACTAATCTCACCTGAACTGAACTCACCTGAACTCAACTCACTGATCTCAAATCACATGCACTCATCTCAACTGAATTCAACTCACCTGAACTCAACTGACCTGAACTCAACTGACCTGAGCTAAACTCACCTGAACTCAACTCACCTGAACTCAACTCACTGATCTCAACTCACCTGAACTAAACTCACCTGAACTCACCTCACTGATCTCAACTCACCTGCACTCACCTGAACTGAAATCAATTGAACTCAACTCACCTGAACTCAACTCACCTGAACTCAACTCACCTGAACTGAACTCACTTGAAAACAATTCACCTGAACTCAACTTACCTGAACTCAACTCACCTGAACTCAACTCACCTGCACTCATCTCACCTGAACTGAACTCATCTGAACTCAACTCACCTGAACTGAACTCACTTGAAATCATCTCACTGACCCCATCTCACCTCAACTTAACTCACCTCAACTCAACTCACTGATATCAACTCACCTGAACTCAACTCACCTGAACTGAACTCACCTGAATTCAACTCACTGTATCTCAATTCACCTGTACTCAACTCACCTGAACTCAGTTCACCTGAACTGAACTCACTTGAACTCAACTCACTGAACTAATCTCACCTGAACTCAACTCACCTGAACTCAACTCACCTGAACTGAACTCACTTGAACTCAACTCACTGAACGCATCTCTACTGAACTCAACTCGCCTGAACTCAGCTCACCTGAACTGAACTCAATTGAAGTCAACTCACTGAACTCAACTCACCTGAACTCAGCTCACCTGAACTGAACTTACTTGAACTCAAGTCACTGAACTCAACTCACTGAACTCAACTCACCTGCACTCATCTAACCTGAACTCAACTCACCTGAACTCAATTCACCTGAACTAAACTCATTTGAACTGAACTCACTGAACTAATCTCACCTGAACTCAACTCACCTGAACTGAACTCACATGAACTCATCTAACGGATCTCAACTCACCTGAACTCAACTCACCTGAACTCAACTCACTGATCTCAACTCACTAAACTCAACTCCCTGATCTCAACTCACCGGAACTCAACTCACCTAAACTCAACTCACCTGAACTCAACTCACCTGAACTCAATTCACCTGAACTCAACTCACCTGAACTCAATTCACCTCAACTCAACTCACCTCAACTCAACTCACTGATCTCAACTCACCTGAAATCAACTAACCTGACCTCAACTCACCTGAACTCAACTCACCTGAACTCAACTCAGTGCATCTTAACTCACCAGTACTCAACTCACCTGAACTCACCTCACTGATCTCAAATCACCTGCACTCATCTCACGTGAATTCAACTCACCTGAACTCAACTGACCTGAACTCAACTCACCTGAGCTAACTCACCTGAACTCAACTCACCTGAACTCAACTCACTGATCTCAACTCAACTGAACTCAACTCACCTGAACTCACCTCACTGATCTCAACTCACCTGCACCCATCCCAAGTGAACTTAACTCACCTGAACTGAAATCAATTGAACTCAACTCACCTTAACTCAACTCACCTGAATTTAACTCACCTGAACTGAACTCACTTGAAATCATCTCACTGAACTCATCTCACCTGAACTCAACTCACCTGAACTGACCTCATTTGAACTCAACTCACTGAACTCAACTCACCTGAACTGAACTCACCTGAACTGAACTCACTAGAATTCAACTCACTAAACTGATCTCACCTAACCTCATTTTACCTGAACTCAACTCACCTGAACTCAGCTCAGCTGAACTCAACTCACCTGAACTCAACTCACCTGCACTCATCTCACCTGAACTCAACTAACCTGAACTCAATTCACCTGAACTAAACTCATTTGAACTGAACTCACTGAACTCATCTCACCTGAAATCAACTCACCTGAACTGAACTCAGTTGAACTCATCTAACGGATCTCAACTCACCTGAACTCAACTCACCTGAACTCAACTCACATGAACTCAACTCAACTGAACTCAATTCACCTGAACTCAACTCACCTGAACTTAACTCACCTGAACTCAACTCACCTGAACTCAACTCACCTGAACTCAACTCACCTGAACTCAATTCACCTGAACTCAACTCACCTGAACTCAACTCTCTGATCTCAACTCAAATGAAATCAACTCACTTAATCTCGACTCAACTGAACTCAATTAACCTAAACTGAACTCACCTGAACTCAACTCACTGATCTCAACTCACGTGAACTCAACTCACCTAAACTCAACTAACCTGATCTCAGCTCACCTGAACTGAACTCACTTGAACTAAACTCACTTTTCTCAACTCACCTGAACTCAGGTCACATGATCTGAATTCACTTGAACTCATCTCACCTGAACTCAACCCACCTGAAATCAACTCACCTGATCTCAACTTACCTGAACTCAACTCACCTGAACTGAACTCACCTGATCTGAACTCAATTGAACTCAACTCACTGAACTCAACTCACCTGAACTGAACTCATCTGAACTCAACTCAATTGAGCTCAACTCATCTGACCTCAACTCACCTGAACTCAACTCACTGATCTCAACTCACGTAAACTCAACTCACCTGAACTCAACTCACTGATCTCAACTCACCTGACCTCAACTCACCTGAACTCAACTCACATGAACTTAACTCACCTGAACTCAACTCACTGATCTCAACTCAAATGAACTCAACTCAACTGGACTCAACTCACCTGAAGTCAATTCACCTGAACTGAACTCACCTGAACTCAACTCACTAACCTCAACTCACCTGAACTCAACTAACCTGAACTCAGCTCACATGAACTGAATTCGCATGAACTCAACTCACTGAACTTATCTCCCCTGAACACAACCCACCTGAACTCAACACACCTGAACTCAGCTCACCTGAACTCAACTCACTGAACTCATCTCACCTTTACTCAACTCACCTGAACTCAACTCACCTGAACTCAACTCACCTGAACTCAACTCACCTGAACTTAACTCACATGAACTCAACTCACCTGAACTTAACTCACATGAACTCAACTCACCTTAACTTAATTCACCTGAACTGAACTCACTTGAACTTAATTCACTGATTTCAACTCACCTGAACTCAACTCAGCTGAACTGAACTCACTTGAACTCAACTCACATGAACTCAACTCAACTGAACTCAATTCACCTGAACTCAACTCACCTGAACTTAACTCACCTGAACTCAACTCACCTGAACTCAACTCACCTGAACTCAACTCACCTGAACTCAATTCACCTGAACTCAACTCACCTGAACTCAATTCACCTCAACTCAACTCACCTCAACTCAACTCACTGATCTCAACTCACCTGAAATCAACTCACCTGAACTCAACTCACCTGAACTCAGCTCACCTGAACTGAACTTACTTGAACTCAACTCACTGAACTCAACTCACTGAACTCATCTCACCTGAACTCAGCTCACCTGAACTCAACTCACCTGAAGTCAACTCACTGAAATTAACTCACTGAACTGTACTCACCTGAACTCAACTCACATGAGTTCAACCCGTCTGAACTCAATTCACTTGAACTCAACTCACTGAACTCAACTCACCTGAACTGACCTCACTTGAACTCAACTCACTGATTTCAACTCAGCTGAACTCAACTCACCTGAAATCAACTCACTTGAACTCAACTCACTTGAACTCAATTCACTGAACTAATCTCACCTGAACTGAACACACCTGAACTTAGCTCTTCTGAACTGAACTCACTTGAACTCAACTCACCGAACTCATCTCACCTGAACTCAGCTCACCTGAACTCAATGCACCTGAACTGAACTCACTTGAACTCAACTCACTG
The DNA here is from genome assembly GCA_963921405.1 of Cepaea hortensis. NCBI lineage: Eukaryota > Metazoa > Mollusca > Gastropoda > Stylommatophora > Helicidae > Cepaea > Cepaea hortensis. Next base: position 99,220,354 of record OY992885.1, on the reverse strand, counting down.
ATCTCAACTCACTGATCTCAACTCACCTGAACTCAACTCACCTGACATCAACTCACCTGAAATCAACTCACAGATCTCAACTCACTGAACTCAACTCACTGATCTCAACTCACCTGAACTCAACTCATCTGAACTCAACTCACATGAACTCAACTCAACTAAACTCAATTCACCTGAACTCAACTCACCTGAACTTAACTCACTGATCTCAACTCACCTGATCTCAACTCACCTGACATCAACTCACCTGAAATCAACTCACAGATCTCAACTCACCTGAACTCAACTCACCTGAACTCAACTCACCTGAACTCAACTCACCTGAACTCAACTCACCTTAACTCAACTCGCCTGAACTGAACTCACTTGAACTCAACTCACTGAACGCATCTCTACTGAACTCAACTCGCCTGAACTCAGCTCACCCGAACTGAACTCAATTGAAGTCAACTCACTGAACTCAACTCACCTGAACTCAGCTCACCTGAACTGAACTTACTTGAACTCAACTCACTGAACTCAACTCACTGAACTCAACTCACCTGAACTCAGCTCAACTGAACTAAGCTCACCTGAACTCAACTCACCTGAAGTCAACTCACTGAAATTAACTCACTGAACTGTACTCACCTGAACTCAACTCACATGAGTTCAACCCATCTGAACTCAATTCACTTGAACTCAACTCACTGAACTCAACTCACCTGAACTCAAATCACCTGAACTGACCTCACTTGAACTCAACTCACTGATTTCAACTCAGCTGAACTCAACTCACCTGAAATCAACTCACTTGAACTCAACTCACTTGAACTCAATTCACTAAACTAATCTCACCTGAACTGAACTCACCTGAACTTAGCTCTTCTGAACTGAACTCACTTGAACTCAACTCACCGAACTCATCTCACCTAAACTCAGCTCACCTGAACTCAACTCACTGATCTCAAATCACCTGCACTCATCTCACCTGAATTCAACTCACCTGAACTCAACTGACCTGAACTCAACTGACCTGAGCTAAACTCACCTGAACTCAACTCACCTGAACTCAACTCACTGATCTCAACTCACCTGAACTAAACTCACCTGTACTCACCTCACTGATCTCAACTCACCTGCACTCACCTGAACTGAAATCACTTGAACTCAACTAACCTGAACTCAACTCACCTGAACTCAACTCACCTGAACTGAACTCACTTGAAATCAATTCACCTGAACTCAACTCACCTGAACTCAACTCACCTGAACTCAACTCACCTGCACTCATCTCACCTGAACTGAACTAATCTGAACTCAACTCACCTGAACTGAACTCACTTGAAATCATCTCACTGACCCCATCTCACCTCAACTTAACTCACCTCAACTCAACTCACTGATCTCAACTCACCTGAACTCAACTCACCTGAACTCAACCCACCTGAAATCAACTCACCTGATCTCAACTTACCTGAACTCAACTCACCTGAACTGAACTCACCTGATCTGAACTCAATTGAACTCAACTCACCTGAACTGAACTCATCTGAACTCAACTCAATTGAGCTCAACTCATCTGACCTCAACTCACCTGAACTCAACTCACTGATCTCAACTCACGTAAACTCAACTCACCTGAACTCAACTCACTGATCTCAACTCACCTGACCTCAACTCACCTGAACTCAACTCACATGAACTTAACTCACCTGAACTCAACTCACTGATCTCAACTCAAATGAACTCAACTCAACTGGACTCAACTCACCTGAAGTCAATTCACCTGAACTGAACTCACCTGAACTCAACTCACTAACCTCAACTCACCTGAACTCAACTAACCTGAACTCAGCTCACATGAACTGAATTCGCATGAACTCAACTCACTGAACTTATCTCCCCTGAACACAACCCACCTGAACTCAACACACCTGAACTCAGCTCACCTGAACTCAACTCACTGAACTCATCTCACCTTTACTCAACTCACCTGAACTCAACTCACCTGAACTCAACTCACCTGAACTCAACTCACCTGAACTTAACTCACATGAACTCAACTCACCTGAACTTAACTCACATGAACTCAACTCACCTTAACTTAATTCACCTGAACTGAACTCACTTGAACTTAATTCACTGATTTCAACTCACCTGAACTCAACTCAGCTGAACTGAACTCACTTGAACTCAACTCACATGAACTCAACTCAACTGAACTCAATTAACCTGAACTCAACTCACCTGAACTTAACTCACCTGAACTCAACTCACCTGAACTCAACTCACCTGAACTCAACTCACCTGAACTCAATTCACCTGAACTCAACTCACCTGAACTCAATTCACCTCAACTCAACTCACCTCAACTCAACTCACTGATCTCAACTCACCTGAAATCAACTCACCTGAACTCAACTCACCTGAACTCAGCTCACCTGAACTGAACTTACTTGAACTCAACTCACTGAACTCAACTCACTGAACTCATCTCACCTGAACTCAGCTCACCTGAACTCAACTCACCTGAAGTCAACTCACTGAAATTAACTCACTGAACTGTACTCACCTGAACTCAACTCACATGAGTTCAACCCGTCTGAACTCAATTCACTTGAACTCAACTCACTGAACTCAACTCACCTGAACTGACCTCACTTGAACTCAACTCACTGATTTCAACTCAGCTGAACTCAACTCACCTGAAATCAACTCACTTGAACTCAACTCACTTGAACTCAATTCACTGAACTAATCTCACCTGAACTGAACACACCTGAACTTAGCTCTTCTGAACTGAACTCACTTGAACTCAACTCACCGAACTCATCTCACCTGAACTCAGCTCACCTGAACTCAATGCACCTGAACTGAACTCACTTGAACTCAACTCACTGATCTCAACTCACTGATCTCAACTCACCTGAACTCAACTCACCTGACATCAACTCACCTGAAATCAACTCACAGATCTCAACTCACTGAACTCAACTCACTGATCTCAACTCACCTGAACTCAACTCATCTGAACTCAACTCACATGAACTCAACTCAACTAAACTCAATTCACCTGAACTCAACTCACCTGAACTTAACTCACTGATCTCAACTCACCTGATCTCAACTCACCTGACATCAACTCACCTGAAATCAACTCACAGATCTCAACTCACCTGAACTCAACTCACCTGAACTCAACTCACCTGAACTCAACTCACCTGAACTCAACTCACCTTAACTCAACTCGCCTGAACTGAACTCACTTGAACTCAACTCACTGAACGCATCTCTACTGAACTCAACTCGCCTGAACTCAGCTCACCCGAACTGAACTCAATTGAAGTCAACTCACTGAACTCAACTCACCTGAACTCAGCTCACCTGAACTGAACTTACTTGAACTCAACTCACTGAACTCAACTCACTGAACTCAACTCACCTGAACTCAGCTCAACTGAACTAAGCTCACCTGAACTCAACTCACCTGAAGTCAACTCACTGAAATTAACTCACTGAACTGTACTCACCTGAACTCAACTCACATGAGTTCAACCCATCTGAACTCAATTCACTTGAACTCAACTCACTGAACTCAACTCACCTGAACTCAAATCACCTGAACTGACCTCACTTGAACTCAACTCACTGATTTCAACTCAGCTGAACTCAACTCACCTGAAATCAACTCACTTGAACTCAACTCACTTGAACTCAATTCACTAAACTAATCTCACCTGAACTGAACTCACCTGAACTTAGCTCTTCTGAACTGAACTCACTTGAACTCAACTCACCGAACTCATCTCACCTAAACTCAGCTCACCTGAACTCAACTCACTGATCTCAAATCACCTGCACTCATCTCACCTGAATTCAACTCACCTGAACTCAACTGACCTGAACTCAACTGACCTGAGCTAAACTCACCTGAACTCAACTCACCTGAACTCAACTCACTGATCTCAACTCACCTGAACTAAACTCACCTGTACTCACCTCACTGATCTCAACTCACCTGCACTCACCTGAACTGAAATCACTTGAACTCAACTAACCTGAACTCAACTCACCTGAACTCAACTCACCTGAACTGAACTCACTTGAAATCAATTCACCTGAACTCAACTCACCTGAACTCAACTCACCTGAACTCAACTCACCTGCACTCATCTCACCTGAACTGAACTAATCTGAACTCAACTCACCTGAACTGAACTCACTTGAAATCATCTCACTGACCCCATCTCACCTCAACTTAACTCACCTCAACTCAACTCACTGATCTCAACTCACCTGAACTCAACTCACCTGAACTCAACTCACCTGAACTGAACTCACCTGAATTCAACTCACTGTATCTCAATTCACCTGTACTCAACTCACCTGAACTCAGTTCACCTGAACTGAACTCACTTGAACTCAACTCACTGAACTAATCTCACCTGAACTCAACTCACCTGAACTCAACTCACCTGAACTGAACTCACCTGAACTCAAATCACTGATCTCAACTCACCTGAACTCAACTCACCTGAACTCAACTCACCTGAACTCAACTCACCTGAACTGAATTCACCTGAACTCAACTCACCTGAACTCAACTCACTGAACTCAACTCACTGATCTCAACTCACTTGAACTCAACTAACCTGAACTCAACTCACCTGAATTCAACTCACCTGAACTCAACTCAGCTGAACTAAACTCAGCTAAACTAAACTCACCTGAACTGAACTCACCGTAAATCAACTCAACTGACCTCAATTCACCTGAACTCAACTCACCTGAACTCAATTCACCTCAACTCAACTCACCTGAACTCAACTCACTGATCTAAACCCACCTAAATTCAACTCACCTGAACTCAATTCAACTGAACTCAATTCACCTGAACTCAACTCACTGATCTCAACTCACCTGAACTCAACTCACATGAACTCAACTCACCTGAACTCAACTCACCTGAACTCAATTCATCTGAACTCAACTCACTGATCTCAACTCACCTGAACTCAACTCACCTGAACTCAACTCACTGATCTCAACTCACCTGCACTCATCAAACCTGAACTCAACTCACCTGAAATACATTCACCTGAAATCAACTCACCTGAACTCAACTCACCTGAACTCAACTCACTGATCTCAACTCACCTGCACTCATTTCACCTGAACGCAAATCACCTGAACTGAACTCAACTGAACTAAATTCACTTGAACTCAACTCACTGAACCCATCTCACCTGAACTAAAATCACCTGAACTGAACTCACATTAACTCAACTCACCTGAACTCAACTCACCTGAACTTAATTCACCTGAACTCAACTCACCTGAACTCAACTCACTGAACTCAACTCACTGATCTCAACTCACTTGAACTCAACTAACCTGAACTCAACTCACCTGAATTCAACTCACCTGAACAAAACTCAGCTGAACTCAACTCAGCTAAACTCAACTCACCTGAACTGAACTCACCGTAAATCAACTCAATTCACCTGAACTCAATTCACCTCACCTCAACTCACCTGAAGCCAACTCACTGATCTCAACTCACCTAAATTCAACTCACCTGAACTCAATTCAACTGAACTCAATTCACCTGAACTCAACTCACTGATCTCAACTCACCTGAACTTAACTCACCTGAACTCAACTCACTGATCTCAACTCACCTGAACTCAACTCACATGAACTCAACTCACCTGAACTCAACTCACCTGAAATCAACTCACCTGAACTCAACTCACCTGAACTCAACTCACCTGAATTCAACTCACTGTATCTCAATTCACCTGTACTCAACTCACCTGAACTCAACTCACTGATCTCAAATCACCTGCACTCATCTCGCCTGAATTCAACTCACCTGAACTCAACTGACCTGAACTCAACTGACCTGAGCTAAACTCACCTGAACTCAACTCACTGATCTCAACTCGCCTGAACTAAATTCACCTGAACTCACCTCACTGATCTAAACTCACCTGCACTCATCTCACGTGAACTCAACTCACCTGAACTGAAATCACTTGAACTCAACTCACCTGAACTCAACTCACCTGAACTCAACTCACCTGAACTCAACCCACCTGAAATCAACTCACCTGATCTCAACTTACCTGAACTCAACTCACCTGAACTGAACTCACCTGATCTGAACTCAATTGAACTCAACTCACTGAACTCAACTCACCTGAACTGAACTCATCTGAACTCAACTCAATTGTGCTCAACTCATCTGAACTCAACTCACTGATCTCAACTCACGTAAAGTCAACTCACCTGAACTCAACTCACTGATCTCAACTCACCTGACCTCAACTCACCTGAACTCAACTCACATGAACTTAACTCACCTGAACTCAACTCACTGATCTCAACTCAAATGAACTCAACTCAACTGGACTCAACTCACCTGAAGTCAATTCACCTGAACTGAACTCACCTGAACTCAACTCACTAACCTCAACTCACCTGAACTCAACTAACCTGAACTCAGCTCACATGAACTCAGCTCACCTGAACTCAACTCACTGAACTCATCTCACCTTTACTCAACTCACCTGAACTCAACTCACCTGAACTCAACTCACCTGAACTCAACTCACCTGAACTTAACTCACCTGAACTCAACTCACCTTAACTTAATTCACCTGAACTGAACTCACTTGAACTTAATTCACTGATTTCAACTCACCTGAACTCAACTCAGCTGAACTGAACTCACTTGAACTCAACTCAATGAACTCATCTCACCTGAACTCAACTCACCTGAACTAAGCTAACCTGAACTGAACTCACTTGAACTCAACTCACTGAACTCATCTCACCTGAACTCAACTCACCTGAACTCATCTCACCTGAGCTCAACTCACATGAACTCAATTCACCTGAACTCAACTCTCCTGAACTGAACTCACTTGAACTCACTTCACCTGAACTCAGCTCACATGAACTGAACTCACCTGAACTCAGCTCACCTGAACTCAACTCAGTTGAACAAATCACTGAACTCAACTCACCTGTACTCAACTCACCTGAACTGAACTCACTTGAACTCAACTCACTGAACTCAACTGAACTCAACTCAACTGAACTCAAATCACCTAAACTCAGCTCACGTGAACTCAACTCACTGAACTCAACTGAACTCAACTCACCTGAACTCAACTCACCTGAACTCAACTCACCTGAACTCAACTCACTTGAACTCAATTAACTGAACTCAACTCACATGAACTCATCTCACCTGAACTGAACTCACTTGACCTCAACTCATTGAACTCATCTCACCTGAACTCAACTCACCTGAACTCATCTCGCCTGAACTGAACTCACTTGAACTCAACTCACTGAACTCATCTCATCTGAACTCAACTCACCTGAACTAAGCTCACCTGAACTGAACTCATTTGAACTCAACTCACTGAACTTCTCTAACGTGAACTCAACTCATCTGAACTGAACTCACTTGAACTCAACTTACCTGAGCTCAACTCATTTGACCTCAACTCACCTGAACTGAACTCACTTGAACTAAACTCACTGAACTCATATCACATGACCTCAACTCACTTGAACTCAGCTCACCTGAACTGAACTCACTTGAACTCAACTAACTGAATTCATCTCACCTGAACTCAACTCACCTGAACTCAACTCACTTGAACTCAACTCACTGATCTCAACTCACTGAACTCAACTCACCTGAACTCAACTCACCTGAACTGAACTCACTTGAACTCAACTCACTGAACTCAACTCACTGATCTCAACTCACCTGAACTCAACTCACCTGAACTCAACTCACATGAACTTAACTCACCTGAACTCAACTCTCTGATCTCAACTCAAATGAAATCAACTCACTTAAACTCGACTCAACTGAACTCAATTCACCTAAACTGATCTCACTTGAACTCAACTCACTGAACTCAACTCACTGATCTCAACTCACTGAACTCATCTCACCTGAACTCAGCTCACATGAACTGAACTCACTTGAACTCAACTCACCTGAACTGAACTCACTTGAACTAAACTCACTTTTCTCAACTCACCTGAACTCATCTGAATTCAACTCACTGATCTCAACTCACCTGAACTCAACTCACCTGAACTCAACTCACCTGCACTCATCTCACCTGAGCTCAACTCACATGAACTCAATTCACCTGAACTCAACTCTCCTGAACTGAACTCACTTGAACTCACTTCACCTGAACTCAGCTCACATGAACTGAACTCACCTGAACTCAGCTCACCTGAACTCAACTCAGTTGAACAAATCACTGAACTCAACTCACCTGTACTCAACTCACCTGAACTGAACTCACTTGAACTCAACTCACTGAACTCAACTAACCTGAACTCAAATCACCTAAACTCAACTCACATGAACTTAACTCACCTGAACTCAACTCTCTGATCTCAACTCAAATGAAATCAACTCACTTAAACTCGACTCAACTGAACTCAATTCACCTAAACTGATCTCACCTGAACTCAACTCACTGATCTCAACTCACGTGAACTCAACTCACCTAAACTCAACTCACCTGATCTCAGCTCACCTGAACTGAACTCACTTGAACTAAACTCACTTTTCTCAACTCACCTGAACTCATCTGAATTCAACTCACTGATCTCAACTCACCTGAACTCAACTCACCTGAACTCAACTCACCTGAACTCAACTCACCTGATCTGAACTCTCTTGAACTCAACTCATTGATCTCAACTCACCTGAACTCAACGCACCTGAACTCAACGCACCTGAACTCAACTCAAATGAACTCAACTCAACTGGACTCAACTCACCTGAACTCAATTCACCTGAACTTAACTCACCTGAACTCAACTCACTAACCTCAACTCACCTGAACTCAACTCACCTGATCTCAGCTCACATGAACTGAATTCACATGAACTCAACTCACTGAACTTATCTCCCATGAACACAACCCACCTGAACTTAACACACCTGAACTCAACTCACCTGAACTCAACTTACTGAACTCATCTCACCTGTACTCAATTCACCTGAACTCAACTCACCTGAACTCAACTCACATGAACTCAACTCACCTGAACTCAACTCACCTTAACTTAATTCACCTGAACTGAACTCACTTGAACTTAATTCACTGATTTCAACTCACCTGAACTCAACTCAGCTGAACTGAACTCACTTGAACTCAACTCAATGAACTCATCTCACCTGAACTCAACTCACCTGAACTCAGCTCACCTGAACTGAACTCACTTGAACTCAACTCACTGAACTCATCTCACCTGAACTCAACTCACCTGAACTCAACTCACCTGAACTCAACTCACTTGAACTCAACTCACTGAACTCATCTCATCTGAACTCAGCTCACCTGAACTGAACTCACTTGAACTTAACTCACTGAACTCATCTCACCTGAACTCAGCTCACATGAACTGAACTCACTTGAACTCAACTCACCTGAACTGAACTCACTTGAACTAAACTCACTTTTCTCAACTCACCTGAACTCATCTGAATTCAACTCACTGATCTCAACTCACCTGAACTCAACTCACCTGAACTCAACTCACCTGCACTCATCTCACCTGAGCTCAACTCACATGAACTCAATTCACCTGAACTCAACTCTCCTGAACTGAACTCACTTGAACTCACTTCACCTGAACTCAGCTCACATGAACTGAACTCACCTGAACTCAGCTCACCTGAACTCAACTCAGTTGAACAAATCACTGAACTCAACTCACCTGTACTCAACTCACCTGAACTGAACTCACTTGAACTCAACTCACTGAACTCAACTAACCTGAACTCAAATCACCTAAACTCAGCTCACGTGAACTCCACTCAATGAACTCAACTGAACTCAACTCACCTGAACTCAACTCACCTGAACTCAACTCACCTGAATTGAACTCACTTGAACTCAATTCACTGAACTCAACTCACATGAACTCATCTCACCTGAACTGAACTCACTTGACCTCAACTCATTGAACTCATCTCACCTGAACTCAACTCACCTGAACTCATCTCGCCTGAACTGAACTCACTTGAACTCAACTCACTGAACTCATCTCATCTGAACTCAGCTCACCTGAACTGAACTCACTTGAACTCAACTCACTAAACTTATCTCACCTGAACTCAGCTCACATGAACTGAACTCACTTGAACTCAACTTACCTGAGCTCAACTCATTTGACCTCAACTCACCTGAACTGAACTCACTTGAACTAAACTCACTGAACTCATATCACATGACCTCAACTCACTTGAACTCAGCTCACCTGAACTGAACTCACTTGAACTCAACTCACTGAACTCATCTCACCTGAACTCAACTCACCTGAACTCAACTCACTTGAACTCAACTCACTGATCTCAACTCACTGAACTCAACTCACCTGAACTCAACTCACCTGAACTGAACTCACTTGAACTCAACTCACTGATCTCAACTCATCTGAACTCAACTCACTGATCTAAACTCACCTGAACTCAACTCACCTGAACTCAACTCACATGAACTTAACTCACCTGAACTCAACTCTCTGATCTCAACTCAAATGAAATCAACTCACTTAATCTCGACTCAACTGAACTCAATTAACCTAAACTGAACTCACCTGAACTCAACTCACTGATCTCAACTCACGTGAACTCAACTCACCTAAACTCAACTAACCTGATCTCAGCTCACCTGAACTGAACTCACTTGAACTAAACTCACTTTTCTCAACTCACCTGAACTCAGGTCACATGATCTGAATTCACTTGAACTCATCTCACCTGAACTCAACCCACCTGAAATCAACTCACCTGATCTCAACTTACCTGAACTCAACTCACCTGAACTGAACTCACCTGATCTGAACTCAATTGAACTCAACTCACTGAACTCAACTCACCTGAACTGAACTCATCTGAACTCAACTCAATTGAGCTCAACTCATCTGACCTCAACTCACCTGAACTCAACTCACTGATCTCAACTCACGTAAACTCAACTCACCTGAACTCAACTCACTGATCTCAACTCACCTGACCTCAACTCACCTGAACTCAACTCACATGAACTTAACTCACCTGAACTCAACTCACTGATCTCAACTCAAATGAACTCAACTCAACTGGACTCAACTCACCTGAAGTCAATTCACCTGAACTGAACTCACCTGAACTATACTCACTAACCTCAACTCACCTGAACTCAACTAACCTGAACTCAGCTCACATGAACTGAATTCGCATGAACTCAACTCACTGAACTTATCTCCCCTGAACACAACCCACCTGAACTCAACACACCTGAACTCAGCTCACCTGAACTCAACTCACTGAACTCATCTCACCTTTACTCAACTCACCTGAACTCAACTCACCTGAACTCAACTCACCTGAACTCAACTCACCTGAACTTAACTCACCTGAACTCAACTCACCTTAACTTAATTCACCTGAACTGAACTCACTTGAACTTAATTCACTGATTTCAACTCACCTGAACTCAACTCAGCTGAACTGAACTCACTTGAACTCAACTCAATGAACTCATCTCACCTGAACTCAACTCACCTGAACTAAGCTAACCTGAACTGAACTCACTTGAACTCAACTCACTGAACTCATCTCACCTGAACTCAACTCACCTGAACTCAACTCACCTGAACTGAACTCACTTGAACTCAACTCACTGAACTCATCTCATCTGAACTCAGCTCACCTGAACTGAACTAACTTGAACTCAACTCACTGAACTCATCTCACCTGAACTCAGCTCACATGAACTGAACTCACTTGAACTCAACTCACCTGAACTGAACTCACTTGAACTAAACTCACTTTTCTCAACTCACCTGAACTCATCTGAATTCAACTCACTGATCTCAACTCACCTGAACTCAACTCACCTGAACTCAACTCACCTGAACTCATCTCACCTGAGCTCAACTCACATGAACTCAATTCACCTGAACTCAACTCTCCTGAACTGAACTCACTTGAACTCACTTCACCTGAACTCAGCTCACATGAACTGAACTCACCTGAACTCAGCTCACCTGAACTCAACTCAGTTGAACAAATCACTGAACTCAACTCACCTGTACTCAACTCACCTGAACTGAACTCACTTGAACTCAACTCACTGAACTCAACTGAACTCAACTCAACTGAACTCAAATCACCTAAACTCAGCTCACGTGAACTCAACTCACTGAACTCAACTGAACTCAACTCACCTGAACTCAACTCACCTGAACTCAACTCACCTGAACTGAACTCACTTGAACTCAATTAACTGAACTCAACTCACATGAACTCATCTCACCTGAACTGAACTCACTTGACCTCAACTCATTGAACTCATCTCACCTGAACTCAACTCACCTGAACTCATCTCGCCTGAACTTAACTCACTTGAACTCAACTCACTGAACTCATCTCATCTGAACTCAACTCACCTGAACTCAGCTCACCTGAACTGAACTCATTTGAACTCAACTCACTGAACTTCTCTCACGTGAACTCAACTCATCTGAACTGAACTCACTTGAACTCAACTTACCTGAGCTCAACTCATTTGACCTCAACTCACCTGAACTGAACTCACTTGAACTAAACTCACTGAACTCATATCACATGACCTCAACTCACTTGAACTCAGCTCACCTGAACTGAACTCACTTGAACTCAACTCACTGAACTCATCTCACCTGAACTCAACTCACCTGAACTCAACTCACCTGAACTGAACTCACTTGAACTCAACTCACTGAACTCAACTCACTGATCTCAACTCACCTGAACTCAACTCACCTGAACTCAACTCACATGAACTTAACTCACCTGAACTCAACTCTCTGATCTCAACTCAAATGAAATCAACTCACTTAAACTCGACTCAACTAAACTCAATTAACCTAAACTGAACTCACCTGAACTCAACTCACTGATCTCAACGCACGTGAACTCAACTCACCTAAACTCAACTCACCTGATCTCAGCTCACCTGAACTGAACTCACTTGAACTAAACTCACTTTTCTCAACTCACCTGAACTCAGGTCACATGATCTGAATTCACTTGAACTCATCTGACCTGATCTCAACTTACCTGAACTCAACTCACCTGAACTGAACTCACCTGATCTGAACTCAATTGAACTCAACTCACTGAACTCAACTCACCTGAACTGAACTCATCTGAACTCAACTCAATTGAGCTCAACTCATCTGAACTCAACTCACCTGAACTCAACTCACTGATCTCAACTCACGTAAACTCAACTCACCTGAACTCAACTCACTGACCTCAACTCACCTGAACTCAACTCACCTGAACTCAACTCACATGAACTTAACTCACCTGAACTCAACTCACTGATGTCAACTCAAATGAACTCAACTCACTTGAAATCATCTCACTGACCCCATCTCACCTCAACTTAACTCACCTCAACTCAACTCACTGATCTCAACTCACCTGAACTCAACTCACCTGAACTCAACTCACCTGAACTGAACTCACCTGAATTCAACTCACTGTATCTCAATTCACCTGTACTCAACTCACCTGAACTCAGTTCACCTGAACTGAACTCACTTGAACTCAACTCACTGAACTAATCTCACCTGAACTCAACTCACCTGAACTCAACTCACCTGAACTGAACTCACCTGAACTCAAATCACTGATCTCAACTCACCTGAACTCAACTCACCTGAACTCAACTCACCTGAACTCAACTCACCTGAACTGAATTCACCTGAACTCAACTCACCTGAACTCAATTCACTGAACTCAACTCACTGATCTCAACTCACTTGAACTCAACTAACCTGAACTCAACTCACCTGAATTCAACTCACCTGAACTCAACTCAGCTGAACTAAACTCAGCTAAACTAAACTCACCTGAACTGAACTCACCGTAAATCAACTCAACTGACCTCAATTCACCTGAACTCAACTCACCTGAACTCAATTCACCTCAACTCAACTCACCTGAACTCAACTCACTGATCTAAACCCACCTAAATTCAACTCACCTGAACTCAATTCAACTGAACTCAATTCACCTGAACTCAACTCACTGATCTCAACTCACCTGAACTCAACTCACATGAACTCAACTCACCTGAACTCAACTCACCTGAACTCAATTCATCTGAACTCAACTCACTGATCTCAACTCACCTGAACTCAACTCACCTGAACTCAACTCACTGATCTCAACTCACCTGCACTCATCAAACCTGAACTCAACTCACCTGAAATACATTCACCTGAAATCAACTCACCTGAACTCAACTCACCTGAACTCAACTCACTGATCTCAACTCACCTGCACTCATTTCACCTGAACGCAAATCACCTGAACTGAACTCAACTGAACTAAATTCACTTGAACTCAACTCACTGAACCCATCTCACCTGAACTCAAATCACCTGAACTGAACTCACATTAACTCAACTCACCTGAACTCAACTCACCTGAACTTAATTCACCTGAACTCAACTCACCTGAACTCAACTCACTGAACTCAACTCACTGATCTCAACTCACTTGAACTCAACTAACCTGAACTCAACTCACCTGAATTCAACTCACCTGAACAAAACTCAGCTGAACTCAACTCAGCTAAACTCAACTCACCTGAACTGAACTCACCGTAAATCAACTCAATTCACCTGAACTCAATTCACCTCACCTCAACTCACCTGAAGCCAACTCACTGATCTCAACTCACCTAAATTCAACTCACCTGAACTCAATTCAACTGAACTCAATTCACCTGAACTCAACTCACTGATCTCAACTGACCTGAACTTAACTCACCTGAACTCAACTCACTGATCTCAACTCACCTGAACTCAACTCACATGAACTCAACTCACCTGAACTCAACTCACCTGAAATCAACTCACCTGAACTCAACTCACCTGAACTCAACTCACCTGAATTCAACTCACTGTATCTCAATTCACCTGTACTCAACTCACCTGAACTCAACTCACTGATCTCAAATCACCTGCACTCATCTCGCCTGAATTCAACTCACCTGAACTCAACTGACCTGAACTCAACTGACCTGAGCTAAACTCACCTGAACTCAACTCACTGATCTCAACTCGCCTGAACTAAACTCACCTGAACTCACCTCACTGATCTAAACTCACCTGCACTCATCTCACGTGAACTCAACTCACCTGAACTGAAATCACTTGAACTCAACTCACCTGAACTCAACTCACCTGAACTCAACTCACCTGAACTCAACCCACCTGAAATCAACTCACCTGATCTCAACTTACCTGAACTCAACTCACCTGAACTGAACTCACCTGATCTGAACTCAATTGAACTCAACTCACTGAACTCAACTCACCTGAACTGAACTCATCTGAACTCAACTCAATTGTGCTCAACTCATCTGAACTCAACTCACTGATCTCAACTCACGTAAACTCAACTCACCTGAACTCAACTCACCTGAACTCAACTCACTGATCTCAACTCACCTGACCTCAACTCACCTGAACTCAACTCACATGAACTTAACTCACCTGAACTCAACTCACTGATCTCAACTCAAATGAACTCAACTCAACTGGACTCAACTCACCTGAAGTCAATTCACCTGAACTGAACTCACCTGAACTCAACTCACTAACCTCAACTCACCTGAACTCAACTAACCTGAACTCAGCTCACATGAACTCAGCTCACCTGAACTCAACTCACTGAACTCATCTCACCTTTACTCAACTCACCTGAACTCAACTCACCTGAACTCAACTCACCTGAACTCAACTCACCTGAACTTAACTCACCTGAACTCAACTCACCTTAACTTAATTCACCTGAACTGAACTCACTTGAACTTAATTCACTGATTTAAACTCACCTGAACTCAACTCAGCTGAACTGAACTCACTTGAACTCAACTCAATGAACTCATCTCACCTGAACTCAACTCACCTGAACTAAGCTAACCTGAACTGAACTCACTTGAACTCAACTCACTGAACTCATCTCACCTGAACTCAACTCACCTGAACTCATCTCACCTGAGCTCAACTCACATGAACTCAATTCACCTGAACTCAACTCTCCTGAACTGAACTCACTTGAACTCACTTCACCTGAACTCAGCTCACATGAACTGAACTCACCTGAACTCAGCTCACCTGAACTCAACTCAGTTGAACAAATCACTGAACTCAACTCACCTGTACTCAACTCACCTGAACTGAACTCACTTGAACTCAACTCACTGAACTCAACTGAACTCAACTCAACTGAACTCAAATCACCTAAACTCAGCTCACGTGAACTCAACTCACTGAACTCAACTGAACTCAACTCACCTGAACTCAACTCACCTGAACTCAACTCACCTGAACTGAACTCACTTGAACTCAATTAACTGAACTCAACTCACATGAACTCATCTCACCTGAACTGAACTCACTTGACCTCAACTCATTGAACTCATCTCACCTGAACTCAACTCACCTGAACTCATCTCGCCTGAACTGAACTCACTTGAACTCAACTCACTGAACTCATCTCATCTGAACTCAACTCACCTGAACTAAGCTCACCTGAACTGAACTCATTTGAACTCAACTCACTGAACTTCTCTCACGTGAACTCAACTCATCTGAACTGAACTCACTTGAACTCAACTTACCTGAGCTCAACTCATTTGACCTCAACTCACCTGAACTGAACTCACTTGAACTAAACTCACTGAACTCATATCACATGACCTCAACTCACTTGAACTCAGCTCACCTGAACTGAACTCACTTGAACTCAACTAACTGAATTCATCTCACCTGAACTCAACTCACCTGAACTCAACTCACTTGAACTCAACTCACTGATCTCAACTCACTGAACTCAACTCACCTGAACTCAACTCACCTGAACTGAACTCACTTGAACTCAACTCACTGAACTCAACTCACTGATCTCAACTCACCTGAACTCAACTCACCTGAACTCAACTCACATGAACTTAACTCACCTGAACTCAACTCTATGATCTCAACTCAAATGAAATCAACTCACTTAAACTCGACTCAACTGAACTCAATTCACCTAAACTGATCTCACCTGAACTCAACTCACTGATCTCAACTCACGTGAACTCAACTCACCTAAACTCAACTCACCTGATCTCAGCTCACCTGAACTGAACTCACTTGAACTAAACTCACTTTTCTCAACTCACCTGAACTCATCTGAATTCAACTCACTGATCTCAACTCACCTGAACTCAACTCACCTGAACTCAACTCACCTGAACTCAACTCACCTGATCTGAACTCTCTTGAACTCAACTCATTGATCTCAACTCACCTGAACTCAACGCACCTGAACTCAACGCACCTGAACTCAACTCAAATGAACTCAACTCAACTGGACTCAACTCACCTGAACTCAATTCACCTGAACTTAACTCACCTGAACTCAACTCACTAACCTCAACTCACCTGAACTCAACTCACCTGATCTCAGCTCACATGAACTGAATTCACATGAACTCAACTCACTGAACTTATCTCCCATGAACACAACCCACCTGAACTTAACACACCTGAACTCAACTCACCTGAACTCAACTTACTGAACTCATCTCACCTGTACTCAATTCACCTGAACTCAACTCACCTGAACTCAACTCACATGAACTCAACTCACCTGAACTCAACTCACCTTAACTTAATTCACCTGAACTGAACTCACTTGAACTTAATTCACTGATTTCAACTCACCTGAACTCAACTCAGCTGAACTGAACTCACTTGAACTCAACTCAATGAACTCATCTCACCTGAACTCAACTCACCTGAACTCAGCTCACCTGAACTGAACTCACTTGAACTCAACTTACTGAACTCATCTCACCTGAACTCAACTCACCTGAACTCAACTCACCTGAACTCAACTCACTTGAACTCAACTCACTGAACTCATCTCATCTGAACTCAGCTCACCTGAACTGAACTCACTTGAACTCAACTCACTGAACTCATCTCACCTGAACTCAGCTCACATGAACTGAACTCACTTGAACTCAACTCACCTGAACTGAACTCACTTGAACTAAACTCACTTTTCTCAACTCACCTGAACTCATCTGAATTCAACTCACTGATCTCAACTCACCTGAACTCAACTCACCTGAACTCAACTCACCTGCACTCATCTCACCTGAGCTCAACTCACATGAACTCAATTCACCTGAACTCAACTCTCCTGAACTGAACTCACTTGAACTCACTTCACCTGAACTCAGCTCACATGAACTGAACTCACCTGAACTCAGCTCACCTGAACTCAACTCAGTTGAACAAATCACTGAACTCAACTCACCTGTACTCAACTCACCTGAACTGAACTCACTTGAACTCAACTCACTGAACTCAACTAACCTGAACTCAAATCACCTAAACTCAGCTCACGTGAACTCCACTCAATGAACTCAACTGAACTCAACTCACCTGAACTCAACTCACCTGAACTCAACTCACCTGAATTGAACTCACTTGAACTCAATTCACTGAACTCAACTCACATGAACTCATCTCACCTGAACTGAACTCACTTGACCTCAACTCATTGAACTCATCTCACCTGAACTCAACTCACCTGAACTCATCTCGCCTGAACTGAACTCACTTGAACTCAACTCACTGAACTCATCTCATCTGAACTCAGCTCACCTGAACTGAACTCACTTGAACTCAACTCACTAAACTTATCTCACCTGAACTCAGCTCACATGAACTGAACTCACTTGAACTCAACTTACCTGAGCTCAACTCATTTGACCTCAACTCACCTGAACTGAACTCACTTGAACTAAACTCACTGAACTCATATCACATGACCTCAACTCACTTGAACTCAGCTCACCTGAACTGAACTCACTTGAACTCAACTCACTGAACTCATCTCACCTGAACTCAACTCACCTGAACTCAACTCACTTGAACTCAACTCACTGATCTCAACTCACTGAACTCAACTCACCTGAACTCAACTCACCTGAACTGAACTCACTTGAACTCAACTCACTGATCTCAACTCATCTGAACTCAACTCACTGATCTAAACTCACCTGAACTCAACTCACCTGAACTCAACTCACATGAACTTAACTCACCTGAACTCAACTCTCTGATCTCAACTCAAATGAAATCAACTCACTTAATCTCGACTCAACTGAACTCAATTAACCTAAACTGAACTCACCTGAACTCAACTCACTGATCTCAACTCACGTGAACTCAACTCACCTAAACTCAACTAACCTGATCTCAGCTCACCTGAACTGAACTCACTTGAACTAAACTCACTTTTCTCAACTCACCTGAACTCAGGTCACATGATCTGAATTCACTTGAACTCATCTCACCTGAACTCAACCCACCTGAAATCAACTCACCTGATCTCAACTTACCTGAACTCAACTCACCTGAACTGAACTCACCTGATCTGAACTCAATTGAACTCAACTCACTGAACTCAACTCACCTGAACTGAACTCATCTGAACTCAACTCAATTGAGCTCAACTCATCTGACCTCAACTCACCTGAACTCAACTCACTGATCTCAACTCACGTAAACTCAACTCACCTGAACTCAACTCACTGATCTCAACTCACCTGACCTCAACTCACCTGAACTCAACTCACATGAACTTAACTCACCTGAACTCAACTCACTGATCTCAACTCAAATGAACTCAACTCAACTGGACTCAACTCACCTGAAGTCAATTCACCTGAACTGAACTCACCTGAACTATACTCACTAACCTCAACTCACCTGAACTCAACTAACCTGAACTCAGCTCACATGAACTGAATTCGCATGAACTCAACTCACTGAACTTATCTCCCCTGAACACAACCCACCTGAACTCAACACACCTGAACTCAGCTCACCTGAACTCAACTCACTGAACTCATCTCACCTTTACTCAACTCACCTGAACTCAACTCACCTGAACTCAACTCACCTGAACTCAACTCACCTGAACTTAACTCACCTGAACTCAACTCACCTTAACTTAATTCACCTGAACTGAACTCACTTGAACTTAATTCACTGATTTCAACTCACCTGAACTCAACTCAGCTGAACTGAACTCACTTGAACTCAACTCAATGAACTCATCTCACCTGAACTCAACTCACCTGAACTAAGCTAACCTGAACTGAACTCACTTGAACTCAACTCACTGAACTCATCTCACCTGAACTCAACTCACCTGAACTCAACTCACCTGAACTGAACTCACTTGAACTCAACTCACTGAACTCATCTCATCTGAACTCAGCTCACCTGAACTGAACTAACTTGAACTCAACTCACTGAACTCATCTCACCTGAACTCAGCTCACATGAACTGAACTCACTTGAACTCAACTCACCTGAACTGAACTCACTTGAACTAAACTCACTTTTCTCAACTCACCTGAACTCATCTGAATTCAACTCACTGATCTCAACTCACCTGAACTCAACTCACCTGAACTCAACTCACCTGAACTCATCTCACCTGAGCTCAACTCACATGAACTCAATTCACCTGAACTCAACTCTCCTGAACTGAACTCACTTGAACTCACTTCACCTGAACTCAGCTCACATGAACTGAACTCACCTGAACTCAGCTCACCTGAACTCAACTTAGTTGAACAAATCACTGAACTCAACTCACCTGTACTCAACTCACCTGAACTGAACTCACTTGAACTCAACTCACTGAACTCAACTGAACTCAACTCAACTGAAGTCAACTCACTGAAATTAACTCACTGAACTGTACTCACCTGAACTCAACTCACATGAGTTCAACCCATCTGAACTCAATTCACTTGAACTCAACTCACTGAACTCAACTCACCTGAACTCAAATCACCTGAACTGACCTCACTTGAACTCAACTCACTGATTTCAACTCAGCTGAACTCAACTCACCTGAAATCAACTCACTTGAACTCAACTCACTTGAACTCAATTCATTGAACTAATCTCACCTGAACTGACCTCACCTGAACTTAGCTCTTCTGAACTGAAATCACTTGAACTCAACTCACCGAACTCATCTCACCTGAACTCAGCTCACCTGAACTCAATGCACCTGAACTGAACTCACTTGAACTCAACTCACTGATCTCAACTCACTGATCTCAACTCACCTGAACTCAACTCACCTGACATCAACTCACCTGAAATCAACTCACAGATCTCAACTCACTGAACTCAACTCACTGATCTCAACTCACCTGAACTCAACTCATCTGAACTCAACTCACATGAACTCAACTCAACTAAACTCAATTCACCTGAACTCAACTCACCTGAACTTAACTCACTGATCTCAACTCACCTGAACTCAACTCACCTGACATCAACTCACCTGAAATCAACTCACAGATCTCAACTCACCTGAACTCAACTCACCTGAACTCAACTCACCTGAACTCAACTCACCTGAACTCAACTCACCTGAACTCAACTCACCTGAACTGAACTCACTTGAACTCAACTCACTGAACGCATCTCTACTGAACTCAACTCGCCTGAACTCAGCTCACCTGAACTTAACTCAATTGAAGTCAACTCACTGAACTCAACTCACGTGAACTCAGCTCACCTGAACTGAACTTACTTGAACTCAACTCACTGAACTCAACTCACTGAACTCAACTCACCTGAACTCAGCTCAACTGAACTAAGCTCACCTGAACTCAACTCACCTGAAGTCAACTCACTGAAATTAACTCACTGAACTGTACTCACCTGAACTCAACTCACATGAGTTCAACCCATCTGAACTCAATTCACTGAACTCAACTCACTGAACTCAACTCACTGAACTCAACTCACATGAACTCAGCTCACCTGAACTCAGCTCACCTGAACTCAACTCACCTGAAGTCAACTCACTGAAATTAACTCACTGAACTGTACTCACCTGAACTCAACTCACATGAGTTCAACCCATCTGAACTCAACTCACTGAACTCAACTCACCTGAACTCAAATCACCTGAACTGACCTCACTTGAACTCAACTCACTGATTTCAACTCAGCTGAACTCAACTCACCTGAAATCAACTCACTTGAACTCAACTCACTTGAACTCAATTCACTGAACTAATCTCACCTGAACTGAACTCACCTGAACTTAGCTCTTCTGAACTGAACTCACTTGAACTCAACTCACCGAACTCATCTCACCTGAACTCAGCTCACCTGAACTCAATGCACCTGAACTGAACTCACTTGAACTCAACTCACTGATCTCAACTCACTGATCTCAACTCACCTGAACTCAACTCACCTGACATCAACTCACCTGAAATCAACTCACAGATCTCAACTCACTGAACTCAACTCACTGATCTCAACTCACCTGAACTCAACTCATCTGAACTCAACTCACATGAACTCAACTCAACTAAACTCAATTCACCTGAACTCAACTCACCTGAACTTAACTCACTGATCTCAACTCACCTGAACTCAACTCACCTGACATCAACTCACCTGAAATCAACTCACAGATCTCAACTCACCTGAACTCAACTCACCTGAACTCAACTCACCTGAACTCAACTCACCTGAACTCAACTCACCTGAACTCAACTCACCTGAACTGAACTCACTTGAACTCAACTCACTGAACGCATCTCTACTGAACTCAACTCGCCTGAACTCAGCTCACCTGAACTGAACTCAATTGAAGTCAACTCACTGAACTCAACTCACCTGAACTGAACTCACCTGAACTTAGCTCTTCTGAACTGAACTCACTTGAACTCAACTCACCGAACTCATCTCACCTAAACTCAGCTCACCTGAACTCAACTCACTGATCTCAAATCACCTGCACTCATCCCACCTGAATTCAACTCACCTGAACTCAACTGACCTGAACTCAACTGACCTGAGCTAAACTCACCTGAACTCAACTCACCTGAACTCAACTCACTGATCTCAACTCACCTGAACTAAACTCACCTGAACTCACCTCACTGATCTCAACTCACCTGCACTCACCTGAACTGAAATCACTTGAACTCAACTCACCTGAACTCAACTCACCTGAACTCAACTCACCTGAACTGAACTCACTTGAAATCAATTCACTTGAACTCAACTCACCTGAACTCAACTCACCTGAACTCAACTCACCTGCACTCATCTCACCTGAACTGAACTCATCTGAACTCAACTCACCTGAACTGAACTTACTTGAAATCATCTCACTGACCCCATCTCACCTCAACTTAACTCACCTCAACTCAACTCACTGATCTCAACTCACCTGAACTCAACTCACCTGAACTCAACTCACCTGAACTGAACTCAACTGAATTCAACTCACTGTATTTCAATTCACCTGTACTCAACTCACCTGAACTCAGTTCACCTGAACTGAACTCACTTGAACTCAACTCACTGAACTAATCTCACCTGAACTGACCTCACCTGAACTTAGCTCTTCTGAACTGAAATCACTTGAACTCAACTCACCGAACTCATCTCACCTGAACTCAACTCACCTGAACTCAACTCACCTGACATCAACTCACCTGAAATCAACTCACAGATCTCAACTCACCTGAACTCAACTCACCTGAACTCAACTCACCTGAACTCAACTCACCTGAACTCAACTCACCTGAACTCAACTCACCTGAACTGAACTCACTTGAACTCAACTCACTGAACGCATCTCTACTGAACTCAACTCGCCTGAACTCAGCTCACCTGAACTGAACTCAATTGAAGTCAACTCACTGAACTCAACTCACCTGAACTGAACTCACCTGAACTTAGCTCTTCTGAACTGAACTCACTTGAACTCAACTCACCGAACTCATCTCACCTAAACTCAGCTCACCTGAACTCAACTCACTGATCTCAAATCACCTGCACTCATCCCACCTGAATTCAACTCACCTGAACTCAACTGACCTGAACTCAACTGACCTGAGCTAAACTCACCTGAACTCAACTCACCTGAACTCAACTCACTGATCTCAACTCACCTGAACTAAACTCACCTGAACTCACCTCACTGATCTCAACTCACCTGCACTCACCTGAACTGAAATCACTTGAACTCAACTCACCTGAACTCAACTCACCTGAACTCAACTCACCTGAACTGAACTCACTTGAAATCAATTCACTTGAACTCAACTCACCTGAACTCAACTCACCTGAACTCAACTCACCTGCACTCATCTCACCTGAACTGAACTCATCTGAACTCAACTCACCTGAACTGAACTTACTTGAAATCATCTCACTGACCCCATCTCACCTCAACTTAACTCACCTCAACTCAACTCACTGATCTCAACTCACCTGAACTCAACTCACCTGAACTCAACTCACCTGAACTGAACTCAACTGAATTCAACTCACTGTATTTCAATTCACCTGTACTCAACTCACCTGAACTCAGTTCACCTGAACTGAACTCACTTGAACTCAATTCATTGAACTAATCTCACCTGAACTGACCTCACCTGAACTTAGCTCTTCTGAACTGAAATCACTTGAACTCAACTCACCGAACTCATCTCACCTGAACTCAGCTCACCTGAACTCAATGCACCTGAACTGAACTCACTTGAACTCAACTCACTGATCTCAACTCACTGATCTCAACTCACCTGAACTCAACTCACCTGACATCAACTCACCTGAAATCAACTCACAGATCTCAACTCACTGAACTCAACTCACTGATCTCAACTCACCTGAACTCAACTCATCTGAACTCAACTCACATGAACTCAACTCAACTAAACTCAATTCACCTGAACTCAACTCACCTGAACTTAACTCACTGATCTCAACTCACCTGAACTCAACTCACCTGACATCAACTCACCTGAAATCAACTCACAGATCTCAACTCACCTGAACTCAACTCACCTGAACTCAACTCACCTGAACTCAACTCACCTGAACTCAACTCACCTGAACTCAACTCACCTGAACTGAACTCACTTGAACTCAACTCACTGAACGCATCTCTACTGAACTCAACTCGCCTGAACTCAGCTCACCTGAACTTAACTCAATTGAAGTCAACTCACTGAACTCAACTCACGTGAACTCAGCTCACCTGAACTGAACTTACTTGAACTCAACTCACTGAACTCAACTCACTGAACTCAACTCACCTGAACTCAGCTCAACTGAACTAAGCTCACCTGAACTCAACTCACCTGAAGTCAACTCACTGAAATTAACTCACTGAACTGTACTCACCTGAACTCAACTCACATGAGTTCAACCCATCTGAACTCAATTCACTGAACTCAACTCACTGAACTCAACTCACTGAACTCAACTCACATGA
Organism: Cepaea hortensis; assembly: GCA_963921405.1. Taxonomy (NCBI): domain Eukaryota; kingdom Metazoa; phylum Mollusca; class Gastropoda; order Stylommatophora; family Helicidae; genus Cepaea; species Cepaea hortensis. The sequence continues at coordinate 99,194,928 of OY992885.1, read as the reverse complement.
ACTCAGCTCACCTGAACTCAGCTCACCTGAACTCAACTCACCTGAAGTCAACTCACTGAAATTAACTCACTGAACTGTACTCACCTGAACTCAACTCACATGAGTTCAACCCATCTGAACTCAACTCACTGAACTCAACTCACCTGAACTCAAATCACCTGAACTGACCTCACTTGAACTCAACTCACTGATTTCAACTCAGCTGAACTCAACTCACCTGAAATCAACTCACTTGAACTCAACTCACTTGAACTCAATTCACTGAACTAATCTCACCTGAACTGAACTCACCTGAACTTAGCTCTTCTGAACTGAACTCACTTGAACTCAACTCACCGAACTCATCTCACCTGAACTCAGCTCACCTGAACTCAATGCACCTGAACTGAACTCACTTGAACTCAACTCACTGATCTCAACTCACTGATCTCAACTCACCTGAACTCAACTCACCTGACATCAACTCACCTGAAATCAACTCACAGATCTCAACTCACTGAACTCAACTCACTGATCTCAACTCACCTGAACTCAACTCATCTGAACTCAACTCACATGAACTCAACTCAACTAAACTCAATTCACCTGAACTCAACTCACCTGAACTTAACTCACTGATCTCAACTCACCTGAACTCAACTCACCTGACATCAACTCACCTGAAATCAACTCACAGATCTCAACTCACCTGAACTCAACTCACCTGAACTCAACTCACCTGAACTCAACTCACCTGAACTCAACTCACCTGAACTCAACTCACCTGAACTGAACTCACTTGAACTCAACTCACTGAACGCATCTCTACTGAACTCAACTCGCCTGAACTCAGCTCACCTGAACTGAACTCAATTGAAGTCAACTCACTGAACTCAACTCACCTGAACTGAACTCACCTGAACTTAGCTCTTCTGAACTGAACTCACTTGAACTCAACTCACCGAACTCATCTCACCTAAACTCAGCTCACCTGAACTCAACTCACTGATCTCAAATCACCTGCACTCATCCCACCTGAATTCAACTCACCTGAACTCAACTGACCTGAACTCAACTGACCTGAGCTAAACTCACCTGAACTCAACTCACCTGAACTCAACTCACTGATCTCAACTCACCTGAACTAAACTCACCTGAACTCACCTCACTGATCTCAACTCACCTGCACTCACCTGAACTGAAATCACTTGAACTCAACTCACCTGAACTCAACTCACCTGAACTCAACTCACCTGAACTGAACTCACTTGAAATCAATTCACTTGAACTCAACTCACCTGAACTCAACTCACCTGAACTCAACTCACCTGCACTCATCTCACCTGAACTGAACTCATCTGAACTCAACTCACCTGAACTGAACTTACTTGAAATCATCTCACTGACCCCATCTCACCTCAACTTAACTCACCTCAACTCAACTCACTGATCTCAACTCACCTGAACTCAACTCACCTGAACTCAACTCACCTGAACTGAACTCAACTGAATTCAACTCACTGTATTTCAATTCACCTGTACTCAACTCACCTGAACTCAGTTCACCTGAACTGAACTCACTTGAACTCAACTCACTGAACTAATCTCACCTGATCTCAACTCACCTGAACTCAACTCACCTGACATCAACTCACCTGAAATCAACTCACAGATCTCAACTCACTGAACTCAACTCCCTGATCTCAACTCACCTGAACTCAACTCATCTGAACTCAACTCACATGAACTCAACTCAACTAAACTCATTTCACCTGAACTCAACTCACCTGAACTTAACTCACTGATCTCAACTCACCTGAACTCAACTCACCTGACATCAACTCACCTGAAATCAACTCACAGATCTCAACTCACCTGAACTCAACTCACCTGACCTCAACTCACCCGAACTCAACTCACCTGAACTCAACTCAGTGCATCTCAACTCACCTGTACTCAACTCACCTGAACTCACCTCACTGATCTCAAATCACCTGCACTCATCTCACCTGAATTCAACTCACCTGAACTCAACTGACCTGAACTCAACTCACCTGAACTCAACTCACCTGAACTCAACTCACTGATCTCAACTCACCTGCACCCATCCCACGTGAACTTAACTCACCTGAACTGAAATCAATTGAACTCAGCTCACCTTAACTCAACTCACCTGAACTTAACTCACCTGAACTGAAGTCACTTGAAATCAATTCACATGAACTCAACTCACCTGAACTCAACTCAGCTGAACTCAACTCACCTGCTCTCATCTCACCTGAACTCAACTCATCTGAACTCAACTCACCTGAACTGAACTCACTTGAAATCATCTCACTGAACTCATCTCACCTGAACTCAACTCACCTGAACTGACCTCATTTGAACTCAACTCACTGAACTCAACTCACCTGAACTGAACTCACCTGAACTGAACTCACTTGAATTCAACTCACTAAACTGATCTCACCTAACCTCATTTTACCTGAACTTAACTCACCTGAACTCAACTCACATGAACTAAACTCAACCTGAACTTAACTCACCTGAACTCAACTCACCTGAACTCAACTCACCTGAACTCAACTCACCTGAACTCAATTCACCTGAACTCAACTCACCTGAACTCAATTCACCTCAACTCAACTCACCTCAACTCAACTCACCTGATCTCAGCTCACCTGAACTGAACTCACTTGAACTAAACTCACTTTTCTCAACTCACCTGAACTCAGGTCACATGATCTGAATTCACTTGAACTCATCTGACCTGATCTCAACTTACCTGAACTCAACTCACCTGAACTGAACTCACCTGATCTGAACTCAATTGAACTCAACTCACTGAACTCAACTCACCTGAACTGAACTCATCTGAACTCAACTCAATTGAGCTCAACTCATCTGAACTCAACTCACCTGAACTCAACTCACTGATCTCAACTCACGTAAACTCAACTCACCTGAACTCAACTCACTGACCTCAACTCACCTGAACTCAACTCACCTGAACTCAACTCACATGAACTTAACTCACCTGAACTCAACTCACTGATGTCAACTCAAATGAACTCAACTCACTTGAAATCATCTCACTGACCCCATCTCACCTCAACTTAACTCACCTCAACTCAACTCACTGATCTCAACTCACCTGAACTCAACTCACCTGAACTCAACTCACCTGAACTCAACTCACCTGAACTCAATTCACCTGAACTCAACTCACCTGAACTCAATTCACCTCAACTCAACTCACCTCAACTCAACTCACTGATCTCAACTCACCTAAAATCAACTCACCTGAACTCAACTCACCTGAACTCAACTCACCTGAATTCAACTCACTGTATCTCAATTCACCTGTACTCAACTCACCTGAACTCAACTCACCTGAACTGAAATCACTTGAACTCAACTCACCTGAACTCAACTCACCTGAACTCAACTCACCTGAACTGAACTCACTTGAAATCAATTCACCTGAACTCATCTCACCTGAACTCAACTCACCTGAACTCAACTCACCTGCACTCATCTCACCTGAACTGAACTCATCTGAACTCAACTCACCTGAACTGAACTCACTTGAAATCATCTCACTGACCCCATCTCACCTGAACTCAACTCACCTGAACTCAACTCACCTGAACTAACCTCATTTGAACTCAACTCACTGAACTCAACTCACCTGAACTCAACTAACCTGAACTGAACTCACTTGAACTCAACTCACTGAACTCATCTCACCTGAACTCAACTCACCTGAACTCAGTTCACCTGAACTGAACTAATTTGAACTAAACTCACTGAACTAATCTCACCTGAACTCAACTCACCTGAACTCAACTCACCTGAACTGAACTCACTTGAACTCAACTCACTGAACGCATCTCTACTGAACTCAACTCGCCTGAACTCAGTTCACCTGAACTGAACTCAATTGAAGTCAACTCACTGAACTCAACTCACCTGAACTCAGCTCACCTGAACTAAACTTACTTGAACTCAACTCACTGAACTCAACTCACTGAACTCAACTCACCTGAACTCAGCTCACCTGAACTCAGCTCACCTGAACTCAACTCACCTGAAGTCAACTCACTGAAATTAACTCACTGAACTGTACTCACCTGAACTCAACTCACATGAGTTCAACCCATCTGAACTCAATTCACTTGAACTCAACTCACTGAACTCAACTCACCTGAACTCAAATCACCTGAACTGACCTCACTTGAACTCAACTCACTGATTTCAACTCAGCTGAACTCAACTCACCTGAAATCAACTCACTTGAACTCAACTCACTTGAACTCAATTCACTGAACTAATCTCACCTGAACTGAACTCACCTGAACTTAGCTCTTCTGAACTGAACTCACTTGAACTCAACTCACCGAACTCATCTCACCTGAACTCAGCTCACCTGAACTCAATGCACCTGAACTGAACTCACTTGAACTCAACTCACTGATCTCAACTCACTGATCTCAACTCACCTGAACTCAACTCACCTGACATCAACTCACCTGAAATCAACTCACAGATCTCAACTCACTGAACTCAACTCACTGATCTCAACTCACCTGAACTCAACTCATCTGAACTCAACTCACATGAACTCAACTCAACTAAACTCAATTCACCTGAACTCAACTCACCTGAACTTAACTCACTGATCTCAACTCACCTGAACTCAACTCACCTGACATCAACTCACCTGAAATCAACTCACAGATCTCAACTCACCTGAACTCAACTCACCTGAACTCAACTCACCTGAACTCAACTCACCTGAACTCAACTCACCTGAACTCAACTCACCTGAACTGAACTCACTTGAACTCAACTCACTGAACGCATCTCTACTGAACTCAACTCGCCTGAACTCAGCTCACCTGAACTGAACTCAATTGAAGTCAACTCACTGAACTCAACTCACCTGAACTCAGCTCACCTGAACTGAACTTACTTGAACTCAACTCACTGAACTCAACTCACTGAACTCAACTCACCTGAACTCAGCTCAACTGAACTAAGCTCACCTGAACTCAACTCACCTGAAGTCAACTCACTGAAATTAACTCACTGAACTGTACTCACCTGAACTCAACTCACATGAGTTCAACCCATCTGAACTCAATTCACTTGAACTCAACTCACTGAACTCAACTCACCTGAACTCAAATCACCTGAACTGACCTCACTTGAACTCAACTCACTGATTTCAACTCAGCTGAACTCAACTCACCTGAAATCAACTCACTTGAACTCAACTCACTTGAACTCAATTCACTGAACTAATCTCACCTGAACTGAACTCACCTGAACTTAGCTCTTCTGAACTGAACTCACTTGAACTCAACTCACCGAACTCATCTCACCTAAACTCAGCTCACCTGAACTCAACTCACTGATCTAAAATCACCTGCACTCATCCCACCTGAATTCAACTCACCTGAACTCAACTGACCTGAACTCAACTGACCTGAGCTAAACTCACCTGAACTCAACTCACCTGAACTCAACTCACTGATCTCAACTCACCTGAACTAAACTCACCTGAACTCACCTCACTGATCTCAACTCACCTGCACTCACCTGAACTGAAATCACTTGAACTCAACTCACCTGAAATCAACTCACCTGAACTCAACTCACCTGAACTGAACTCACTTGAAATCAATTCACCTGAACTTAACTCACCTGAACTCAACTCACCTGAACTCAACTCACCTGCACTCATCTCACCTGAACTGAACTCATCTGAACTCAACTCACCTGAACTGAACTTACTTGAAATCATCTCACTGACCCCATCTCACCTCAACTTAACTCACCTCAACTCAACTCACTGATCTCAACTCACCTGAACTCAACTCACCTGAACTCAACTCACCTGAACTGAACTCAACTGAATTCAACTCACTGTATCTCAATTCACCTGTACTCAACTCACCTGAACTCAGTTCACCTGAACTGAACTCACTTGAACTCAACTCACTGAACTAATCTCACCTGATCTCAACTCACCTGAACTCAACTCACCTGACATCAACTCACCTGAAATCAACTCACAGATCTCAACTCACTGAACTCAACTCCCTGATCTCAACTCACCTGAACTCAACTCATCTGAACTCAACTCACATGAACTCAACTCAACTAAACTCATTTCACCTGAACTCAACTCACCTGAACTTAACTCACTGATCTCAACTCACCTGAACTCAACTCACCTGACATCAACTCACCTGAAATCAACTCACAGATCTCAACTCACCTGAACTCAACTCACCTGACCTCAACTCACCCGAACTCAACTCACCTGAACTCAACTCAGTGCATCTCAACTCACCTGTACTCAACTCACCTGAACTCACCTCACTGATCTCAAATCACCTGCACTCATCTCACCTGAATTCAACTCACCTGAACTCAACTGACCTGAACTCAACTCACCTGAACTCAACTCACCTGAACTCAACTCACTGATCTCAACTCACCTGCACCCATCCCACGTGAACTTAACTCACCTGAACTGAAATCAATTGAACTCAGCTCACCTTAACTCAACTCACCTGAACTTAACTCACCTGAACTGAAGTCACTTGAAATCAATTCACATGAACTCAACTCACCTGAACTCAACTCAGCTGAACTCAACTCAATTGCTCTCATCTCACCTGAACTCAACTCATCTGATCTCAACTCACCTGAACTGAACTCACTTGAAATCATCTCACTGAACTCATCTCACCTGAACTCAACTCACCTGAACTGACCTCATTTGAACTCAACTCACTGAACTCAACTCACCTGAACTGAACTCACCTGAACTGAACTCACTTGAATTCAACTCACTAAACTGATCTCACCTAACCTCATTTTACCTGAACTTAACTCACCTGAACTCAACTCACATGAACTAAACTCAACTGGACTCAATTCACCTGAACTCAACTCACCTGAACTTAACTCACCTGAACTCAACTCACCTGAACTCAACTCACCTGAACTCAACTCACCTGAACTCAATTCACCTGAACTCAACTCACCTGAACTCAATTCACCTCAACTCAACTCACCTCAACTCAACTCACTGATCTCAACTCACCTAAAATCAACTCACCTGAACTCAACTCACCTGAACTCAACTCACCTGAATTCAACTCACTGTATCTCAATTCACCTGTACTCAACTCACCTGAACTCAACTCACTGATCTCAAATCACCTGCACTCATCTCACCTGAATTCAACCCACCTGAACTCAACTGACCTGAACTCAACTGACCTGAGCTAAACTCAGCTGAACTCAACTCACCTGAACTCAACTCACTGATCTCAACTCACCTGAACTAAACTCACCTGAACTCACCTCACTGATCTCAACTCACCTGCACTCATCTCACGTGAACTCAACTCACCTGAACTGAAATCACTTGAACTCAACTCACCTGAACTCAACTCACCTGAACTCAACTCACCTGAACTGAACTCACTTGAAATCAATTCACCTGAACTCATCTCACCTGAACTCAACTCACCTGAACTCAACTCACCTGCACTCATCTCACCTGAACTGAACTCATCTGAACTCAACTCACCTGAACTGAACTCACTTGAAATCATCTCACTGACCCCATCTCACCTGAACTCAACTCACCTGAACTCAACTCACCTGAACTAACCTCATTTGAACTCAACTCACTGAACTCAACTCACCTGAACTCAACTAACCTGAACTGAACTCACTTGAACTCAACTCACTGAACTCATCTCACCTGAACTCAACTCACCTGAACTCAGTTCACCTGAACTGAACTAATTTGAACTAAACTCACTGAACTAATCTCACCTGAACTCAACTCACCTGAACTCAACTCACCTGAACTGAACTCACTTGAACTCAACTCACTGAACGCATCTCTACTGAACTCAACTCACCTGAACTCAGTTCACCTGAACTGAACTCAATTGAAGTCAACTCACTGAACTCAACTCACCTGAACTCAGCTCACCTGAACTAAACTTACTTGAACTCAACTCACTGAACTCAACTCACTGAACTCAACTCACCTGAACTCAGCTCACCTGAACTCAGCTCACCTGAACTCAACTCACCTGAAGTCAACTCACTGAAATTAACTCACTGAACTGTACTCACCTGAACTCAACTCACATGAGTTCAACCCATCTGAACTCAATTCACTTGAACTCAACTCACTGAACTCAACTCACCTGAACTCAAATCACCTGAACTGACCTCACTTGAACTCAACTCACTGATTTCAACTCAGCTGAACTCAACTCACCTGAAATCAACTCACTTGAACTCAACTCACTTGAACTCAATTCACTGAACTAATCTCACCTGAACTGACCTCACCTGAACTTAGCTCTTCTGAACTGAAATCACTTGAACTCAACTCACCGAACTCATCTCACCTGAACTCAGCTCACCTGAACTCAATGCACCTGAACTGAACTCACTTGAACTCAACTCACTGATCTCAACTCACTGATCTCAACTCACCTGAACTCAACTCACCTGACATCAACTCACCTGAAATCAACTCACAGATCTCAACTCACTGAACTCAACTCACTGATCTCAACTCACCTGAACTCAACTCATCTGAACTCAACTCACATGAACTCAACTCAACTAAACTCAATTCACCTGAACTCAACTCACCTGAACTTAACTCACTGATCTCAACTCACCTGAACTCAACTCACCTGACATCAACTCACCTGAAATCAACTCACAGATCTCAACTCACCTGAACTCAACTCACCTGAACTCAACTCACCTGAACTCAACTCACCTGAACTAAACTCACCTGAACTCAACTCACCTGAACTGAACTCACTTGAACTCAACTCACTGAACGCATCTCTACTGAACTCAACTCGCCTGAACTCAGCTCACCTGAACTGAACTCAATTGAAGTCAACTCACTGAACTCAACTCACCTGAACTGAACTCAACTGAATTCAACTCACTGTATCTCAATTCACCTGTACTCAACTCACCTGAACTCAGTTCACCTGAACTGAACTCACTTGAACTCAACTCACTGAACTAATCTCACCTGATCTCAACTCACCTGAACTCAACTCACCTGACATCAACTCACCTGAAATCAACTCACAGATCTCAACTCACTGAACTCAACTCCCTGATCTCAACTCACCTGAACTCAACTCATCTGAACTCAACTCACATGAACTCAACTCAACTAAACTCATTTCACCTGAACTCAACTCACCTGAACTTAACTCACTGATCTCAACTCACCTGAACTCAACTCACCTGACATCAACTCACCTGAAATCAACTCACAGATCTCAACTCACCTGAACTCAACTCACCTGACCTCAACTCACCCGAACTCAACTCACCTGAACTCAACTCAGTGCATCTCAACTCACCTGTACTCAACTCACCTGAACTCACCTCACTGATCTCAAATCACCTGCACTCATCTCACCTGAATTCAACTCACCTGAACTCAACTGACCTGAACTCAACTCACCTGAACTCAACTCACCTGAACTCAACTCACTGATCTCAACTCACCTGCACCCATCCCACGTGAACTTAACTCACCTGAACTGAAATCAATTGAACTCAGCTCACCTTAACTCAACTCACCTGAACTTAACTCACCTGAACTGAAGTCACTTGAAATCAATTCACATGAACTCAACTCACCTGAACTCAACTCAGCTGAACTCAACTCAATTGCTCTCATCTCACCTGAACTCAACTCATCTGATCTCAACTCACCTGAACTGAACTCACTTGAAATCATCTCACTGAACTCATCTCACCTGAACTCAACTCACCTGAACTGACCTCATTTGAACTCAACTCACTGAACTCAACTCACCTGAACTGAACTCACCTGAACTGAACTCACTTGAATTCAACTCACTAAACTGATCTCACCTAACCTCATTTTACCTGAACTTAACTCACCTGAACTCAACTCACATGAACTAAACTCAACTGGACTCAATTCACCTGAACTCAACTCACCTGAACTTAACTCACCTGAACTCAACTCACCTGAACTCAACTCACCTGAACTCAACTCACCTGAACTCAATTCACCTGAACTCAACTCACCTGAACTCAATTCACCTCAACTCAACTCACCTCAACTCAACTCACTGATCTCAACTCACCTAAAATCAACTCACCTGAACTCAACTCACCTGAACTCAACTCACCTGAATTCAACTCACTGTATCTCAATTCACCTGTACTCAACTCACCTGAACTCAACTCACTGATCTCAAATCACCTGCACTCATCTCACCTGAATTCAACCCACCTGAACTCAACTGACCTGAACTCAACTGACCTGAGCTAAACTCAGCTGAACTCAACTCACCTGAACTCAACTCACTGATCTCAACTCACCTGAACTAAACTCACCTGAACTCACCTCACTGATCTCAACTCACCTGCACTCATCTCACGTGAACTCAACTCACCTGAACTGAAATCACTTGAACTCAACTCACCTGAACTCAACTCACCTGAACTCAACTCACCTGAACTGAACTCACTTGAAATCAATTCACCTGAACTCATCTCACCTGAACTCAACTCACCTGAACTCAACTCACCTGCACTCATCTCACCTGAACTGAACTCATCTGAACTCAACTCACCTGAACTGAACTCACTTGAAATCATCTCACTGACCCCATCTCACCTGAACTCAACTCACCTGAACTCAACTCACCTGAACTAACCTCATTTGAACTCAACTCACTGAACTCAACTCACCTGAACTCAACTAACCTGAACTGAACTCACTTGAACTCAACTCACTGAACTCATCTCACCTGAACTCAACTCACCTGAACTCAGTTCACCTGAACTGAACTAATTTGAACTAAACTCACTGAACTAATCTCACCTGAACTCAACTCACCTGAACTCAACTCACCTGAACTGAACTCACTTGAACTCAACTCACTGAACGCATCTCTACTGAACTCAACTCGCCTGAACTCAGTTCACCTGAACTGAACTCAATTGAAGTCAACTCACTGAACTCAACTCACCTGAACTCAGCTCACCTGAACTAAACTTACTTGAACTCAACTCACTGAACTCAACTCACTGAACTCAACTCACCTGAACTCAGCTCACCTGAACTCAGCTCACCTGAACTCAACTCACCTGAAGTCAACTCACTGAAATTAACTCACTGAACTGTACTCACCTGAACTCAACTCACATGAGTTCAACCCATCTGAACTCAATTCACTTGAACTCAACTCACTGAACTCAACTCACCTGAACTCAAATCACCTGAACTGACCTCACTTGAACTCAACTCACTGATTTCAACTCAGCTGAACTCAACTCACCTGAAATCAACTCACTTGAACTCAACTCACTTGAACTCAATTCACTGAACTAATCTCACCTGAACTGACCTCACCTGAACTTAGCTCTTCTGAACTGAAATCACTTGAACTCAACTCACCGAACTCATCTCACCTGAACTCAGCTCACCTGAACTCAATGCACCTGAACTGAACTCACTTGAACTCAACTCACTGATCTCAACTCACTGATCTCAACTCACCTGAACTCAACTCACCTGACATCAACTCACCTGAAATCAACTCACAGATCTCAACTCACTGAACTCAACTCACTGATCTCAACTCACCTGAACTCAACTCATCTGAACTCAACTCACATGAACTCAACTCAACTAAACTCAATTCACCTGAACTCAACTCACCTGAACTTAACTCACTGATCTCAACTCACCTGAACTCAACTCACCTGACATCAACTCACCTGAAATCAACTCACAGATCTCAACTCACCTGAACTCAACTCACCTGAACTCAACTCACCTGAACTCAACTCACCTGAACTAAACTCACCTGAACTCAACTCACCTGAACTGAACTCACTTGAACTCAACTCACTGAACGCATCTCTACTGAACTCAACTCGCCTGAACTCAGCTCACCTGAACTGAACTCAATTGAAGTCAACTCACTGAACTCAACTCACGTGAACTCAGCTCACCTGAACTGAACTTACTTGAACTCAACTCACTGAACTCAACTCACTGAACTCAACTCACCTGAACTCAGCTCAACTGAACTAAGCTCACCTGAACTCAACTCACCTGAAGTCAACTCACTGAAATTAACTCACTGAACTGTACTCACCTGAACTCAACTCACATGAGTTCAACCCATCTGAACTCAATTCACTGAACTCAACTCACTGAACTCAACTCACTGAACTCAACTCACATGAACTCAGCTCACCTGAACTCAGCTCACCTGAACTCAACTCACCTGAAGTCAACTCACTGAAATTAACTCACTGAACTGTACTCACCTGAACTCAACTCACATGAGTTCAACCCATCTGAACTCAACTCACTGAACTCAACTCACCTGAACTCAAATCACCTGAACTGACCTCACTTGAACTCAACTCACTGATTTCAACTCAGCTGAACTCAACTCACCTGAAATCAACTCACTTGAACTCAACTCACTTGAACTCAATTCACTGAACTAATCTCACCTGAACTGAACTCACCTGAACTTAGCTCTTCTGAACTGAACTCACTTGAACTCAACTCACCGAACTCATCTCACCTGAACTCAGCTCACCTGAACTCAATGCACCTGAACTGAACTCACTTGAACTCAACTCACTGATCTCAACTCACTGATCTCAACTCACCTGAACTCAACTCACCTGACATCAACTCACCTGAAATCAACTCACAGATCTCAACTCACTGAACTCAACTCACTGATCTCAACTCACCTGAACTCAACTCATCTGAACTCAACTCACATGAACTCAACTCAACTAAACTCAATTCACCTGAACTCAACTCACCTGAACTTAACTCACTGATCTCAACTCACCTGAACTCAACTCACCTGACATCAACTCACCTGAAATCAACTCACAGATCTCAAATCACCTGAACTCAACTCACCTGAACTCAACTCACCTGAACTCAACTCACCTGAACTCAATTCACTGAACTAATCTCACCTGAACTGACCTCACCTGAACTTAGCTCTTCTGAACTGAAATCACTTGAACTCAAATCACCTGCACTCATCTCACCTGAATTCAACCCACCTGAACTCAACTGACCTGAACTCAACTGACCTGAGCTAAACTCAGCTGAACTCAACTCACCTGAACTCAACTCACTGATCTCAACTCACCTGAACTAAACTCACCTGAACTCACCTCACTGATCTCAACTCACCTGCACTCATCTAACGTGAACTCAACTCACCTGAACTGAAATCACTTGAACTCAACTCACCTGAACTCAACTCACCTGAACTCAACTCACCTGAACTGAACTCACTTGAAATCAATTCACCTGAACTCATCTCACCTGAACTCAACTCACCTGAACTCAACTCACCTGCACTCATCTCACCTGAACTGAACTCATCTGAACTCAACTCACCTGAACTGAACTCACTTGAAATCATCTCACTGACCCCATCTCACCTGAACTCAACTCACCTGAACTCAACTCACCTGAACTAACCTCATTTGAACTCAACTCACTGAACTCAACTCACCTGAACTCAACTAACCTGAACTGAACTCACTTGAACTCAACTCACTGAACTCATCTCACCTGAACTCAACTCACCTGAACTCAGTTCACCTGAACTGAACTAATTTGAACTAAACTCACTGAACTAATCTCACCTGAACTCAACTCACCTGAACTCAACTCACCTGAACTGAACTCACTTGAACTCAACTCACTGAACGCATCTCTACTGAACTCAACTCGCCTGAACTCAGTTCACCTGAACTGAACTCAATTGAAGTCAACTCACTGAACTCAACTCACCTGAACTCAGCTCACCTGAACTAAACTTACTTGAACTCAACTCACTGAACTCAACTCACTGAACTCAACTCACCTGAACTCAGCTCACCTGAACTCAGCTCACCTGAACTCAACTCACCTGAAGTCAACTCACTGAAATTAACTCACTGAACTGTACTCACCTGAACTCAACTCACATGAGTTCAACCCATCTGAACTCAATTCACTTGAACTCAACTCACTGAACTCAACTCACCTGAACTCAAATCACCTGAACTGACCTCACTTGAACTCAACTCACTGATTTCAACTCAGCTGAACTCAACTCACCTGAAATCAACTCACTTGAACTCAACTCACTTGAACTCAATTCACTGAACTAATCTCACCTGAACTGACCTCACCTGAACTTAGCTCTTCTGAACTGAAATCACTTGAACTCAACTCACCGAACTCATCTCACCGGAACTCAGCTCACCTGAACTCAATGCACCTGAACTGAACTCACTTGAACTCAACTCACTGATCTCAACTCACTGATCTCAACTCACCTGAACTCAACTCACCTGACATCAACTCACCTGAAATCAACTCACAGATCTCAACTCACTGAACTCAACTCACTGATCTCAACTCACCTGAACTCAACTCATCTGAACTCAACTCACATGAACTCAACTCAACTAAACTCAATTCACCTGAACTCAACTCACCTGAACTTAACTCACTGATCTCAACTCACCTGAACTCAACTCACCTGACATCAACTCACCTGAAATCAACTCACAGATCTCAACTCACCTGAACTCAACTCACCTGAACTCAACTCACCTGAACTCAACTCACCTGAACTAAACTCACCTGAACTCAACTCACCTGAACTGAACTCACTTGAACTCAACTCACTGAACGCATCTCTACTGAACTCAACTCACCTGCACTCATCTCACCTGAACTGAACTCATCTAAACTCAACTCACCTGAACTGAACTCACTTGAAATCATCTCACTGACCCCATCTCACCTGAACTCAACTCACCTGAACTCAACTCACCTGAACTAACCTCATTTGAACTCAACTCACTGAACTCAACTCACCTGAACTCAACTAACCTGAACTGAACTCACTTGAACTCAACTCACTGAACTCATCTCACCTGAACTCAACTCACCTGAACTCAGTTCACCTGAACTGAACTAATTTGAACTAAACTCACTGAACTAATCTCACCTGAACTCAACTCACCTGAACTCAACTCACCTGAACTGAACTCACTTGAACTCAACTCACTGAACGCATCTCTACTGAACTCAACTCGCCTGAACTCAGTTCACCTGAACTGAACTCAATTGAAGTCAACTCACTGAACTCAACTCACCTGAACTCAGCTCACCTGAACTAAACTTACTTGAACTCAACTCACTGAACTCAACTCACTGAACTCAACTCACCTGAACTCAGCTCACCTGAACTCAGCTCACCTGAACTCAACTCACCTGAAGTCAACTCACTGAAATTAACTCACTGAACTGTACTCACCTGAACTCAACTCACATGAGTTCAACCCATCTGAACTCAATTCACTTGAACTCAACTCACTGAACTCAACTCACCTGAACTCAAATCACCTGAACTGACCTCACTTGAACTCAACTCACTGATTTCAACTCAGCTGAACTCAACTCACCTGAAATCAACTCACTTGAACTCAACTCACTTGAACTCAATTCACTGAACTAATCTCACCTGAACTGACCTCACCTGAACTTAGCTCTTCTGAACTGAAATCACTTGAACTCAACTCACCGAACTCATCTCACCTGAACTCAGCTCACCTGAACTCAATGCACCTGAACTGAACTCACTTGAACTCAACTCACTGATCTCAACTCACTGATCTCAACTCACCTGAACTCAACTCACCTGACATCAACTCACCTGAAATCAACTCACAGATCTCAACTCACTGAACTCAACTCACTGATCTCAACTCACCTGAACTCAACTCATCTGAACTCAACTCACATGAACTCAACTCAACTAAACTCAATTCACCTGAACTCAACTCACCTGAACTTAACTCACTGATCTCAACTCACCTGAACTCAACTCACCTGACATCAACTCACCTGAAATCAACTCACAGATCTCAACTCACCTGAACTCAACTCACCTGAACTCAACTCACCTGAACTCAACTCACCTGAACTAAACTCACCTGAACTCAACTCACCTGAACTGAACTCACTTGAACTCAACTCACTGAACGCATCTCTACTGAACTCAACTCGCCTGAACTCAGCTCACCTGAACTGAACTCAATTGAAGTCAACTCACTGAACTCAACTCACGTGAACTCAGCTCACCTGAACTGAACTTACTTGAACTCAACTCACTGAACTCAACTCACTGAACTCAACTCACCTGAACTCAGCTCAACTGAACTAAGCTCACCTGAACTCAACTCACCTGAAGTCAACTCACTGAAATTAACTCACTGAACTGTACTCACCTGAACTCAACTCACATGAGTTCAACCCATCTGAACTCAATTCACTGAACTCAACTCACTGAACTCAACTCACTGAACTCAACTCACATGAACTCAGCTCACCTGAACTCAGCTCACCTGAACTCAACTCACCTGAAGTCAACTCACTGAAATTAACTCACTGAACTGTACTCACCTGAACTCAACTCACATGAGTTCAACCCATCTGAACTCAACTCACTGAACTCAACTCACCTGAACTCACATCACCTGAACTGACCTCACTTGAACTCAACTCACTGATTTCAACTCAGCTGAACTCAACTCACCTGAAATCAACTCACTTGAACTCAACTCACTTGAACTCAATTCACTGAACTAATCTCACCTGAACTGAACTCACCTGAACTTAGCTCTTCTGAACTGAACTCACTTGAACTCAACTCACCGAACTCATCTCACCTGAACTCAGCTCACCTGAACTCAATGCACCTGAACTGAACTCACTTGAACTCAACTCACTGATCTCAACTCACTGATCTCAACTCACCTGAACTCAACTCACCTGACATCAACTCACCTGAAATCAACTCACAGATCTCAACTCACTGAACTCAACTCACTGATCTCAACTCACCTGAACTCAACTCATCTGAACTCAACTCACATGAACTCAACTCAACTAAACTCAATTCACCTGAACTCAACTCACCTGAACTTAACTCACTGATCTCAACTCACCTGAACTCAACTCACCTGACATCAACTCACCTGAAATCAACTCACAGATCTCAACTCACCTGAACTCAACTCACCTAAACTCAACTCACCTGAACTCAACTCACCTGAACTCAACTCACCTGAACTCAACTCACCTGAACTGAACTCACTTGAACTCAACTCACTGAACGCATCTCTACTGAACTCAACTCGCCTGAACTCAGCTCACCTGAACTGAACTCAATTGAAGTCAACTCACTGAACTCAACTCACCTGAACTGAACTCACCTGAACTTAGCTCTTCTGAACTGAACTCACTTGAACTCAACTCACCGAACTCATCTCACCTAAACTCAGCTCACCTGAACTCAACTCACTGATCTCAAATCACCTGCACTCATCCCACCTGAATTCAACTCACCTGAACTCAACTGACCTGAACTCAACTGACCTGAGCTAAACTCACCTGAACTCAACTCACCTGAACTCAACTCACTGATCTCAACTCACCTGAACTAAACTCACCTGAACTCACCTCACTGATCTCAACTCACCTGCACTCACCTGAACTGAAATCACTTGAACTCAACTCACCTGAACTCAACTCACCTGAACTCAACTCACCTGAACTGAACTCACTTGAAATCAATTCACCTGAACTCAACTCACCTGAACTCAACTCACCTGAACTCAACTCACCTGCACTCATCTCACCTGAACTGAACTCATCTGAACTCAACTCACCTGAACTGAACTTACTTGAAATCATCTCACTGACCCCATCTCACCTCAACTTAACTCACCTCAACTCAACTCACTGATCTCAACTCACCTGAACTCAACTCACCTGAACTCAACTCACCTGAACTGAACTCAACTGAATTCAACTCACTGTATCTCAATTCACCTGTACTCAACTCACCTGAACTCAGTTCACCTGAACTGAACTCACTTGAACTCAACTCACTGAACTAATCTCACCTGATCTCAACTCACCTGAACTCAACTCACCTGACATCAACTCACCTGAAATCAACTCACAGATCTCAACTCACTGAACTCAACTCCCTGATCTCAACTCACCTGAACTCAACTCATCTGAACTCAACTCACATGAACTCAACTCAACTAAACTCATTTCACCTGAACTCAACTCACCTGAACTTAACGCACTGATCTCAACTCACCTGAACTCAACTCACCTGACATCAACTCACCTGAAATCAACTCACAGATCTCAACTCACCTGAACTCAACTCACCTGACCTCAACTCACCCGAACTCAACTCACCTGAACTCAACTCAGTGCATCTCAACTCACCTGTACTCAACTCACCTGAACTCACCTCACTGATCTCAAATCACCTGCACTCATCTCACCTGAATTCAACTCACCTGAACTCAACTGACCTGAACTCAACTCACCTGAACTCAACTCACCTGAACTCAACTCACTGATCTCAACTCACCTGCACCCATCCCACGTGAACTTAACTCACCTGAACTGAAATCAATTGAACTCAGCTCACCTTAACTCAACTCACCTGAACTTAACTCACCTGAACTGAAGTCACTTGAAATCAATTCACATGAACTCAACTCACCTGAACTCAACTCAGCTGAACTCAACTCACCTGCTCTCATCTCACCTGAACTCAACTCATCTGAACTCAACTCACCTGAACTGAACTCACTTGAAATCATCTCACTGAACTCATCTCACCTGAACTCAACTCACCTGAACTGACCTCATTTGAACTCAACTCACTGAACTCAACTCACCTGAACTGAACTCACCTGAACTGAACTCACTTGAATTCAACTCACTAAACTGATCTCACCTAACCTCATTTTACCTGAACTTAACTCACCTGAACTCAACTCACATGAACTAAACTCAACTGGACTCAATTCACCTGAACTCAACTCACCTGAACTTAACTCACCTGAACTCAACTCACCTGAACTCAACTCACCTGAACTCAACTCACCTGAACTCAATTCACCTGAACTCAACTCACCTGAACTCAATTCACCTCAACTCAACTCACCTCAACCCAACTCACTGATCTCAACTCACCTAAAATCAACTCACCTGAACTCAACTCACCTGAACTCAACTCACCTGAATTCAACTCACTGTATCTCAATTCACCTGTACTCAACTCACCTGAACTCAACTCACTGATCTCAAATCACCTGCACTCATCTCACCTGAATTCAACCCACCTGAACTCAACTGACCTGAACTCAACTGACCTGAGCTAAACTCAGCTGAACTCAACTCACCTGAACTCAACTCACTGATCTCAACTCACCCGAACTAAACTCACCTGAACTCACCTCACTGATCTCAACTCACCTGCACTCATCTCACGTGAACTCAACTCACCTGAACTGAAATCACTTGAACTCAACTCACCTGAACTCAACTCACCTGAACTCAACTCACCTGAACTGAACTCACTTGAAATCAATTCACCTGAACTCATCTCACCTGAACTCAACTCACCTGAACTCAACTCACCTGCACTCATCTCACCTGAACTGAACTCATCTGAACTCAACTCACCTGAACTGAACTCACTTGAAATCATCTCACTGACCCCATCTCACCTGAACTCAACTCACCTGAACTCAACTCACCTGAACTAACCTCATTTGAACTCAACTCACTGAACTCAACTCACCTGAACTCAACTAACCTGAACTGAACTCACTTGAACTCAACTCACTGAACTCATCTCACCTGAACTCAACTCACCTGAACTCAGTTCACCTGAACTGAACTAATTTGAACTAAACTCACTGAACTAATCTCACCTGAACTCAACTCACCTGAACTCAACTCACCTGAACTGAACTCACTTGAACTCAACTCACTGAACGCATCTCTACTGAACTCAACTCGCCTGAACTCAGTTCACCTGAACTGAACTCAATTGAAGTCAACTCACTGAACTCAACTCACCTGAACTCAGCTCACCTGAACTAAACTTACTTGAACTCAACTCACTGAACTCAACTCACTGAACTCAACTCACCTGAACTCAGCTCACCTGAACTCAGCTCACCTGAACTCAACTCACCTGACAACTCACTGAAATTAACTCACTGAACTGTACTCACCTGAACTCAACTCACATGAGTTCAACCCATCTGAACTCAATTCACTTGAACTCAACTCACTGAACTCAACTCACCTGAACTCAAATCACCTGAACTGACCTCACTTGAACTCAACTCACTGATTTCAACTCAGCTGAACTCAACTCACCTGAAATCAACTCACTTGAACTCAACTCACTTGAACTCAATTCACTGAACTAATCTCACCTGAACTGACCTCACCTGAACTTAGCTCTTCTGAACTGAAATCACTTGAACTCAACTCACCGAACTCATCTCACCTGAACTCAGCTCACCTGAACTCAATGCACCTGAACTGAACTCACTTGAACTCAACTCACTGATCTCAACTCACTGATCTCAACTCACCTGAACTCAACTCACCTGACATCAACTCACCTGAAATCAACTCACAGATCTCAACTCACTGAACTCAACTCACTGATCTCAACTCACCTGAACTCAACTCATCTGAACTCAACTCACATGAACTCAACTCAACTAAACTCAATTCACCTGAACTCAACTCACCTGAACTTAACTCACTGATCTCAACTCACCTGAACTCAACTCACCTGACATCAACTCACCTGAAATCAACTCACAGATCTCAACTCACCTGAACTCAACTCACCTGAACTCAACTCACCTGAACTCAACTCACCTGAACTCAACTCACCTGAACTAAACTCACCTGAACTCAACTCACCTGAACTGAACTCACTTGAACTCAACTCACTGAACGCATCTCTACTGAACTCAACTCGCCTGAACTCAGCTCACCTGAACTGAACTCAATTGAAGTCAACTCACTGAACTCAACTCACGTGAACTCAGCTCACCTGAACTGAACTTACTTGAACTCAACTCACTGAACTCAACTCACTGAACTCAACTCACCTGAACTCAGCTCAACTGAACTAAGCTCACCTGAACTCAACTCACCTGAAGTCAACTCACTGAAATTAACTCACTGAACTGTACTCACCTGAACTCAACTCACATGAGTTCAACCCATCTGAACTCAATTCACTTGAACTCAACTCACTGAACTCAACTCACCTGAACTCAAATCACCTGAACTGACCTCACTTGAACTCAACTCACTGATTTCAACTCAGCTGAACTCAACTCACTTGAACTCAACTCACTTGAACTCAATTCACTGAACTAATCTCACCTGAACTGAACTCACCTGAACTTAGCTCTTCTGAACTGAAATCACTTGAACTCAACTCACCGAACTCATCTCACCTGAACTCAGCTCACCTGAACTCAATGCACCTGAACTGAACTCACTTGAACTCAACTCACTGATCTCAACTCACTGATCTCAACTCACCTGAACTCAACTCACCTGACATCAACTCACCTGAAATCAACTCACAGATCTCAACTCACTGAACTCAACTCACTGATCTCAACTCACCTGAACTCAACTCATCTGAACTCAACTCACATGAACTCAACTCAACTAAACTCAATTCACCTGAACTCAACTCACCTGAACTTAACTCACTGATCTCAACTCACCTGAACTCAACTCACCTGACATCAACTCACCTGAAATCAACTCACAGATCTCAACTCACCTGAACTCAACTCACCTGAACTCAACTCACCTGAACTCAACTCACCTGAACTCAACTCACCTGAACTGAACTCACTTGAACTCAACTCACTGAACGCATCTCTACTGAACTCAACTCGCCTGAACTCAGCTCACCTGAACTGAACTCAATTGAAGTCAACTCACTGAACTCAACTCACGTGAACTCAGCTCAACTGAACTGAACTTACTTGAACTCAACTCACTGAACTCAACTCACTGAACTCAACTCACCTGAACTCAGCTCAACTGAACTAAGCTCACCTGAACTCAACTCACCTGAAGTCAACTCACTGAAATTAACTCACTGAACTGTACTCACCTGAGCTCAACTCACATGAGTTCAACCCATCTGAACTCAATTCACTTGAACTCAACTCACTGAACTCAACTCACTGATCTCAAATCACCTGCACTCATCTCACCTGAATTCAACCCACCTGAACTCAACTGACCTGAACTCAACTGACCTGAGCTAAACTCAGCTGAACTCAACTCACCTGAACTCAACTCACTGATCTCAACTCACCTGAACTAAACTCACCTGAACTCACCTCACTGATCTCAACTCACCTGCACTCATCTCACGTGAACTCAACTCACCTGAACTGAAATCACTTGAACTCAACTCACCTGAACTCAACTCACCTGAACTCAACTCACCTGAACTGAACTCACTTGAAATCAATTCACCTGAACTCATCTCACCTGAACTCAACTCACCTGAACTCAACTCACCTGCACTCATCTCACCTGAACTGAACTCATCTGAACTCAACTCACCTGAACTGAACTCACTTGAAATCATCTCACTGACCCCATCTCACCTGAACTCAACTCACCTGAACTCAACTCACCTGAACTAACCTCATTTGAACTCAACTCACTGAACTCAACTCACCTGAACTCAACTAACCTGAACTGAACTCACTTGAACTCAACTCACTGAACTCATCTCACCTGAACTCAACTCACCTGAACTCAGTTCACCTGAACTGAACTAATTTGAACTAAACTCACTGAACTAATCTCACCTGAACTCAACTCACCTGAACTCAACTCACCTGAACTGAACTCACTTGAACTCAACTCACTGAACGCATCTCTACTGAACTCAACTCGCCTGAACTCAGTTCACCTGAACTGAACTCAATTGAAGTCAACTCACTGAACTCAACTCACCTGAACTCAGCTCACCTGAACTAAACTTACTTGAACTCAACTCACTGAACTCAACTCACTGAACTCAACTCACCTGAACTCAGCTCACCTGAACTCAGCTCACCTGAACTCAACTCACCTGACAACTCACTGAAATTAACTCACTGAACTGTACTCACCTGAACTCAACTCACATGAGTTCAACCCATCTGAACTCAATTCACTTGAACTCAACTCACTGAACTCAACTCACCTGAACTCAAATCACCTGAACTGACCTCACTTGAACTCAACTCACTGATTTCAACTCAGCTGAACTCAACTCACTTGAACTCAACTCACTTGAACTCAATTCACTGAACTAATCTCACCTGAACTGAACTCACCTGAACTTAGCTCTTCTGAACTGAAATCACTTGAACTCAACTCACCGAACTCATCTCACCTGAACTCAGCTCACCTGAACTCAATGCACCTGAACTGAACTCACTTGAACTCAACTCACTGATCTCAACTCACTGATCTCAACTCACCTGAACTCAACTCACCTGACATCAACTCACCTGAAATCAACTCACAGATCTCAACTCACTGAACTCAACTCACTGATCTCAACTCACCTGAACTCAACTCATCTGAACTCAACTCACATGAACTCAACTCAACTAAACTCAATTCACCTGAACTCAACTCACCTGAACTTAACTCACTGATCTCAACTCACCTGAACTCAACTCACGTGACATCAACTCACCTGAAATCAACTCACAGATCTCAACTCACCTGAACTCAACTCACCTGAACTCAACTCACCTGAACTCAACTCACCTGAACTCAACTCACCTGAACTCAACTCACCTGAACTGAACTCACTTGAACTCAACTCACTGAACGCATCTCTACTGAACTCAACTCGCCTGAACTCAGCTCACCTGAACTGAACTCAATTGAAGTCAACTCACTGAACTCAACTCACGTGAACTCAGCTCAACTGAACTGAACTTACTTGAACTCAACTCACTGAACTCAACTCACTGAACTCAACTCACCTGAACTCAGCTCAACTGAACTAAGCTCACCTGAACTCAACTCACCTGAAGTCAACTCACTGAAATTAACTCACTGAACTGTACTCACCTGAGCTCAACTCACATGAGTTCAACCCATCTGAACTCAATTCACTTGAACTCAACTCACTGAACTCAACTCACTGATCTCAAATCACCTGCACTCATCTCACCTGAATTCAACCCACCTGAACTCAACTGACCTGAACTCAACTGACCTGAGCTAAACTCAGCTGAACTCAACTCACCTGAACTCAACTCACTGATCTCAACTCACCTGAACTAAACTCACCTGAACTCACCTCACTGATCTCAACTCACCTGCACTCATCTCACGTGAACTCAACTCACCTGAACTGAAATCACTTGAACTCAACTCACCTGAACTCAACTCACCTGAACTCAACTCACCTGAACTGAACTCACTTGAAATCAATTCACCTGAACTCATCTCACCTGAACTCAACTCACCTGAACTCAACTCACCTGCACTCATCTCACCTGAACTGAACTCATCTGAACTCAACTCACCTGAACTGAACTCACTTGAAATCATCTCACTGACCCCATCTCACCTGAACTCAACTCACCTGAACTCAACTCACCTGAACTAACCTCATTTGAACTCAACTCACTGAACTCAACTCACCTGAACTCAACTAACCTGAACTGAACTCACTTGAACTCAACTCACTGAACTCATCTCACCTGAACTCAACTCACCTGAACTCAGTTCACCTGAACTGAACTAATTTGAACTAAACTCACTGAACTAATCTCACCTGAACTCAACTCACCTGAACTCAACTCACCTGAACTGAACTCACTTGAACTCAACTCACTGAACGCATCTCTACTGAACTCAACTCGCCTGAACTCAGTTCACCTGAACTGAACTCAATTGAAGTCAACTCACTGAACTCAACTCACCTGAACTCAGCTCACCTGAACTAAACTTACTTGAACTCAACTCACTGAACTCAACTCACTGAACTCAACTCACCTGAACTCAGCTCACCTGAACTCAGCTCACCTGAACTCAACTCACCTGACAACTCACTGAAATTAACTCACTGAACTGTACTCACCTGAACTCAACTCACATGAGTTCAACCCATCTGAACTCAATTCACTTGAACTCAACTCACTGAACTCAACTCACCTGAACTCAAATCACCTGAACTGACCTCACTTGAACTCAACTCACTGATTTCAACTCAGCTGAACTCAACTCACCTGAAATCAACTCACTTGAACTCAACTCACTTGAACTCAATTCACTGAACTAATCTCACCTGAACTGACCTCACCTGAACTTAGCTCTTCTGAACTGAAATCACTTGAACTCAACTCACCGAACTCATCTCACCTGAACTCAGCTCACCTGAACTCAATGCACCTGAACTGAACTCACTTGAACTCAACTCACTGATCTCAACTCACTGATCTCAACTCACCTGAACTCAACTCACCTGACATCAACTCACCTGAAATCAACTCACAGATCTCAACTCACTGAACTCAACTCACTGATCTCAACTCACCTGAACTCAACTCATCTGAACTCAACTCACATGAACTCAACTCAACTAAACTCAATTCACCTGAACTCAACTCACCTGAACTTAACTCACTGATCTCAACTCACCTGAACTCAACTCACCTGACATCAACTCACCTGAAATCAACTCACAGATCTCAACTCACCTGAACTCAACTCACCTGAACTCAACTCACCTGAACTCAACTCACCTGAACTAAACTCACCTGAACTCAACTCACCTGAACTGAACTCACTTGAACTCAACTCACTGAACGCATCTCTACTGAACTCAACTCGCCTGAACTCAGCTCACCTGAACTGAACTCAATTGAAGTCAACTCACTGAACTCAACTCACGTGAACGCAGCTCACCTGAACTGAACTTACTTGAACTCAACTCACTGAACTCAACTCACTGAACTCAACTCACCTGAACTCAGCTCAACTGAACTAAGCTCACCTGAACTCAACTCACCTGAAGTCAACTCACTGAAATTAACTCACTGAACTGTACTCACCTGAACTCAACTCACACGAGTTCAACCCATCTGAACTCAATTCACTTGAACTCAACTCACTGAACTCAACTCACCTGAACTCAAATCACCTGAACTGACCTCACTTGAACTCATCTCACTGATTTCAACTCAGCTGAACTCAACTCACTTGAACTCAACTCACTTGAACTCAATTCACTGAACTAATCTCACCTGAACTGAACTCACCTGAACTTAGCTCTTCTGAACTGAAATCACTTGAACTCAACTCACCGAACTCATCTCACCTGAACTCAGCTCACCTGAACTCAATGCACCTGAACTGAACTCACTTGAACTCAACTCACTGATCTCAACTCACTGATCTCAACTCACCTGAACTCAACTCACCTGACATCAACTCACCTGAAATCAACTCACAGATCTCAACTCACTGAACTCAACTCACTGATCTCAACTCACCTGAACTCAACTCATCTGAACTCAACTCACATGAACTCAACTCAACTAAACTCAATTCACCTGAACTCAACTCACCTGAACTTAACTCACTGATCTCAACTCACCTGAACTCAACTCACCTGACATCAAGTCACCTGAAATCAACTCACAGATCTCAACTCACCTGAACTCAACTCACCTGAACTCAAATCACCTGAACTCAACTCACCTGAACTCAACTCACCTGAACTCAACTCACCTGAACTGAACTCACTTGAACTCAACTCACTGAACGCATCTCTACTGAACTCAACTCGCCTGAACTCAGCTCACCTGAACTGAACTCAATTGAAGTCAACTCACTGAACTCAACTCACGTGAACTCAGCTCACCTGAACTCAACTCACCTGAACTGAACTCACTTGAACTCAACTCACTGAACGCATCTCTACTGAACTCAACTCGCCTGAACTCAGCTCACCTGAACTGAACTCAATTGAAGTCAACTCACTGAACTCAACTCACGTGTACTCAGCTCACCTGAACTGTACTTACTTGAACTCAACTCACTGAACTCAACTCACTGCTCAACTCACCTGAACTCAGCTCAACTGAACTAAGCTCACCTGAACTCAACTCACCTGAAGTCAACTCACTGAAATTAACTCACTGAACTGTACTCACCTGAGCTCAACTCACATGAGTTCAACCCATCTGAACTCAATTCACTTGAACTCAACTCACTGAACTCAACTCACCTGAACTCAAATCACCTGAACTGACCTCACTTGAACTCAACTCACTGATTTAAACTCAGCTGAACTCAACTCACCTGAAATCAACCCACTTGAACTCAACTCACTTGAACTCAATTCACTGAACTAATTTCACCTGAACTGAACTCACCTGAACTTAGCTCTTCTGAACTGAACTCACTTGAACTCAACTCACCGAACTCATCTCACCTAAACTCAGCTCACCTGAACTCAACTCACTGATCTCAAATCACCTGCACTCATCCCACCTGAATTCAACTCACCTGAACTCAACTGACCTGAACTCAACTGACCTGAGCTAAACTCACCTGAACTCAACTCACCTGAACTCAACTCACTGATCTCAATTCACCTGAACTAAACTCACCTGAACTCACCTCACTGATCTCAACTCACCTGCACTCACCTGAACTGAAATCACTTGAACTCAACTCACCTGAACTCAACTCACCTGAACTCAACTCACCTGAACTCAACTCACTTGAAATCAATTCACCTGAACTCAACTCAACTGAACTCAACTCACCTGAACTCAACTCACCTGCACTCATCTCACCTGAACTGAACTCATCTGAACTCAACTCACCTGAACTGAACTCACTTGAAATCATCTCACTGACCCCATCTCACCTCAACTTAACTCACCTCAACTCAACTCACTGATCTCAACTCACCTGAACTCAACTCACCTGAACTCAACTCACCTGAACTGAACTCACCTGAATTCAACTCACTTTATCTCAATTCACCTGTACTCAACTCACCTGAACTCAGTTCACGTGAACTGAACTCACCTGAACTCAACTCACTGAACTAATCTCACCTGAACTAATCTCACCTGAACTCAACTCACCTGAACTGAACTCACTTGAACTCAACTCACTGAACGCATCTCTACTGAACTCAACTCGCCTGAACTCAGCTCACCTGAACTGAACTCAATTGAAGTCAACTCACTGAACTCAACTCACCTGAACTCAGTTCACCTGAACTGAACTTACTTGAACTCAACTCACTGAACTCAACTCACTGAACTCAACTCACCTGAACTCAGCTCAACTGAACTAAGCTCACCTGAACTCAACTCACCTGAAGTCAACTCACTGAAATTAACTCACTGAACTGTACTCACCTGAACTCAACTCACATGAGTTCAACCCATCTGAACTCAATTCACTTGAACTCAACTCACTGAACTCAACTCACCTGAACTCAAATCACCTGAACTGACCTCACTTGAACTCAACTCACTGATTTCAACTCAGCTGAACTCAACTCACCTGAAATCAACTCACTTGAACTCAACTCACTTGAACTCAATTCACTGAACTAATCTCACCTGAACTGAACTCACCTGAACTCAACTCACTGATCTCAAATCACATGCACTCATCTCAACTGAATTCAACTCACCTGAACTCAACTGACCTGAACTCAACTGACCTGAGCTAAACTCACCTGAACTCAACTCACCTGAACTCAACTCACTGATCTCAACTCACCTGAACTAAACTCACCTGAACTCACCTCACTGATCTCAACTCACCTGCACTCACCTGAACTGAAATCAATTGAACTCAACTCACCTGAACTCAACTCACCTGAACTCAACTCACCTGAACTGAACTCACTTGAAAACAATTCACCTGAACTCAACTTACCTGAACTCAACTCACCTGAACTCAACTCACCTGCACTCATCTCACCTGAACTGAACTCATCTGAACTCAACTCACCTGAACTGAACTCACTTGAAATCATCTCACTGACCCCATCTCACCTCAACTTAACTCACCTCAACTCAACTCACTGATATCAACTCACCTGAACTCAACTCACCTGAACTGAACTCACCTGAATTCAACTCACTGTATCTCAATTCACCTGTACTCAACTCACCTGAACTCAGTTCACCTGAACTGAACTCACTTGAACTCAACTCACTGAACTAATCTCACCTGAACTCAACTCACCTGAACTCAACTCACCTGAACTGAACTCACTTGAACTCAACTCACTGAACGCATCTCTACTGAACTCAACTCGCCTGAACTCAGCTCACCTGAACTGAACTCAATTGAAGTCAACTCACTGAACTCAACTCACCTGAACTCAGCTCACCTGAACTGAACTTACTTGAACTCAAGTCACTGAACTCAACTCACTGAACTCAACTCACCTGCACTCATCTAACCTGAACTCAACTCACCTGAACTCAATTCACCTGAACTAAACTCATTTGAACTGAACTCACTGAACTAATCTCACCTGAACTCAACTCACCTGAACTGAACTCACATGAACTCATCTAACGGATCTCAACTCACCTGAACTCAACTCACCTGAACTCAACTCACTGATCTCAACTCACTAAACTCAACTCCCTGATCTCAACTCACCGGAACTCAACTCACCTAAACTCAACTCACCTGAACTCAACTCACCTGAACTCAATTCACCTGAACTCAACTCACCTGAACTCAATTCACCTCAACTCAACTCACCTCAACTCAACTCACTGATCTCAACTCACCTGAAATCAACTAACCTGACCTCAACTCACCTGAACTCAACTCACCTGAACTCAACTCAGTGCATCTTAACTCACCAGTACTCAACTCACCTGAACTCACCTCACTGATCTCAAATCACCTGCACTCATCTCACGTGAATTCAACTCACCTGAACTCAACTGACCTGAACTCAACTCACCTGAGCTAACTCACCTGAACTCAACTCACCTGAACTCAACTCACTGATCTCAACTCAACTGAACTCAACTCACCTGAACTCACCTCACTGATCTCAACTCACCTGCACCCATCCCAAGTGAACTTAACTCACCTGAACTGAAATCAATTGAACTCAACTCACCTTAACTCAACTCACCTGAATTTAACTCACCTGAACTGAACTCACTTGAAATCATCTCACTGAACTCATCTCACCTGAACTCAACTCACCTGAACTGACCTCATTTGAACTCAACTCACTGAACTCAACTCACCTGAACTGAACTCACCTGAACTGAACTCACTAGAATTCAACTCACTAAACTGATCTCACCTAACCTCATTTTACCTGAACTCAACTCACCTGAACTCAGCTCAGCTGAACTCAACTCACCTGAACTCAACTCACCTGCACTCATCTCACCTGAACTCAACTAACCTGAACTCAATTCACCTGAACTAAACTCATTTGAACTGAACTCACTGAACTCATCTCACCTGAAATCAACTCACCTGAACTGAACTCAGTTGAACTCATCTAACGGATCTCAACTCACCTGAACTCAACTCACCTGAACTCAACTCACATGAACTCAACTCAACTGAACTCAATTCACCTGAACTCAACTCACCTGAACTTAACTCACCTGAACTCAACTCACCTGAACTCAACTCACCTGAACTCAACTCACCTGAACTCAATTCACCTGAACTCAACTCACCTGAACTCAACTCTCTGATCTCAACTCAAATGAAATCAACTCACTTAATCTCGACTCAACTGAACTCAATTAACCTAAACTGAACTCACCTGAACTCAACTCACTGATCTCAACTCACGTGAACTCAACTCACCTAAACTCAACTAACCTGATCTCAGCTCACCTGAACTGAACTCAATTGAAGTCAACTCACTGAACTCAACTCACGTGAACGCAGCTCACCTGAACTGAACTTACTTGAACTCAACTCACTGAACTCAACTCACTGAACTCAACTCACCTGAACTCAGCTCAACTGAACTAAGCTCACCTGAACTCAACTCACCTGAAGTCAACTCACTGAAATTAACTCACTGAACTGTACTCACCTGAACTCAACTCACACGAGTTCAACCCATCTGAACTCAATTCACTTGAACTCAACTCACTGAACTCAACTCACCTGAACTCAAATCACCTGAACTGACCTCACTTGAACTCATCTCACTGATTTCAACTCAGCTGAACTCAACTCACTTGAACTCAACTCACTTGAACTCAATTCACTGAACTAATCTCACCTGAACTGAACTCACCTGAACTTAGCTCTTCTGAACTGAAATCACTTGAACTCAACTCACCGAACTCATCTCACCTGAACTCAGCTCACCTGAACTCAATGCACCTGAACTGAACTCACTTGAACTCAACTCACTGATCTCAACTCACTGATCTCAACTCACCTGAACTCAACTCACCTGACATCAACTCACCTGAAATCAACTCACAGATCTCAACTCACTGAACTCAACTCACTGATCTCAACTCACCTGAACTCAACTCATCTGAACTCAACTCACATGAACTCAACTCAACTAAACTCAATTCACCTGAACTCAACTCACCTGAACTTAACTCACTGATCTCAACTCACCTGAACTCAACTCACCTGACATCAAGTCACCTGAAATCAACTCACAGATCTCAACTCACCTGAACTCAACTCACCTGAACTCAAATCACCTGAACTCAACTCACCTGAACTCAACTCACCTGAACTCAACTCACCTGAACTGAACTCACTTGAACTCAACTCACTGAACGCATCTCTACTGAACTCAACTCGCCTGAACTCAGCTCACCTGAACTGAACTCAATTGAAGTCAACTCACTGAACTCAACTCACGTGAACTCAGCTCACCTGAACTCAACTCACCTGAACTGAACTCACTTGAACTCAACTCACTGAACGCATCTCTACTGAACTCAACTCGCCTGAACTCAGCTCACCTGAACTGAACTCAATTGAAGTCAACTCACTGAACTCAACTCACGTGAACTCAGCTCACCTGAACTGTACTTACTTGAACTCAACTCACTGAACTCAACTCACTGCTCAACTCACCTGAACTCAGCTCAACTGAACTAAGCTCACCTGAACTCAACTCACCTGAAGTCAACTCACTGAAATTAACTCACTGAACTGTACTCACCTGAGCTCAACTCACATGAGTTCAACCCATCTGAACTCAATTCACTTGAACTCAACTCACTGAACTCAAATCACCTGAACTGACCTCACTTGAACTCAACTCACTGATTTAAACTCAGCTGAACTCAACTCACCTGAAATCAACCCACTTGAACTCAACTCACTTGAACTCAATTCACTGAACTAATTTCACCTGAACTGAACTCACCTGAACTTAGCTCTTCTGAACTGAACTCACTTGAACTCAACTCACCGAACTCATCTCACCTAAACTCAGCTCACCTGAACTCAACTCACTGATCTCAAATCACCTGCACTCATCCCACCTGAATTCAACTCACCTGAACTCAACTGACCTGAACTCAACTGACCTGAGCTAAACTCACCTGAACTCAACTCACCTGAACTCAACTCACTGATCTCAATTCACCTGAACTAAACTCACCTGAACTCACCTCACTGATCTCAACTCACCTGCACTCACCTGAACTGAAATCACTTGAACTCAACTCACCTGAACTCAACTCACCTGAACTCAACTCACCTGAACTCAACTCACTTGAAATCAATTCACCTGAACTCAACTCAACTGAACTCAACTCACCTGAACTCAACTCACCTGCACTCATCTCACCTGAACTGAACTCATCTGAACTCAACTCACCTGAACTGAACTCACTTGAAATCATCTCACTGACCCCATCTCACCTCAACTTAACTCACCTCAACTCAACTCACTGATCTCAACTCACCTGAACTCAACTCACCTGAACTCAACTCACCTGAACTGAACTCACCTGAATTCAACTCACTTTATCTCAATTCACCTGTACTCAACTCACCTGAACTCAGTTCACGTGAACTGAACTCACCTGAACTCAACTCACTGAACTAATCTCACCTGAACTAATCTCACCTGAACTCAACTCACCTGAACTGAACTCACTTGAACTCAACTCACTGAACGCATCTCTACTGAACTCAACTCGCCTGAACTCAGCTCACCTGAACTGAACTCAATTGAAGTCAACTCACTGAACTCAACTCACCTGAACTCAGTTCACCTGAACTGAACTTACTTGAACTCAACTCACTGAACTCAACTCACTGAACTCAACTCACCTGAACTCAGCTCAACTGAACTAAGCTCACCTGAACTCAACTCACCTGAAGTCAACTCACTGAAATTAACTCACTGAACTGTACTCACCTGAACTCAACTCACATGAGTTCAACCCATCTGAACTCAATTCACTTGAACTCAACTCACTGAACTCAACTCACCTGAACTCAAATCACCTGAACTGACCTCACTTGAACTCAACTCACTGATTTCAACTCAGCTGAACTCAACTCACCTGAAATCAACTCACTTGAACTCAACTCACTTGAACTCAATTCACTGAACTAATCTCACCTGAACTGAACTCACCTGAACTCAACTCACTGATCTCAAATCACATGCACTCATCTCAACTGAATTCAACTCACCTGAACTCAACTGACCTGAACTCAACTGACCTGAGCTAAACTCACCTGAACTCAACTCACCTGAACTCAACTCACTGATCTCAACTCACCTGAACTAAACTCACCTGAACTCACCTCACTGATCTCAACTCACCTGCACTCACCTGAACTGAAATCAATTGAACTCAACTCACCTGAACTCAACTCACCTGAACTCAACTCACCTGAACTGAACTCACTTGAAAACAATTCACCTGAACTCAACTTACCTGAACTCAACTCACCTGAACTCAACTCACCTGCACTCATCTCACCTGAACTGAACTCATCTGAACTCAACTCACCTGAACTGAACTCACTTGAAATCATCTCACTGACCCCATCTCACCTCAACTTAACTCACCTCAACTCAACTCACTGATATCAACTCACCTGAACTCAACTCACCTGAACTGAACTCACCTGAATTCAACTCACTGTATCTCAATTCACCTGTACTCAACTCACCTGAACTCAGTTCACCTGAACTGAACTCACTTGAACTCAACTCACTGAACTAATCTCACCTGAACTCAACTCACCTGAACTCAACTCACCTGAACTGAACTCACTTGAACTCAACTCACTGAACGCATCTCTACTGAACTCAACTCGCCTGAACTCAGCTCACCTGAACTGAACTCAATTGAAGTCAACTCACTGAACTCAACTCACCTGAACTCAGCTCACCTGAACTGAACTTACTTGAACTCAAGTCACTGAACTCAACTCACTGAACTCAACTCACCTGCACTCATCTAACCTGAACTCAACTCACCTGAACTCAATTCACCTGAACTAAACTCATTTGAACTGAACTCACTGAACTAATCTCACCTGAACTCTACTCACCTGAACTGAACTCACATGAACTCATCTAACGGATCTCAACTCACCTGAACTCAACTCACCTGAACTCAACTCACTGATCTCAACTCACTAAACTCAACTCCCTGATCTCAACTCACCGGAACTCAACTCACCTAAACTCAACTCACCTGAACTCAACTCACCTGAACTCAATTCACCTGAACTCAACTCACCTGAACTCAATTCACCTCAACTCAACTCACCTCAACTCAACTCACTGATCTCAACTCACCTGAAATCAACTAACCTGACCTCAACTCACCTGAACTCAACTCACCTGAACTCAACTCAGTGCATCTTAACTCACCAGTACTCAACTCACCTGAACTCACCTCACTGATCTCAAATCACCTGCACTCATCTCACGTGAATTCAACTCACCTGAACTCAACTGACCTGAACTCAACTCACCTGAGCTAACTCACCTGAACTCAACTCACCTGAACTCAACTCACTGATCTCAACTCAACTGAACTCAACTCACCTGAACTCACCTCACTGATCTCAACTCACCTGCACCCATCCCAAGTGAACTTAACTCACCTGAACTGAAATCAATTGAACTCAACTCACCTTAACTCAACTCACCTGAATTTAACTCACCTGAACTGAACTCACTTGAAATCATCTCACTGAACTCATCTCACCTGAACTCAACTCACATGAACTGACCTCATTTGAACTCAACTCACTGAACTCAACTCACCTGAACTGAACTCACCTGAACTGAACTCACTAGAATTCAACTCACTAAACTGATCTCACCTAACCTCATTTTACCTGAACTCAACTCACCTGAACTCAGCTCAGCTGAACTCAACTCACCTGAACTCAACTCACCTGCACTCATCTCACCTGAACTCAACTAACCTGAACTCAATTCACCTGAACTAAACTCATTTGAACTGAACTCACTGAACTCATCTCACCTGAAATCAACTCACCTGAACTGAACTCAGTTGAACTCATCTAACGGATCTCAACTCACCTGAACTCAACTCACCTGAACTCAACTCACATGAACTCAACTCAACTGAACTCAATTCACCTGAACTCAACTCACCTGAACTTAACTCACCTGAACTCAACTCACCTGAACTCAACTCACCTGAACTCAACTCACCTGAACTCAATTCACCTGAACTCAACTCACCTGAACTCAACTCTCTGATCTCAACTCAAATGAAATCAACTCACTTAATCTCGACTCAACTGAACTCAATTAACCTAAACTGAACTCACCTGAACTCAACTCACTGATCTCAACTCACGTGAACTCAACTCACCTAAACTCAACTAACCTGATCTCAGCTCACCTGAACTGAACTCACTTGAACTAAACTCACTTTTCTCAACTCACCTGAACTCAGGTCACATGATCTGAATTCACTTGAACTCATCTCACCTGAACTCAACCCACCTGAAATCAACTCACCTGATCTCAACTTACCTGAACTCAACTCACCTGAACTGAACTCACCTGATCTGAACTCAATTGAACTCAACTCACTGAACTCAACTCACCTGAACTGAACTCATCTGAACTCAACTCAATTGAGCTCAACTCATCTGACCTCAACTCACCTGAACTCAACTCACTGATCTCAACTCACGTAAACTCAACTCACCTGAACTCAACTCACTGATCTCAACTCACCTGACCTCAACTCACCTGAACTCAACTCACATGAACTTAACTCACCTGAACTCAACTCACTGATCTCAACTCAAATGAACTCAACTCAACTGGACTCAACTCACCTGAAGTCAATTCACCTGAACTGAACTCACCTGAACTCAACTCACTAACCTCAACTCACCTGAACTCAACTAACCTGAACTCAGCTCACATGAACTGAATTCGCATGAACTCAACTCACTGAACTTATCTCCCCTGAACACAACCCACCTGAACTCAACACACCTGAACTCAGCTCACCTGAACTCAACTCACTGAACTCATCTCACCTTTACTCAACTCACCTGAACTCAACTCACCTGAACTCAACTCACCTGAACTCAACTCACCTGAACTTAACTCACATGAACTCAACTCACCTGAACTTAACTCACATGAACTCAACTCACCTTAACTTAATTCACCTGAACTGAACTCACTTGAACTTAATTCACTGATTTCAACTCACCTGAACTCAACTCAGCTGAACTGAACTCACTTGAACTCAACTCACATGAACTCAACTCAACTGAACTCAATTCACCTGAACTCAACTCACCTGAACTTAACTCACCTGAACTCAACTCACCTGAACTCAACTCACCTGAACTCAACTCACCTGAACTCAATTCACCTGAACTCAACTCACCTGAACTCAATTCACCTCAACTCAACTCACCTCAACTCAACTCACTGATCTCAACTCACCTGAAATCAACTCACCTGAACTCAACTCACCTGAACTCAGCTCACCTGAACTGAACTTACTTGAACTCAACTCACTGAACTCAACTCACTGAACTCATCTCACCTGAACTCAGCTCACCTGAACTCAACTCACCTGAAGTCAACTCACTGAAATTAACTCACTGAACTGTACTCACCTGAACTCAACTCACATGAGTTCAACCCGTCTGAACTCAATTCACTTGAACTCAACTCACTGAACTCAACTCACCTGAACTGACCTCACTTGAACTCAACTCACTGATTTCAACTCAGCTGAACTCAACTCACCTGAAATCAACTCACTTGAACTCAACTCACTTGAACTCAATTCACTGAACTAATCTCACCTGAACTGAACACACCTGAACTTAGCTCTTCTGAACTGAACTCACTTGAACTCAACTCACCGAACTCATCTCACCTGAACTCAGCTCACCTGAACTCAATGCACCTGAACTGAACTCACTTGAACTCAACTCACTGATCTCAACTCACTGATCTCAACTCACCTGAACTCAACTCACCTGACATCAACTCACCTGAAATCAACTCACAGATCTCAACTCACTGAACTCAACTCACTGATCTCAACTCACCTGAACTCAACTCATCTGAACTCAACTCACATGAACTCAACTCAACTAAACTCAATTCACCTGAACTCAACTCACCTGAACTTAACTCACTGATCTCAACTCACCTGATCTCAACTCACCTGACATCAACTCACCTGAAATCAACTCACAGATCTCAACTCACCTGAACTCAACTCACCTGAACTCAACTCACCTGAACTCAACTCACCTGAACTCAACTCACCTTAACTCAACTCGCCTGAACTGAACTCACTTGAACTCAACTCACTGAACGCATCTCTACTGAACTCAACTCGCCTGAACTCAGCTCACCCGAACTGAACTCAATTGAAGTCAACTCACTGAACTCAACTCACCTGAACTCAGCTCACCTGAACTGAACTTACTTGAACTCAACTCACTGAACTCAACTCACTGAACTCAACTCACCTGAACTCAGCTCAACTGAACTAAGCTCACCTGAACTCAACTCACCTGAAGTCAACTCACTGAAATTAACTCACTGAACTGTACTCACCTGAACTCAACTCACATGAGTTCAACCCATCTGAACTCAATTCACTTGAACTCAACTCACTGAACTCAACTCACCTGAACTCAAATCACCTGAACTGACCTCACTTGAACTCAACTCACTGATTTCAACTCAGCTGAACTCAACTCACCTGAAATCAACTCACTTGAACTCAACTCACTTGAACTCAATTCACTAAACTAATCTCACCTGAACTGAACTCACCTGAACTTAGCTCTTCTGAACTGAACTCACTTGAACTCAACTCACCGAACTCATCTCACCTAAACTCAGCTCACCTGAACTCAACTCACTGATCTCAAATCACCTGCACTCATCTCACCTGAATTCAACTCACCTGAACTCAACTGACCTGAACTCAACTGACCTGAGCTAAACTCACCTGAACTCAACTCACCTGAACTCAACTCACTGATCTCAACTCACCTGAACTAAACTCACCTGTACTCACCTCACTGATCTCAACTCACCTGCACTCACCTGAACTGAAATCACTTGAACTCAACTAACCTGAACTCAACTCACCTGAACTCAACTCACCTGAACTGAACTCACTTGAAATCAATTCACCTGAACTCAACTCACCTGAACTCAACTCACCTGAACTCAACTCACCTGCACTCATCTCACCTGAACTGAACTAATCTGAACTCAACTCACCTGAACTGAACTCACTTGAAATCATCTCACTGACCCCATCTCACCTCAACTTAACTCACCTCAACTCAACTCACTGATCTCAACTCACCTGAACTCAACTCACCTGAACTCAACCCACCTGAAATCAACTCACCTGATCTCAACTTACCTGAACTCAACTCACCTGAACTGAACTCACCTGATCTGAACTCAATTGAACTCAACTCACTGAACTCAACTCACCTGAACTGAACTCATCTGAACTCAACTCAATTGAGCTCAACTCATCTGACCTCAACTCACCTGAACTCAACTCACTGATCTCAACTCACGTAAACTCAACTCACCTGAACTCAACTCACTGATCTCAACTCACCTGACCTCAACTCACCTGAACTCAACTCACATGAACTTAACTCACCTGAACTCAACTCACTGATCTCAACTCAAATGAACTCAACTCAACTGGACTCAACTCACCTGAAGTCAATTCACCTGAACTGAACTCACCTGAACTCAACTCACTAACCTCAACTCACCTGAACTCAACTAACCTGAACTCAGCTCACATGAACTGAATTCGCATGAACTCAACTCACTGAACTTATCTCCCCTGAACACAACCCACCTGAACTCAACACACCTGAACTCAGCTCACCTGAACTCAACTCACTGAACTCATCTCACCTTTACTCAACTCACCTGAACTCAACTCACCTGAACTCAACTCACCTGAACTCAACTCACCTGAACTTAACTCACATGAACTCAACTCACCTGAACTTAACTCACATGAACTCAACTCACCTTAACTTAATTCACCTGAACTGAACTCACTTGAACTTAATTCACTGATTTCAACTCACCTGAACTCAACTCAGCTGAACTGAACTCACTTGAACTCAACTCACATGAACTCAACTCAACTGAACTCAATTCACCTGAACTCAACTCACCTGAACTTAACTCACCTGAACTCAACTCACCTGAACTCAACTCACCTGAACTCAACTCACCTGAACTCAATTCACCTGAACTCAACTCACCTGAACTCAATTCACCTCAACTCAACTCACCTCAACTCAACTCACTGATCTCAACTCACCTGAAATCAACTCACCTGAACTCAACTCACCTGAACTCAGCTCACCTGAACTGAACTTACTTGAACTCAACTCACTGAACTCAACTCACTGAACTCATCTCACCTGAACTCAGCTCACCTGAACTCAACTCACCTGAAGTCAACTCACTGAAATTAACTCACTGAACTGTACTCACCTGAACTCAACTCACATGAGTTCAACCCGTCTGAACTCAATTCACTTGAACTCAACTCACTGAACTCAACTCACCTGAACTGACCTCACTTGAACTCAACTCACTGATTTCAACTCAGCTGAACTCAACTCACCTGAAATCAACTCACTTGAACTCAACTCACTTGAACTCAATTCACTGAACTAATCTCACCTGAACTGAACACACCTGAACTTAGCTCTTCTGAACTGAACTCACTTGAACTCAACTCACCGAACTCATCTCACCTGAACTCAGCTCACCTGAACTCAATGCACCTGAACTGAACTCACTTGAACTCAACTCACTGATCTCAACTCACTGATCTCAACTCACCTGAACTCAACTCACCTGACATCAACTCACCTGAAATCAACTCACAGATCTCAACTCACTGAACTCAACTCACTGATCTCAACTCACCTGAACTCAACTCATCTGAACTCAACTCACATGAACTCAACTCAACTAAACTCAATTCACCTGAACTCAACTCACCTGAACTTAACTCACTGATCTCAACTCACCTGATCTCAACTCACCTGACATCAACTCACCTGAAATCAACTCACAGATCTCAACTCACCTGAACTCAACTCACCTGAACTCAACTCACCTGAACTCAACTCACCTGAACTCAACTCACCTGAACTCAACTCACCTTAACTCAACTCGCCTGAACTGAACTCACTTGAACTCAACTCACTGAACGCATCTCTACTGAACTCAACTCGCCTGAACTCAGCTCACCCGAACTGAACTCAATTGAAGTCAACTCACTGAACTCAACTCACCTGAACTCAGCTCACCTGAACTGAACTTACTTGAACTCAACTCACTGAACTCAACTCACTGAACTCAACTCACCTGAACTCAGCTCAACTGAACTAAGCTCACCTGAACTCAACTCACCTGAAGTCAACTCACTGAAATTAACTCACTGAACTGTACTCACCTGAACTCAACTCACATGAGTTCAACCCATCTGAACTCAATTCACTTGAACTCAACTCACTGAACTCAACTCACCTGAACTCAAATCACCTGAACTGACCTCACTTGAACTCAACTCACTGATTTCAACTCAGCTGAACTCAACTCACCTGAAATCAACTCACTTGAACTCAACTCACTTGAACTCAATTCACTAAACTAATCTCACCTGAACTGAACTCACCTGAACTTAGCTCTTCTGAACTGAACTCACTTGAACTCAACTCACCGAACTCATCTCACCTAAACTCAGCTCACCTGAACTCAACTCACTGATCTCAAATCACCTGCACTCATCTCACCTGAATTCAACTCACCTGAACTCAACTGACCTGAACTCAACTGACCTGAGCTAAACTCACCTGAACTCAACTCACCTGAACTCAACTCACTGATCTCAACTCACCTGAACTAAACTCACCTGTACTCACCTCACTGATCTCAACTCACCTGCACTCACCTGAACTGAAATCACTTGAACTCAACTAACCTGAACTCAACTCACCTGAACTCAACTCACCTGAACTGAACTCACTTGAAATCAATTCACCTGAACTCAACTCACCTGAACTCAACTCACCTGAACTCAACTCACCTGCACTCATCTCACCTGAACTGAACTAATCTGAACTCAACTCACCTGAACTGAACTCACTTGAAATCATCTCACTGACCCCATCTCACCTCAACTTAACTCACCTCAACTCAACTCACTGATCTCAACTCACCTGAACTCAACTCACCTGAACTCAACTCACCTGAACTGAACTCACCTGAATTCAACTCACTGTATCTCAATTCACCTGTACTCAACTCACCTGAACTCAGTTCACCTGAACTGAACTCACTTGAACTCAACTCACTGAACTAATCTCACCTGAACTCAACTCACCTGAACTCAACTCACCTGAACTGAACTCACCTGAACTCAAATCACTGATCTCAACTCACCTGAACTCAACTCACCTGAACTCAACTCACCTGAACTCAACTCACCTGAACTGAATTCACCTGAACTCAACTCACCTGAACTCAACTCACTGAACTCAACTCACTGATCTCAACTCACTTGAACTCAACTAACCTGAACTCAACTCACCTGAATTCAACTCACCTGAACTCAACTCAGCTGAACTAAACTCAGCTAAACTAAACTCACCTGAACTGAACTCACCGTAAATCAACTCAACTGACCTCAATTCACCTGAACTCAACTCACCTGAACTCAATTCACCTCAACTCAACTCACCTGAACTCAACTCACTGATCTAAACCCACCTAAATTCAACTCACCTGAACTCAATTCAACTGAACTCAATTCACCTGAACTCAACTCACTGATCTCAACTCACCTGAACTCAACTCACATGAACTCAACTCACCTGAACTCAACTCACCTGAACTCAATTCATCTGAACTCAACTCACTGATCTCAACTCACCTGAACTCAACTCACCTGAACTCAACTCACTGATCTCAACTCACCTGCACTCATCAAACCTGAACTCAACTCACCTGAAATACATTCACCTGAAATCAACTCACCTGAACTCAACTCACCTGAACTCAACTCACTGATCTCAACTCACCTGCACTCATTTCACCTGAACGCAAATCACCTGAACTGAACTCAACTGAACTAAATTCACTTGAACTCAACTCACTGAACCCATCTCACCTGAACTAAAATCACCTGAACTGAACTCACATTAACTCAACTCACCTGAACTCAACTCACCTGAACTTAATTCACCTGAACTCAACTCACCTGAACTCAACTCACTGAACTCAACTCACTGATCTCAACTCACTTGAACTCAACTAACCTGAACTCAACTCACCTGAATTCAACTCACCTGAACAAAACTCAGCTGAACTCAACTCAGCTAAACTCAACTCACCTGAACTGAACTCACCGTAAATCAACTCAATTCACCTGAACTCAATTCACCTCACCTCAACTCACCTGAAGCCAACTCACTGATCTCAACTCACCTAAATTCAACTCACCTGAACTCAATTCAACTGAACTCAATTCACCTGAACTCAACTCACTGATCTCAACTCACCTGAACTTAACTCACCTGAACTCAACTCACTGATCTCAACTCACCTGAACTCAACTCACATGAACTCAACTCACCTGAACTCAACTCACCTGAAATCAACTCACCTGAACTCAACTCACCTGAACTCAACTCACCTGAATTCAACTCACTGTATCTCAATTCACCTGTACTCAACTCACCTGAACTCAACTCACTGATCTCAAATCACCTGCACTCATCTCGCCTGAATTCAACTCACCTGAACTCAACTGACCTGAACTCAACTGACCTGAGCTAAACTCACCTGAACTCAACTCACTGATCTCAACTCGCCTGAACTAAATTCACCTGAACTCACCTCACTGATCTAAACTCACCTGCACTCATCTCACGTGAACTCAACTCACCTGAACTGAAATCACTTGAACTCAACTCACCTGAACTCAACTCACCTGAACTCAACTCACCTGAACTCAACCCACCTGAAATCAACTCACCTGATCTCAACTTACCTGAACTCAACTCACCTGAACTGAACTCACCTGATCTGAACTCAATTGAACTCAACTCACTGAACTCAACTCACCTGAACTGAACTCATCTGAACTCAACTCAATTGTGCTCAACTCATCTGAACTCAACTCACTGATCTCAACTCACGTAAAGTCAACTCACCTGAACTCAACTCACTGATCTCAACTCACCTGACCTCAACTCACCTGAACTCAACTCACATGAACTTAACTCACCTGAACTCAACTCACTGATCTCAACTCAAATGAACTCAACTCAACTGGACTCAACTCACCTGAAGTCAATTCACCTGAACTGAACTCACCTGAACTCAACTCACTAACCTCAACTCACCTGAACTCAACTAACCTGAACTCAGCTCACATGAACTCAGCTCACCTGAACTCAACTCACTGAACTCATCTCACCTTTACTCAACTCACCTGAACTCAACTCACCTGAACTCAACTCACCTGAACTCAACTCACCTGAACTTAACTCACCTGAACTCAACTCACCTTAACTTAATTCACCTGAACTGAACTCACTTGAACTTAATTCACTGATTTCAACTCACCTGAACTCAACTCAGCTGAACTGAACTCACTTGAACTCAACTCAATGAACTCATCTCACCTGAACTCAACTCACCTGAACTAAGCTAACCTGAACTGAACTCACTTGAACTCAACTCACTGAACTCATCTCACCTGAACTCAACTCACCTGAACTCATCTCACCTGAGCTCAACTCACATGAACTCAATTCACCTGAACTCAACTCTCCTGAACTGAACTCACTTGAACTCACTTCACCTGAACTCAGCTCACATGAACTGAACTCACCTGAACTCAGCTCACCTGAACTCAACTCAGTTGAACAAATCACTGAACTCAACTCACCTGTACTCAACTCACCTGAACTGAACTCACTTGAACTCAACTCACTGAACTCAACTGAACTCAACTCAACTGAACTCAAATCACCTAAACTCAGCTCACG
The DNA here is from genome assembly GCA_963921405.1 of Cepaea hortensis. Classification (NCBI taxonomy): domain Eukaryota; kingdom Metazoa; phylum Mollusca; class Gastropoda; order Stylommatophora; family Helicidae; genus Cepaea; species Cepaea hortensis. The sequence goes on along the minus strand of OY992885.1, from coordinate 99,150,287 downwards.
TGAACTCAACTCACTGAACTCAACTGAACTCAACTCACCTGAACTCAACTCACCTGAACTCAACTCACCTGAACTCAACTCACTTGAACTCAATTAACTGAACTCAACTCACATGAACTCATCTCACCTGAACTGAACTCACTTGACCTCAACTCATTGAACTCATCTCACCTGAACTCAACTCACCTGAACTCATCTCGCCTGAACTGAACTCACTTGAACTCAACTCACTGAACTCATCTCATCTGAACTCAACTCACCTGAACTAAGCTCACCTGAACTGAACTCATTTGAACTCAACTCACTGAACTTCTCTCACGTGAACTCAACTCATCTGAACTGAACTCACTTGAACTCAACTTACCTGAGCTCAACTCATTTGACCTCAACTCACCTGAACTGAACTCACTTGAACTAAACTCACTGAACTCATATCACATGACCTCAACTCACTTGAACTCAGCTCACCTGAACTGAACTCACTTGAACTCAACTAACTGAATTCATCTCACCTGAACTCAACTCACCTGAACTCAACTCACTTGAACTCAACTCACTGATCTCAACTCACTGAACTCAACTCACCTGAACTCAACTCACCTGAACTGAACTCACTTGAACTCAACTCACTGAACTCAACTCACTGATCTCAACTCACCTGAACTCAACTCACCTGAACTCAACTCACATGAACTTAACTCACCTGAACTCAACTCTCTGATCTCAACTCAAATGAAATCAACTCACTTAAACTCGACTCAACTGAACTCAATTCACCTAAACTGATCTCACTTGAACTCAACTCACTGAACTCAACTCACTGATCTCAACTCACTGAACTCATCTCACCTGAACTCAGCTCACATGAACTGAACTCACTTGAACTCAACTCACCTGAACTGAACTCACTTGAACTAAACTCACTTTTCTCAACTCACCTGAACTCATCTGAATTCAACTCACTGATCTCAACTCACCTGAACTCAACTCACCTGAACTCAACTCACCTGCACTCATCTCACCTGAGCTCAACTCACATGAACTCAATTCACCTGAACTCAACTCTCCTGAACTGAACTCACTTGAACTCACTTCACCTGAACTCAGCTCACATGAACTGAACTCACCTGAACTCAGCTCACCTGAACTCAACTCAGTTGAACAAATCACTGAACTCAACTCACCTGTACTCAACTCACCTGAACTGAACTCACTTGAACTCAACTCACTGAACTCAACTAACCTGAACTCAAATCACCTAAACTCAACTCACATGAACTTAACTCACCTGAACTCAACTCTCTGATCTCAACTCAAATGAAATCAACTCACTTAAACTCGACTCAACTGAACTCAATTCACCTAAACTGATCTCACCTGAACTCAACTCACTGATCTCAACTCACGTGAACTCAACTCACCTAAACTCAACTCACCTGATCTCAGCTCACCTGAACTGAACTCACTTGAACTAAACTCACTTTTCTCAACTCACCTGAACTCATCTGAATTCAACTCACTGATCTCAACTCACCTGAACTCAACTCACCTGAACTCAACTCACCTGAACTCAACTCACCTGATCTGAACTCTCTTGAACTCAACTCATTGATCTCAACTCACCTGAACTCAACGCACCTGAACTCAACGCACCTGAACTCAACTCAAATGAACTCAACTCAACTGGACTCAACTCACCTGAACTCAATTCACCTGAACTTAACTCACCTGAACTCAACTCACTAACCTCAACTCACCTGAACTCAACTCACCTGATCTCAGCTCACATGAACTGAATTCACATGAACTCAACTCACTGAACTTATCTCCCATGAACACAACCCACCTGAACTTAACACACCTGAACTCAACTCACCTGAACTCAACTTACTGAACTCATCTCACCTGTACTCAATTCACCTGAACTCAACTCACCTGAACTCAACTCACATGAACTCAACTCACCTGAACTCAACTCACCTTAACTTAATTCACCTGAACTGAACTCACTTGAACTTAATTCACTGATTTCAACTCACCTGAACTCAGCTCAGCTGAACTGAACTCACTTGAACTCAACTCAATGAACTCATCTCACCTGAACTCAACTCACCTGAACTCAGCTCACCTGAACTGAACTCACTTGAACTCAACTCACTGAACTCATCTCACCTGAACTCAACTCACCTGAACTCAACTCACCTGAACTCAACTCACTTGAACTCAACTCACTGAACTCATCTCATCTGAACTCAGCTCACCTGAACTGAACTCACTTGAACTCAACTCACTGAACTCATCTCACCTGAACTCAGCTCACATGAACTGAACTCACTTGAACTCAACTCACCTGAACTGAACTCACTTGAACTAAACTCACTTTTCTCAACTCACCTGAACTCATCTGAATTCAACTCACTGATCTCAACTCACCTGAACTCAACTCACCTGAACTCAACTCACCTGCACTCATCTCACCTGAGCTCAACTCACATGAACTCAATTCACCTGAACTCAACTCTCCTGAACTGAACTCACTTGAACTCACTTCACCTGAACTCAGCTCACATGAACTGAACTCACCTGAACTCAGCTCACCTGAACTCAACTCAGTTGAACAAATCACTGAACTCAACTCACCTGTACTCAACTCACCTGAACTGAACTCACTTGAACTCAACTCACTGAACTCAACTAACCTGAACTCAAATCACCTAAACTCAGCTCACGTGAACTCCACTCAATGAACTCAACTGAACTCAACTCACCTGAACTCAACTCACCTGAACTCAACTCACCTGAATTGAACTCACTTGAACTCAATTCACTGAACTCAACTCACATGAACTCATCTCACCTGAACTGAACTCACTTGACCTCAACTCATTGAACTCATCTCACCTGAACTCAACTCACCTGAACTCATCTCGCCTGAACTGAACTCACTTGAACTCAACTCACTGAACTCATCTCATCTGAACTCAGCTCACCTGAACTGAACTCACTTGAACTCAACTCACTAAACTTATCTCACCTGAACTCAGCTCACATGAACTGAACTCACTTGAACTCAACTTACCTGAGCTCAACTCATTTGACCTCAACTCACCTGAACTGAACTCACTTGAACTAAACTCACTGAACTCATATCACATGACCTCAACTCACTTGAACTCAGCTCACCTGAACTGAACTCACTTGAACTCAACTCACTGAACTCATCTCACCTGAACTCAACTCACCTGAACTCAACTCACTTGAACTCAACTCACTGATCTCAACTCACTGAACTCAACTCACCTGAACTCAACTCACCTGAACTGAACTCACTTGAACTCAACTCACTGATCTCAACTCATCTGAACTCAACTCACTGATCTAAACTCACCTGAACTCAACTCACCTGAACTCAACTCACATGAACTCAACTCACCTGAACTCAATTCACCTGAACTCAACTCACCTGAACTCAATTCACCTCAACTCAACTCACCTCAACCCAACTCACTGATCTCAACTCACCTAAAATCAACTCACCTGAACTCAACTCACCTGAACTCAACTCACCTGAATTCAACTCACTGTATCTCAATTCACCTGTACTCAACTCACCTGAACTCAACTCACTGATCTCAAATCACCTGCACTCATCTCACCTGAATTCAACCCACCTGAACTCAACTGACCTGAACTCAACTGACCTGAGCTAAACTCAGCTGAACTCAACTCACCTGAACTCAACTCACTGATCTCAACTCACCCGAACTAAACTCACCTGAACTCACCTCACTGATCTCAACTCACCTGCACTCATCTCACGTGAACTCAACTCACCTGAACTGAAATCACTTGAACTCAACTCACCTGAACTCAACTCACCTGAACTCAACTCACCTGAACTGAACTCACTTGAAATCAATTCACCTGAACTCATCTCACCTGAACTCAACTCACCTGAACTCAACTCACCTGCACTCATCTCACCTGAACTGAACTCATCTGAACTCAACTCACCTGAACTGAACTCACTTGAAATCATCTCACTGACCCCATCTCACCTGAACTCAACTCACCTGAACTCAACTCACCTGAACTAACCTCATTTGAACTCAACTCACTGAACTCAACTCACCTGAACTCAACTAACCTGAACTGAACTCACTTGAACTCAACTCACTGAACTCATCTCACCTGAACTCAACTCACCTGAACTCAGTTCACCTGAACTGAACTAATTTGAACTAAACTCACTGAACTAATCTCACCTGAACTCAACTCACCTGAACTCAACTCACCTGAACTGAACTCACTTGAACTCAACTCACTGAACGCATCTCTACTGAACTCAACTCGCCTGAACTCAGTTCACCTGAACTGAACTCAATTGAAGTCAACTCACTGAACTCAACTCACCTGAACTCAGCTCACCTGAACTAAACTTACTTGAACTCAACTCACTGAACTCAACTCACTGAACTCAACTCACCTGAACTCAGCTCACCTGAACTCAGCTCACCTGAACTCAACTCACCTGACAACTCACTGAAATTAACTCACTGAACTGTACTCACCTGAACTCAACTCACATGAGTTCAACCCATCTGAACTCAATTCACTTGAACTCAACTCACTGAACTCAACTCACCTGAACTCAAATCACCTGAACTGACCTCACTTGAACTCAACTCACTGATTTCAACTCAGCTGAACTCAACTCACCTGAAATCAACTCACTTGAACTCAACTCACTTGAACTCAATTCACTGAACTAATCTCACCTGAACTGACCTCACCTGAACTTAGCTCTTCTGAACTGAAATCACTTGAACTCAACTCACCGAACTCATCTCACCTGAACTCAGCTCACCTGAACTCAATGCACCTGAACTGAACTCACTTGAACTCAACTCACTGATCTCAACTCACTGATCTCAACTCACCTGAACTCAACTCACCTGACATCAACTCACCTGAAATCAACTCACAGATCTCAACTCACTGAACTCAACTCACTGATCTCAACTCACCTGAACTCAACTCATCTGAACTCAACTCACATGAACTCAACTCAACTAAACTCAATTCACCTGAACTCAACTCACCTGAACTTAACTCACTGATCTCAACTCACCTGAACTCAACTCACCTGACATCAACTCACCTGAAATCAACTCACAGATCTCAACTCACCTGAACTCAACTCACCTGAACTCAACTCACCTGAACTCAACTCACCTGAACTCAACTCACCTGAACTAAACTCACCTGAACTCAACTCACCTGAACTGAACTCACTTGAACTCAACTCACTGAACGCATCTCTACTGAACTCAACTCGCCTGAACTCAGCTCACCTGAACTGAACTCAATTGAAGTCAACTCACTGAACTCAACTCACGTGAACTCAGCTCACCTGAACTGAACTTACTTGAACTCAACTCACTGAACTCAACTCACTGAACTCAACTCACCTGAACTCAGCTCAACTGAACTAAGCTCACCTGAACTCAACTCACCTGAAGTCAACTCACTGAAATTAACTCACTGAACTGTACTCACCTGAACTCAACTCACATGAGTTCAACCCATCTGAACTCAATTCACTTGAACTCAACTCACTGAACTCAACTCACCTGAACTCAAATCACCTGAACTGACCTCACTTGAACTCAACTCACTGATTTCAACTCAGCTGAACTCAACTCACTTGAACTCAACTCACTTGAACTCAATTCACTGAACTAATCTCACCTGAACTGAACTCACCTGAACTTAGCTCTTCTGAACTGAAATCACTTGAACTCAACTCACCGAACTCATCTCACCTGAACTCAGCTCACCTGAACTCAATGCACCTGAACTGAACTCACTTGAACTCAACTCACTGAACTCATCTCACCTGAACTCAACTCACCTGAACTCAGTTCACCTGAACTGAACTAATTTGAACTAAACTCACTGAACTAATCTCACCTGAACTCAACTCACCTGAACTCAACTCACCTGAACTGAACTCACTTGAACTCAACTCACTGAACGCATCTCTACTGAACTCAACTCGCCTGAACTCAGTTCACCTGAACTGAACTCAATTGAAGTCAACTCACTGAACTCAACTCACCTGAACTCAGCTCACCTGAACTAAACTTACTTGAACTCAACTCACTGAACTCAACTCACTGAACTCAACTCACCTGAACTCAGCTCACCTGAACTCAGCTCACCTGAACTCAACTCACCTGACAACTCACTGAAATTAACTCACTGAACTGTACTCACCTGAACTCAACTCACATGAGTTCAACCCATCTGAACTCAATTCACTTGAACTCAACTCACTGAACTCAACTCACCTGAACTCAAATCACCTGAACTGACCTCACTTGAACTCAACTCACTGATTTCAACTCAGCTGAACTCAACTCACTTGAACTCAACTCACTTGAACTCAATTCACTGAACTAATCTCACCTGAACTGAACTCACCTGAACTTAGCTCTTCTGAACTGAAATCACTTGAACTCAACTCACCGAACTCATCTCACCTGAACTCAGCTCACCTGAACTCAATGCACCTGAACTGAACTCACTTGAACTCAACTCACTGATCTCAACTCACTGATCTCAACTCACCTGAACTCAACTCACCTGACATCAACTCACCTGAAATCAACTCACAGATCTCAACTCACTGAACTCAACTCACTGATCTCAACTCACCTGAACTCAACTCATCTGAACTCAACTCACATGAACTCAACTCAACTAAACTCAATTCACCTGAACTCAACTCACCTGAACTTAACTCACTGATCTCAACTCACCTGAACTCAACTCACCTGACATCAACTCACCTGAAATCAACTCACAGATCTCAACTCACCTGAACTCAACTCACCTGAACTCAACTCACCTGAACTCAACTCACCTGAACTCAACTCACCTGAACTCAACTCACCTGAACTGAACTCACTTGAACTCAACTCACTGAACGCATCTCTACTGAACTCAACTCGCCTGAACTCAGCTCACCTGAACTGAACTCAATTGAAGTCAACTCACTGAACTCAACTCACGTGAACTCAGCTCAACTGAACTGAACTTACTTGAACTCAACTCACTGAACTCAACTCACTGAACTCAACTCACCTGAACTCAGCTCAACTGAACTAAGCTCACCTGAACTCAACTCACCTGAAGTCAACTCACTGAAATTAACTCACTGAACTGTACTCACCTGAGCTCAACTCACATGAGTTCAACCCATCTGAACTCAATTCACTTGAACTCAACTCACTGAACTCAACTCACTGATCTCAAATCACCTGCACTCATCTCACCTGAATTCAACCCACCTGAACTCAACTGACCTGAACTCAACTGACCTGAGCTAAACTCAGCTGAACTCAACTCACCTGAACTCAACTCACTGATCTCAACTCACCTGAACTAAACTCACCTGAACTCACCTCACTGATCTCAAATCACCTGCACTCATCTCACGTGAACTCAACTCACCTGAACTGAAATCACTTGAACTCAACTCACCTGAACTCAACTCACCTGAACTCAACTCACCTGAACTGAACTCACTTGAAATCAATTCACCTGAACTCATCTCACCTGAACTCAACTCACCTGAACTCAACTCACCTGCACTCATCTCACCTGAACTGAACTCATCTGAACTCAACTCACCTGAACTGAACTCACTTGAAATCATCTCACTGACCCCATCTCACCTGAACTCAACTCACCTGAACTCAACTCACCTGAACTAACCTCATTTGAACTCAACTCACTGAACTCAACTCACCTGAACTCAACTAACCTGAACTGAACTCACTTGAACTCAACTCACTGAACTCATCTCACCTGAACTCAACTCACCTGAACTCAGTTCACCTGAACTGAACTAATTTGAACTAAACTCACTGAACTAATCTCACCTGAACTCAACTCACCTGAACTCAACTCACCTGAACTGAACTCACTTGAACTCAACTCACTGAACGCATCTCTACTGAACTCAACTCGCCTGAACTCAGTTCACCTGAACTGAACTCAATTGAAGTCAACTCACTGAACTCAACTCACCTGAACTCAGCTCACCTGAACTAAACTTACTTGAACTCAACTCACTGAACTCAACTCACTGAACTCAACTCACCTGAACTCAGCTCACCTGAACTCAGCTCACCTGAACTCAACTCACCTGACAACTCACTGAAATTAACTCACTGAACTGTACTCACCTGAACTCAACTCACATGAGTTCAACCCATCTGAACTCAATTCACTTGAACTCAACTCACTGAACTCAACTCACCTGAACTCAAATCACCTGAACTGACCTCACTTGAACTCAACTCACTGATTTCAACTCAGCTGAACTCAACTCACCTGAAATCAACTCACTTGAACTCAACTCACTTGAACTCAATTCACTGAACTAATCTCACCTGAACTGACCTCACCTGAACTTAGCTCTTCTGAACTGAAATCACTTGAACTCAACTCACCGAACTCATCTCACCTGAACTCAGCTCACCTGAACTCAATGCACCTGAACTGAACTCACTTGAACTCAACTCACTGATCTCAACTCACTGATCTCAACTCACCTGAACTCAACTCACCTGACATCAACTCACCTGAAATCAACTCACAGATCTCAACTCACTGAACTCAACTCACTGATCTCAACTCACCTGAACTCAACTCATCTGAACTCAACTCACATGAACTCAACTCAACTAAACTCAATTCACCTGAACTCAACTCACCTGAACTTAACTCACTGATCTCAACTCACCTGAACTCAACTCACCTGACATCAACTCACCTGAAATCAACTCACAGATCTCAACTCACCTGAACTCAACTCACCTGAACTCAACTCACCTGAACTCAACTCACCTGAACTAAACTCACCTGAACTCAACTCACCTGAACTGAACTCACTTGAACTCAACTCACTGAACGCATCTCTACTGAACTCAACTCGCCTGAACTCAGCTCACCTGAACTGAACTCAATTGAAGTCAACTCACTGAACTCAACTCACGTGAACGCAGCTCACCTGAACTGAACTTACTTGAACTCAACTCACTGAACTCAACTCACTGAACTCAACTCACCTGAACTCAGCTCAACTGAACTAAGCTCACCTGAACTCAACTCACCTGAAGTCAACTCACTGAAATTAACTCACTGAACTGTACTCACCTGAACTCAACTCACACGAGTTCAACCCATCTGAACTCAATTCACTTGAACTCAACTCACTGAACTCAACTCACCTGAACTCAAATCACCTGAACTGACCTCACTTGAACTCATCTCACTGATTTCAACTCAGCTGAACTCAACTCACTTGAACTCAACTCACTTGAACTCAATTCACTGAACTAATCTCACCTGAACTGAACTCACCTGAACTTAGCTCTTCTGAACTGAAATCACTTGAACTCAACTCACCGAACTCATCTCACCTGAACTCAGCTCACCTGAACTCAATGCACCTGAACTGAACTCACTTGAACTCAACTCACTGATCTCAACTCACTGATCTCAACTCACCTGAACTCAACTCACCTGACATCAACTCACCTGAAATCAACTCACAGATCTCAACTCACTGAACTCAACTCACTGATCTCAACTCACCTGAACTCAACTCATCTGAACTCAACTCACATGAACTCAACTCAACTAAACTCAATTCACCTGAACTCAACTCACCTGAACTTAACTCACTGATCTCAACTCACCTGAACTCAACTCACCTGACATCAACTCACCTGAAATCAACTCACAGATCTCAACTCACCTGAACTCAACTCACCTGAACTCAAATCACCTGAACTCAACTCACCTGAACTCAACTCACCTGAACTCAACTCACCTGAACTGAACTCACTTGAACTCAACTCACTGAACGCATCTCTACTGAACTCAACTCGCCTGAACTCAGCTCACCTGAACTGAACTCAATTGAAGTCAACTCACTGAACTCAACTCACGTGAACTCAGCTCACCTGAACTCAACTCACCTGAACTGAACTCACTTGAACTCAACTCACTGAACGCATCTCTACTGAACTCAACTCGCCTGAACTCAGCTCACCTGAACTGAACTCAATTGAAGTCAACTCACTGAACTCAACTCACGTGAACTCAGCTCACCTGAACTGTACTTACTTGAACTCAACTCACTGAACTCAACTCACTGAACTCAACTCACCTGAACTCAGCTCAACTGAACTAAGCTCACCTGAACTCAACTCACCTGAAGTCAACTCACTGAAATTAACTCACTGAACTGTACTCACCTGAGCTCAACTCACATGAGTTCAACCCATCTGAACTCAATTCACTTGAACTCAACTCACTGAACTCAACTCACCTGAACTCAAATCACCTGAACTGACCTCACTTGAACTCAACTCACTGATTTAAACTCAGCTGAACTCAACTCACCTGAAATCAACCCACTTGAACTCAACTCACTTGAACTCAATTCACTGAACTAATTTCACCTGAACTGAACTCACCTGAACTTAGCTCTTCTGAACTGAACTCACTTGAACTCAACTCACCGAACTCATCTCACCTAAACTCAGCTCACCTGAACTCAACTCACTGATCTCAAATCACCTGCACTCATCCCACCTGAATTCAACTCACCTGAACTCAACTGACCTGAACTCAACTGACCTGAGCTAAACTCACCTGAACTCAACTCACCTGAACTCAACTCACTGATCTCAATTCACCTGAACTAAACTCACCTGAACTCACCTCACTGATCTCAACTCACCTGCACTCACCTGAACTGAAATCACTTGAACTCAACTCACCTGAACTCAACTCACCTGAACTCAACTCACCTGAACTCAACTCACTTGAAATCAATTCACCTGAACTCAACTCAACTGAACTCAACTCACCTGAACTCAACTCACCTGCACTCATCTCACCTGAACTGAACTCATCTGAACTCAACTCACCTGAACTGAACTCACTTGAAATCATCTCACTGACCCCATCTCACCTCAACTTAACTCACCTCAACTCAACTCACTGATCTCAACTCACCTGAACTCAACTCACCTGAACTCAACTCACCTGAACTGAACTCACCTGAATTCAACTCACTTTATCTCAATTCACCTGTACTCAACTCACCTGAACTCAGTTCACGTGAACTGAACTCACCTGAACTCAACTCACTGAACTAATCTCACCTGAACTAATCTCACCTGAACTCAACTCACCTGAACTGAACTCACTTGAACTCAACTCACTGAACGCATCTCTACTGAACTCAACTCGCCTGAACTCAGCTCATCTGAACTGAACTCAATTGAAGTCAACTCACTGAACTCAACTCACCTGAACTCAGTTCACCTGAACTGAACTTACTTGAACTCAACTCACTGAACTCAACTCACTGAACTCAACTCACCTGAACTCAGCTCAACTGAACTAAGCTCACCTGAACTCAACTCACCTGAAGTCAACTCACTGAAATTAACTCACTGAACTGTACTCACCTGAACTCAACTCACATGAGTTCAACCCATCTGAACTCAATTCACTTGAACTCAACTCACTGAACTCAACTCACCTGAACTCAAATCACCTGAACTGACCTCACTTGAACTCAACTCACTGATTTCAACTCAGCTGAACTCAACTCACCTGAAATCAACTCACTTGAACTCAACTCACTTGAACTCAATTCACTGAACTAATCTCACCTGAACTGAACTCACCTGAACTCAACTCACTGATCTCAAATCACATGCACTCATCTCAACTGAATTCAACTCACCTGAACTCAACTGACCTGAACTCAACTGACCTGAGCTAAACTCACCTGAACTCAACTCACCTGAACTCAACTCACTGATCTCAACTCACCTGAACTAAACTCACCTGAACTCACCTCACTGATCTCAACTCACCTGCACTCACCTGAACTGAAATCAATTGAACTCAACTCACCTGAACTCAACTCACCTGAACTCAACTCACCTGAACTGAACTCACTTGAAAACAATTCACCTGAACTCAACTTACCTGAACTCAACTCACCTGAACTCAACTCACCTGCACTCATCTCACCTGAACTGAACTCATCTGAACTCAACTCACCTGAACTGAACTCACTTGAAATCATCTCACTGACCCCATCTCACCTCAACTTAACTCACCTCAACTCAACTCACTGATATCAACTCACCTGAACTCAACTCACCTGAACTGAACTCACCTGAATTCAACTCACTGTATCTCAATTCACCTGTACTCAACTCACCTGAACTCAGTTCACCTGAACTGAACTCACTTGAACTCAACTCACTGAACTAATCTCACCTGAACTCAACTCACCTGAACTCAACTCACCTGAACTGAACTCACTTGAACTCAACTCACTGAACGCATCTCTACTGAACTCAACTCGCCTGAACTCAGCTCACCTGAACTGAACTCAATTGAAGTCAACTCACTGAACTCAACTCACCTGAACTCAGCTCACCTGAACTGAACTTACTTGAACTCAAGTCACTGAACTCAACTCACTGAACTCAACTCACCTGCACTCATCTAACCTGAACTCAACTCACCTGAACTCAATTCACCTGAACTAAACTCATTTGAACTGAACTCACTGAACTAATCTCACCTGAACTCAACTCACCTGAACTGAACTCACATGAACTCATCTAACGGATCTCAACTCACCTGAACTCAACTCACCTGAACTCAACTCACTGATCTCAACTCACTAAACTCAACTCCCTGATCTCAACTCACCGGAACTCAACTCACCTAAACTCAACTCACCTGAACTCAACTCACCTGAACTCAATTCACCTGAACTCAACTCACCTGAACTCAATTCACCTCAACTCAACTCACCTCAACTCAACTCACTGATCTCAACTCACCTGAAATCAACTAACCTGACCTCAACTCACCTGAACTCAACTCACCTGAACTCAACTCAGTGCATCTTAACTCACCAGTACTCAACTCACCTGAACTCACCTCACTGATCTCAAATCACCTGCACTCATCTCACGTGAATTCAACTCACCTGAACTCAACTGACCTGAACTCAACTCACCTGAGCTAACTCACCTGAACTCAACTCACCTGAACTCAACTCACTGATCTCAACTCAACTGAACTCAACTCACCTGAACTCACCTCACTGATCTCAACTCACCTGCACCCATCCCAAGTGAACTTAACTCACCTGAACTGAAATCAATTGAACTCAACTCACCTTAACTCAACTCACCTGAATTTAACTCACCTGAACTGAACTCACTTGAAATCATCTCACTGAACTCATCTCACCTGAACTCAACTCACCTGAACTGACCTCATTTGAACTCAACTCACTGAACTCAACTCACCTGAACTGAACTCACCTGAACTGAACTCACTAGAATTCAACTCACTAAACTGATCTCACCTAACCTCATTTTACCTGAACTCAACTCACCTGAACTCAGCTCAGCTGAACTCAACTCACCTGAACTCAACTCACCTGCACTCATCTCACCTGAACTCAACTAACCTGAACTCAATTCACCTGAACTAAACTCATTTGAACTGAACTCACTGAACTCATCTCACCTGAAATCAACTCACCTGAACTGAACTCAGTTGAACTCATCTAACGGATCTCAACTCACCTGAACTCAACTCACCTGAACTCAACTCACATGAACTCAACTCAACTGAACTCAATTCACCTGAACTCAACTCACCTGAACTTAACTCACCTGAACTCAACTCACCTGAACTCAACTCACCTGAACTCAACTCACCTGAACTCAATTCACCTGAACTCAACTCACCTGAACTCAACTCTCTGATCTCAACTCAAATGAAATCAACTCACTTAATCTCGACTCAACTGAACTCAATTAACCTAAACTGAACTCACCTGAACTCAACTCACTGATCTCAACTCACGTGAACTCAACTCACCTAAACTCAACTAACCTGATCTCAGCTCACCTGAACTGAACTCACTTGAACTAAACTCACTTTTCTCAACTCACCTGAACTCAGGTCACATGATCTGAATTCACTTGAACTCATCTCACCTGAACTCAACCCACCTGAAATCAACTCACCTGATCTCAACTTACCTGAACTCAACTCACCTGAACTGAACTCACCTGATCTGAACTCAATTGAACTCAACTCACTGAACTCAACTCACCTGAACTGAACTCATCTGAACTCAACTCAATTGAGCTCAACTCATCTGACCTCAACTCACCTGAACTCAACTCACTGATCTCAACTCACGTAAACTCAACTCACCTGAACTCAACTCACTGATCTCAACTCACCTGACCTCAACTCACCTGAACTCAACTCACATGAACTTAACTCACCTGAACTCAACTCACTGATCTCAACTCAAATGAACTCAACTCAACTGGACTCAACTCACCTGAAGTCAATTCACCTGAACTGAACTCACCTGAACTCAACTCACTAACCTCAACTCACCTGAACTCAACTAACCTGAACTCAGCTCACATGAACTGAATTCGCATGAACTCAACTCACTGAACTTATCTCCCCTGAACACAACCCACCTGAACTCAACACACCTGAACTCAGCTCACCTGAACTCAACTCACTGAACTCATCTCACCTTTACTCAACTCACCTGAACTCAACTCACCTGAACTCAACTCACCTGAACTCAACTCACCTGAACTTAACTCACATGAACTCAACTCACCTGAACTTAACTCACATGAACTCAACTCACCTTAACTTAATTCACCTGAACTGAACTCACTTGAACTTAATTCACTGATTTCAACTCACCTGAACTCAACTCAGCTGAACTGAACTCACTTGAACTCAACTCACATGAACTCAACTCAACTGAACTCAATTCACCTGAACTCAACTCACCTGAACTTAACTCACCTGAACTCAACTCACCTGAACTCAACTCACCTGAACTCAACTCACCTGAACTCAATTCACCTGAACTCAACTCACCTGAACTCAATTCACCTCAACTCAACTCACCTCAACTCAACTCACTGATCTCAACTCACCTGAAATCAACTCACCTGAACTCAACTCACCTGAACTCAGCTCACCTGAACTGAACTTACTTGAACTCAACTCACTGAACTCAACTCACTGAACTCATCTCACCTGAACTCAGCTCACCTGAACTCAACTCACCTGAAGTCAACTCACTGAAATTAACTCACTGAACTGTACTCACCTGAACTCAACTCACATGAGTTCAACCCGTCTGAACTCAATTCACTTGAACTCAACTCACTGAACTCAACTCACCTGAACTGACCTCACTTGAACTCAACTCACTGATTTCAACTCAGCTGAACTCAACTCACCTGAAATCAACTCACTTGAACTCAACTCACTTGAACTCAATTCACTGAACTAATCTCACCTGAACTGAACACACCTGAACTTAGCTCTTCTGAACTGAACTCACTTGAACTCAACTCACCGAACTCATCTCACCTGAACTCAGCTCACCTGAACTCAATGCACCTGAACTGAACTCACTTGAACTCAACTCACTGATCTCAACTCACTGATCTCAACTCACCTGAACTCAACTCACCTGACATCAACTCACCTGAAATCAACTCACAGATCTCAACTCACTGAACTCAACTCACTGATCTCAACTCACCTGAACTCAACTCATCTGAACTCAACTCACATGAACTCAACTCAACTAAACTCAATTCACCTGAACTCAACTCACCTGAACTTAACTCACTGATCTCAACTCACCTGATCTCAACTCACCTGACATCAACTCACCTGAAATCAACTCACAGATCTCAACTCACCTGAACTCAACTCACCTGAACTCAACTCACCTGAACTCAACTCACCTGAACTCAACTCACCTTAACTCAACTCGCCTGAACTGAACTCACTTGAACTCAACTCACTGAACGCATCTCTACTGAACTCAACTCGCCTGAACTCAGCTCACCCGAACTGAACTCAATTGAAGTCAACTCACTGAACTCAACTCACCTGAACTCAGCTCACCTGAACTGAACTTACTTGAACTCAACTCACTGAACTCAACTCACTGAACTCAACTCACCTGAACTCAGCTCAACTGAACTAAGCTCACCTGAACTCAACTCACCTGAAGTCAACTCACTGAAATTAACTCA
This sequence comes from Cepaea hortensis, assembly GCA_963921405.1. NCBI lineage: Eukaryota > Metazoa > Mollusca > Gastropoda > Stylommatophora > Helicidae > Cepaea > Cepaea hortensis. Next base: position 99,134,055 of record OY992885.1, on the reverse strand, counting down.
CTGAACTGTACTCACCTGAACTCAACTCACATGAGTTCAACCCATCTGAACTCAATTCACTTGAACTCAACTCACTGAACTCAACTCACCTGAACTCAAATCACCTGAACTGACCTCACTTGAACTCAACTCACTGATTTCAACTCAGCTGAACTCAACTCACCTGAAATCAACTCACTTGAACTCAACTCACTTGAACTCAATTCACTAAACTAATCTCACCTGAACTGAACTCACCTGAACTTAGCTCTTCTGAACTGAACTCACTTGAACTCAACTCACCGAACTCATCTCACCTAAACTCAGCTCACCTGAACTCAACTCACTGATCTCAAATCACCTGCACTCATCTCACCTGAATTCAACTCACCTGAACTCAACTGACCTGAACTCAACTGACCTGAGCTAAACTCACCTGAACTCAACTCACCTGAACTCAACTCACTGATCTCAACTCACCTGAACTAAACTCACCTGTACTCACCTCACTGATCTCAACTCACCTGCACTCACCTGAACTGAAATCACTTGAACTCAACTAACCTGAACTCAACTCACCTGAACTCAACTCACCTGAACTGAACTCACTTGAAATCAATTCACCTGAACTCAACTCACCTGAACTCAACTCACCTGAACTCAACTCACCTGCACTCATCTCACCTGAACTGAACTAATCTGAACTCAACTCACCTGAACTGAACTCACTTGAAATCATCTCACTGACCCCATCTCACCTCAACTTAACTCACCTCAACTCAACTCACTGATCTCAACTCACCTGAACTCAACTCACCTGAACTCAACCCACCTGAAATCAACTCACCTGATCTCAACTTACCTGAACTCAACTCACCTGAACTGAACTCACCTGATCTGAACTCAATTGAACTCAACTCACTGAACTCAACTCACCTGAACTGAACTCATCTGAACTCAACTCAATTGAGCTCAACTCATCTGACCTCAACTCACCTGAACTCAACTCACTGATCTCAACTCACGTAAACTCAACTCACCTGAACTCAACTCACTGATCTCAACTCACCTGACCTCAACTCACCTGAACTCAACTCACATGAACTTAACTCACCTGAACTCAACTCACTGATCTCAACTCAAATGAACTCAACTCAACTGGACTCAACTCACCTGAAGTCAATTCACCTGAACTGAACTCACCTGAACTCAACTCACTAACCTCAACTCACCTGAACTCAACTAACCTGAACTCAGCTCACATGAACTGAATTCGCATGAACTCAACTCACTGAACTTATCTCCCCTGAACACAACCCACCTGAACTCAACACACCTGAACTCAGCTCACCTGAACTCAACTCACTGAACTCATCTCACCTTTACTCAACTCACCTGAACTCAACTCACCTGAACTCAACTCACCTGAACTCAACTCACCTGAACTTAACTCACATGAACTCAACTCACCTGAACTTAACTCACATGAACTCAACTCACCTTAACTTAATTCACCTGAACTGAACTCACTTGAACTTAATTCACTGATTTCAACTCACCTGAACTCAACTCAGCTGAACTGAACTCACTTGAACTCAACTCACATGAACTCAACTCAACTGAACTCAATTAACCTGAACTCAACTCACCTGAACTTAACTCACCTGAACTCAACTCACCTGAACTCAACTCACCTGAACTCAACTCACCTGAACTCAATTCACCTGAACTCAACTCACCTGAACTCAATTCACCTCAACTCAACTCACCTCAACTCAACTCACTGATCTCAACTCACCTGAAATCAACTCACCTGAACTCAACTCACCTGAACTCAGCTCACCTGAACTGAACTTACTTGAACTCAACTCACTGAACTCAACTCACTGAACTCATCTCACCTGAACTCAGCTCACCTGAACTCAACTCACCTGAAGTCAACTCACTGAAATTAACTCACTGAACTGTACTCACCTGAACTCAACTCACATGAGTTCAACCCGTCTGAACTCAATTCACTTGAACTCAACTCACTGAACTCAACTCACCTGAACTGACCTCACTTGAACTCAACTCACTGATTTCAACTCAGCTGAACTCAACTCACCTGAAATCAACTCACTTGAACTCAACTCACTTGAACTCAATTCACTGAACTAATCTCACCTGAACTGAACACACCTGAACTTAGCTCTTCTGAACTGAACTCACTTGAACTCAACTCACCGAACTCATCTCACCTGAACTCAGCTCACCTGAACTCAATGCACCTGAACTGAACTCACTTGAACTCAACTCACTGATCTCAACTCACCTGAACTCAACTCACCTGACATCAACTCACCTGAAATCAACTCACAGATCTCAACTCACTGAACTCAACTCACTGATCTCAACTCACCTGAACTCAACTCATCTGAACTCAACTCACATGAACTCAACTCAACTAAACTCAATTCACCTGAACTCAACTCACCTGAACTTAACTCACTGATCTCAACTCACCTGATCTCAACTCACCTGACATCAACTCACCTGAAATCAACTCACAGATCTCAACTCACCTGAACTCAACTCACCTGAACTCAACTCACCTGAACTCAACTCACCTGAACTCAACTCACCTTAACTCAACTCGCCTGAACTGAACTCACTTGAACTCAACTCACTGAACGCATCTCTACTGAACTCAACTCGCCTGAACTCAGCTCACCCGAACTGAACTCAATTGAAGTCAACTCACTGAACTCAACTCACCTGAACTCAGCTCACCTGAACTGAACTTACTTGAACTCAACTCACTGAACTCAACTCACTGAACTCAACTCACCTGAACTCAGCTCAACTGAACTAAGCTCACCTGAACTCAACTCACCTGAAGTCAACTCACTGAAATTAACTCACTGAACTGTACTCACCTGAACTCAACTCACATGAGTTCAACCCATCTGAACTCAATTCACTTGAACTCAACTCACTGAACTCAACTCACCTGAACTCAAATCACCTGAACTGACCTCACTTGAACTCAACTCACTGATTTCAACTCAGCTGAACTCAACTCACCTGAAATCAACTCACTTGAACTCAACTCACTTGAACTCAATTCACTAAACTAATCTCACCTGAACTGAACTCACCTGAACTTAGCTCTTCTGAACTGAACTCACTTGAACTCAACTCACCGAACTCATCTCACCTAAACTCAGCTCACCTGAACTCAACTCACTGATCTCAAATCACCTGCACTCATCTCACCTGAATTCAACTCACCTGAACTCAACTGACCTGAACTCAACTGACCTGAGCTAAACTCACCTGAACTCAACTCACCTGAACTCAACTCACTGATCTCAACTCACCTGAACTAAACTCACCTGTACTCACCTCACTGATCTCAACTCACCTGCACTCACCTGAACTGAAATCACTTGAACTCAACTAACCTGAACTCAACTCACCTGAACTCAACTCACCTGAACTGAACTCACTTGAAATCAATTCACCTGAACTCAACTCACCTGAACTCAACTCACCTGAACTCAACTCACCTGCACTCATCTCACCTGAACTGAACTAATCTGAACTCAACTCACCTGAACTGAACTCACTTGAAATCATCTCACTGACCCCATCTCACCTCAACTTAACTCACCTCAACTCAACTCACTGATCTCAACTCACCTGAACTCAACTCACCTGAACTCAACTCACCTGAACTGAACTCACCTGAATTCAACTCACTGTATCTCAATTCACCTGTACTCAACTCACCTGAACTCAGTTCACCTGAACTGAACTCACTTGAACTCAACTCACTGAACTAATCTCACCTGAACTCAACTCACCTGAACTCAACTCACCTGAACTGAACTCACCTGAACTCAAATCACTGATCTCAACTCACCTGAACTCAACTCACCTGAACTCAACTCACCTGAACTCAACTCACCTGAACTGAATTCACCTGAACTCAACTCACCTGAACTCAACTCACTGAACTCAACTCACTGATCTCAACTCACTTGAACTCAACTAACCTGAACTCAACTCACCTGAATTCAACTCACCTGAACTCAACTCAGCTGAACTAAACTCAGCTAAACTAAACTCACCTGAACTGAACTCACCGTAAATCAACTCAACTGACCTCAATTCACCTGAACTCAACTCACCTGAACTCAATTCACCTCAACTCAACTCACCTGAACTCAACTCACTGATCTAAACCCACCTAAATTCAACTCACCTGAACTCAATTCAACTGAACTCAATTCACCTGAACTCAACTCACTGATCTCAACTCACCTGAACTCAACTCACATGAACTCAACTCACCTGAACTCAACTCACCTGAACTCAATTCATCTGAACTCAACTCACTGATCTCAACTCACCTGAACTCAACTCACCTGAACTCAACTCACTGATCTCAACTCACCTGCACTCATCAAACCTGAACTCAACTCACCTGAAATACATTCACCTGAAATCAACTCACCTGAACTCAACTCACCTGAACTCAACTCACTGATCTCAACTCACCTGCACTCATTTCACCTGAACGCAAATCACCTGAACTGAACTCAACTGAACTAAATTCACTTGAACTCAACTCACTGAACCCATCTCACCTGAACTAAAATCACCTGAACTGAACTCACATTAACTCAACTCACCTGAACTCAACTCACCTGAACTTAATTCACCTGAACTCAACTCACCTGAACTCAACTCACTGAACTCAACTCACTGATCTCAACTCACTTGAACTCAACTAACCTGAACTCAACTCACCTGAATTCAACTCACCTGAACAAAACTCAGCTGAACTCAACTCAGCTAAACTCAACTCACCTGAACTGAACTCACCGTAAATCAACTCAATTCACCTGAACTCAATTCACCTCACCTGAACTCACCTGAAGCCAACTCACTGATCTCAACTCACCTAAATTCAACTCACCTGAACTCAATTCAACTGAACTCAATTCACCTGAACTCAACTCACTGATCTCAACTCACCTGAACTTAACTCACCTGAACTCAACTCACTGATCTCAACTCACCTGAACTCAACTCACATGAACTCAACTCACCTGAACTCAACTCACCTGAAATCAACTCACCTGAACTCAACTCACCTGAACTCAACTCACCTGAATTCAACTCACTGTATCTCAATTCACCTGTACTCAACTCACCTGAACTCAACTCACTGATCTCAAATCACCTGCACTCATCTCGCCTGAATTCAACTCACCTGAACTCAACTGACCTGAACTCAACTGACCTGAGCTAAACTCACCTGAACTCAACTCACTGATCTCAACTCGCCTGAACTAAATTCACCTGAACTCACCTCACTGATCTAAACTCACCTGCACTCATCTCACGTGAACTCAACTCACCTGAACTGAAATCACTTGAACTCAACTCACCTGAACTCAACTCACCTGAACTCAACTCACCTGAACTCAACCCACCTGAAATCAACTCACCTGATCTCAACTTACCTGAACTCAACTCACCTGAACTGAACTCACCTGATCTGAACTCAATTGAACTCAACTCACTGAACTCAACTCACCTGAACTGAACTCATCTGAACTCAACTCAATTGTGCTCAACTCATCTGAACTCAACTCACTGATCTCAACTCACGTAAAGTCAACTCACCTGAACTCAACTCACTGATCTCAACTCACCTGACCTCAACTCACCTGAACTCAACTCACATGAACTTAACTCACCTGAACTCAACTCACTGATCTCAACTCAAATGAACTCAACTCAACTGGACTCAACTCACCTGAAGTCAATTCACCTGAACTGAACTCACCTGAACTCAACTCACTAACCTCAACTCACCTGAACTCAACTAACCTGAACTCAGCTCACATGAACTCAGCTCACCTGAACTCAACTCACTGAACTCATCTCACCTTTACTCAACTCACCTGAACTCAACTCACCTGAACTCAACTCACCTGAACTCAACTCACCTGAACTTAACTCACCTGAACTCAACTCACCTTAACTTAATTCACCTGAACTGAACTCACTTGAACTTAATTCACTGATTTCAACTCACCTGAACTCAACTCAGCTGAACTGAACTCACTTGAACTCAACTCAATGAACTCATCTCACCTGAACTCAACTCACCTGAACTAAGCTAACCTGAACTGAACTCACTTGAACTCAACTCACTGAACTCATCTCACCTGAACTCAACTCACCTGAACTCATCTCACCTGAGCTCAACTCACATGAACTCAATTCACCTGAACTCAACTCTCCTGAACTGAACTCACTTGAACTCACTTCACCTGAACTCAGCTCACATGAACTGAACTCACCTGAACTCAGCTCACCTGAACTCAACTCAGTTGAACAAATCACTGAACTCAACTCACCTGTACTCAACTCACCTGAACTGAACTCACTTGAACTCAACTCACTGAACTCAACTGAACTCAACTCAACTGAACTCAAATCACCTAAACTCAGCTCACGTGAACTCAACTCACTGAACTCAACTGAACTCAACTCACCTGAACTCAACTCACCTGAACTCAACTCACCTGAACTCAACTCACTTGAACTCAATTAACTGAACTCAACTCACATGAACTCATCTCACCTGAACTGAACTCACTTGACCTCAACTCATTGAACTCATCTCACCTGAACTCAACTCACCTGAACTCATCTCGCCTGAACTGAACTCACTTGAACTCAACTCACTGAACTCATCTCATCTGAACTCAACTCACCTGAACTAAGCTCACCTGAACTGAACTCATTTGAACTCAACTCACTGAACTTCTCTAACGTGAACTCAACTCATCTGAACTGAACTCACTTGAACTCAACTTACCTGAGCTCAACTCATTTGACCTCAACTCACCTGAACTGAACTCACTTGAACTAAACTCACTGAACTCATATCACATGACCTCAACTCACTTGAACTCAGCTCACCTGAACTGAACTCACTTGAACTCAACTAACTGAATTCATCTCACCTGAACTCAACTCACCTGAACTCAACTCACTTGAACTCAACTCACTGATCTCAACTCACTGAACTCAACTCACCTGAACTCAACTCACCTGAACTGAACTCACTTGAACTCAACTCACTGAACTCAACTCACTGATCTCAACTCACCTGAACTCAACTCACCTGAACTCAACTCACATGAACTTAACTCACCTGAACTCAACTCTCTGATCTCAACTCAAATGAAATCAACTCACTTAAACTCGACTCAACTGAACTCAATTCACCTAAACTGATCTCACTTGAACTCAACTCACTGAACTCAACTCACTGATCTCAACTCACTGAACTCATCTCACCTGAACTCAGCTCACATGAACTGAACTCACTTGAACTCAACTCACCTGAACTGAACTCACTTGAACTAAACTCACTTTTCTCAACTCACCTGAACTCATCTGAATTCAACTCACTGATCTCAACTCACCTGAACTCAACTCACCTGAACTCAACTCACCTGCACTCATCTCACCTGAGCTCAACTCACATGAACTCAATTCACCTGAACTCAACTCTCCTGAACTGAACTCACTTGAACTCACTTCACCTGAACTCAGCTCACATGAACTGAACTCACCTGAACTCAGCTCACCTGAACTCAACTCAGTTGAACAAATCACTGAACTCAACTCACCTGTACTCAACTCACCTGAACTGAACTCACTTGAACTCAACTCACTGAACTCAACTAACCTGAACTCAAATCACCTAAACTCAACTCACATGAACTTAACTCACCTGAACTCAACTCTCTGATCTCAACTCAAATGAAATCAACTCACTTAAACTCGACTCAACTGAACTCAATTCACCTAAACTGATCTCACCTGAACTCAACTCACTGATCTCAACTCACGTGAACTCAACTCACCTAAACTCAACTCACCTGATCTCAGCTCACCTGAACTGAACTCACTTGAACTAAACTCACTTTTCTCAACTCACCTGAACTCATCTGAATTCAACTCACTGATCTCAACTCACCTGAACTCAACTCACCTGAACTCAACTCACCTGAACTCAACTCACCTGATCTGAACTCTCTTGAACTCAACTCATTGATCTCAACTCACCTGAACTCAACGCACCTGAACTCAACGCACCTGAACTCAACTCAAATGAACTCAACTCAACTGGACTCAACTCACCTGAACTCAATTCACCTGAACTTAACTCACCTGAACTCAACTCACTAACCTCAACTCACCTGAACTCAACTCACCTGATCTCAGCTCACATGAACTGAATTCACATGAACTCAACTCACTGAACTTATCTCCCATGAACACAACCCACCTGAACTTAACACACCTGAACTCAACTCACCTGAACTCAACTTACTGAACTCATCTCACCTGTACTCAATTCACCTGAACTCAACTCACCTGAACTCAACTCACATGAACTCAACTCACCTGAACTCAACTCACCTTAACTTAATTCACCTGAACTGAACTCACTTGAACTTAATTCACTGATTTCAACTCACCTGAACTCAACTCAGCTGAACTGAACTCACTTGAACTCAACTCAATGAACTCATCTCACCTGAACTCAACTCACCTGAACTCAGCTCACCTGAACTGAACTCACTTGAACTCAACTCACTGAACTCATCTCACCTGAACTCAACTCACCTGAACTCAACTCACCTGAACTCAACTCACTTGAACTCAACTCACTGAACTCATCTCATCTGAACTCAGCTCACCTGAACTGAACTCACTTGAACTCAACTCACTGAACTCATCTCACCTGAACTCAGCTCACATGAACTGAACTCACTTGAACTCAACTCACCTGAACTGAACTCACTTGAACTAAACTCACTTTTCTCAACTCACCTGAACTCATCTGAATTCAACTCACTGATCTCAACTCACCTGAACTCAACTCACCTGAACTCAACTCACCTGCACTCATCTCACCTGAGCTCAACTCACATGAACTCAATTCACCTGAACTCAACTCTCCTGAACTGAACTCACTTGAACTCACTTCACCTGAACTCAGCTCACATGAACTGAACTCACCTGAACTCAGCTCACCTGAACTCAACTCAGTTGAACAAATCACTGAACTCAACTCACCTGTACTCAACTCACCTGAACTGAACTCACTTGAACTCAACTCACTGAACTCAACTAACCTGAACTCAAATCACCTAAACTCAGCTCACGTGAACTCCACTCAATGAACTCAACTGAACTCAACTCACCTGAACTCAACTCACCTGAACTCAACTCACCTGAATTGAACTCACTTGAACTCAATTCACTGAACTCAACTCACATGAACTCATCTCACCTGAACTGAACTCACTTGACCTCAACTCATTGAACTCATCTCACCTGAACTCAACTCACCTGAACTCATCTCGCCTGAACTGAACTCACTTGAACTCAACTCACTGAACTCATCTCATCTGAACTCAGCTCACCTGAACTGAACTCACTTGAACTCAACTCACTAAACTTATCTCACCTGAACTCAGCTCACATGAACTGAACTCACTTGAACTCAACTTACCTGAGCTCAACTTATTTGACCTCAACTCACCTGAACTGAACTCACTTGAACTAAACTCACTGAACTCATATCACATGACCTCAACTCACTTGAACTCAGCTCACCTGAACTGAACTCACTTGAACTCAACTCACTGAACTCATCTCACCTGAACTCAACTCACCTGAACTCAACTCACTTGAACTCAACTCACTGATCTCAACTCACTGAACTCAACTCACCTGAACTCAACTCACCTGAACTGAACTCACTTGAACTCAACTCACTGATCTCAACTCATCTGAACTCAACTCACTGATCTAAACTCACCTGAACTCAACTCACCTGAACTCAACTCACATGAACTTAACTCACCTGAACTCAACTCTCTGATCTCAACTCAAATGAAATCAACTCACTTAATCTCGACTCAACTGAACTCAATTAACCTAAACTGAACTCACCTGAACTCAACTCACTGATCTCAACTCACGTGAACTCAACTCACCTAAACTCAACTAACCTGATCTCAGCTCACCTGAACTGAACTCACTTGAACTAAACTCACTTTTCTCAACTCACCTGAACTCAGGTCACATGATCTGAATTCACTTGAACTCATCTCACCTGAACTCAACCCACCTGAAATCAACTCACCTGATCTCAACTTACCTGAACTCAACTCACCTGAACTGAACTCACCTGATCTGAACTCAATTGAACTCAACTCACTGAACTCAACTCACCTGAACTGAACTCATCTGAACTCAACTCAATTGAGCTCAACTCATCTGACCTCAACTCACCTGAACTCAACTCACTGATCTCAACTCACGTAAACTCAACTCACCTGAACTCAACTCACTGATCTCAACTCACCTGACCTCAACTCACCTGAACTCAACTCACATGAACTTAACTCACCTGAACTCAACTCACTGATCTCAACTCAAATGAACTCAACTCAACTGGACTCAACTCACCTGAAGTCAATTCACCTGAACTGAACTCACCTGAACTATACTCACTAACCTCAACTCACCTGAACTCAACTAACCTGAACTCAGCTCACATGAACTGAATTCGCATGAACTCAACTCACTGAACTTATCTCCCCTGAACACAACCCACCTGAACTCAACACACCTGAACTCAGCTCACCTGAACTCAACTCACTGAACTCATCTCACCTTTACTCAACTCACCTGAACTCAACTCACCTGAACTCAACTCACCTGAACTCAACTCACCTGAACTTAACTCACCTGAACTCAACTCACCTTAACTTAATTCACCTGAACTGAACTCACTTGAACTTAATTCACTGATTTCAACTCACCTGAACTCAACTCAGCTGAACTGAACTCACTTGAACTCAACTCAATGAACTCATCTCACCTGAACTCAACTCACCTGAACTAAGCTAACCTGAACTGAACTCACTTGAACTCAACTCACTGAACTCATCTCACCTGAACTCAACTCACCTGAACTCAACTCACCTGAACTGAACTCACTTGAACTCAACTCACTGAACTCATCTCATCTGAACTCAGCTCACCTGAACTGAACTAACTTGAACTCAACTCACTGAACTCATCTCACCTGAACTCAGCTCACATGAACTGAACTCACTTGAACTCAACTCACCTGAACTGAACTCACTTGAACTAAACTCACTTTTCTCAACTCACCTGAACTCATCTGAATTCAACTCACTGATCTCAACTCACCTGAACTCAACTCACCTGAACTCAACTCACCTGAACTCATCTCACCTGAGCTCAACTCACATGAACTCAATTCACCTGAACTCAACTCTCCTGAACTGAACTCACTTGAACTCACTTCACCTGAACTCAGCTCACATGAACTGAACTCACCTGAACTCAGCTCACCTGAACTCAACTCAGTTGAACAAATCACTGAACTCAACTCACCTGTACTCAACTCACCTGAACTGAACTCACTTGAACTCAACTCACTGAACTCAACTGAACTCAACTCAACTGAACTCAAATCACCTAAACTCAGCTCACGTGAACTCAACTCACTGAACTCAACTGAACTCAACTCACCTGAACTCAACTCACCTGAACTCAACTCACCTGAACTGAACTCACTTGAACTCAATTAACTGAACTCAACTCACATGAACTCATCTCACCTGAACTGAACTCACTTGACCTCAACTCATTGAACTCATCTCACCTGAACTCAACTCACCTGAACTCATCTCGCCTGAACTTAACTCACTTGAACTCAACTCACTGAACTCATCTCATCTGAACTCAACTCACCTGAACTCAGCTCACCTGAACTGAACTCATTTGAACTCAACTCACTGAACTTCTCTCACGTGAACTCAACTCATCTGAACTGAACTCACTTGAACTCAACTTAAATGAGCTCAACTCATTTGACCTCAACTCACCTGAACTGAACTCACTTGAACTAAACTCACTGAACTCATATCACATGACCTCAACTCACTTGAACTCAGCTCACCTGAACTGAACTCACTTGAACTCAACTCACTGAACTCATCTCACCTGAACTCAACTCACCTGAACTCAACTCACCTGAACTGAACTCACTTGAACTCAACTCACTGAACTCAACTCACTGATCTCAACTCACCTGAACTCAACTCACCTGAACTCAACTCACATGAACTTAACTCACCTGAACTCAACTCTCTGATCTCAACTCAAATGAAATCAACTCACTTAAACTCGACTCAACTAAACTCAATTAACCTAAACTGAACTCACCTGAACTCAACTCACTGATCTCAACGCACGTGAACTCAACTCACCTAAACTCAACTCACCTGATCTCAGCTCACCTGAACTGAACTCACTTGAACTAAACTCACTTTTCTCAACTCACCTGAACTCAGGTCACATGATCTGAATTCACTTGAACTCATCTGACCTGATCTCAACTTACCTGAACTCAACTCACCTGAACTGAACTCACCTGATCTGAACTCAATTGAACTCAACTCACTGAACTCAACTCACCTGAACTGAACTCATCTGAACTCAACTCAATTGAGCTCAACTCATCTGAACTCAACTCACCTGAACTCAACTCACTGATCTCAACTCACGTAAACTCAACTCACCTGAACTCAACTCACTGACCTCAACTCACCTGAACTCAACTCACCTGAACTCAACTCACATGAACTTAACTCACCTGAACTCAACTCACTGATGTCAACTCAAATGAACTCAACTCACTTGAAATCATCTCACTGACCCCATCTCACCTCAACTTAACTCACCTCAACTCAACTCACTGATCTCAACTCACCTGAACTCAACTCACCTGAACTCAACTCACCTGAACTGAACTCACCTGAATTCAACTCACTGTATCTCAATTCACCTGTACTCAACTCACCTGAACTCAGTTCACCTGAACTGAACTCACTTGAACTCAACTCACTGAACTAATCTCACCTGAACTCAACTCACCTGAACTCAACTCACCTGAACTGAACTCACCTGAACTCAAATCACTGATCTCAACTCACCTGAACTCAACTCACCTGAACTCAACTCACCTGAACTCAACTCACCTGAACTGAATTCACCTGAACTCAACTCACCTGAACTCAATTCACTGAACTCAACTCACTGATCTCAACTCACTTGAACTCAACTAACCTGAACTCAACTCACCTGAATTCAACTCACCTGAACTCAACTCAGCTGAACTAAACTCAGCTAAACTAAACTCACCTGAACTGAACTCACCGTAAATCAACTCAACTGACCTCAATTCACCTGAACTCAACTCACCTGAACTCAATTCACCTCAACTCAACTCACCTGAACTCAACTCACTGATCTAAACCCACCTAAATTCAACTCACCTGAACTCAATTCAACTGAACTCAATTCACCTGAACTCAACTCACTGATCTCAACTCACCTGAACTCAACTCACATGAACTCAACTCACCTGAACTCAACTCACCTGAACTCAATTCATCTGAACTCAACTCACTGATCTCAACTCACCTGAACTCAACTCACCTGAACTCAACTCACTGATCTCAACTCACCTGCACTCATCAAACCTGAACTCAACTCACCTGAAATACATTCACCTGAAATCAACTCACCTGAACTCAACTCACCTGAACTCAACTCACTGATCTCAACTCACCTGCACTCATTTCACCTGAACGCAAATCACCTGAACTGAACTCAACTGAACTAAATTCACTTGAACTCAACTCACTGAACCCATCTCACCTGAACTCAAATCACCTGAACTGAACTCACATTAACTCAACTCACCTGAACTCAACTCACCTGAACTTAATTCACCTGAACTCAACTCACCTGAACTCAACTCACTGAACTCAACTCACTGATCTCAACTCACTTGAACTCAACTAACCTGAACTCAACTCACCTGAATTCAACTCACCTGAACAAAACTCAGCTGAACTCAACTCAGCTAAACTCAACTCACCTGAACTGAACTCACCGTAAATCAACTCAATTCACCTGAACTCAATTCACCTCACCTCAACTCACCTGAAGCCAACTCACTGATCTCAACTCACCTAAATTCAACTCACCTGAACTCAATTCAACTGAACTCAATTCACCTGAACTCAACTCACTGATCTCAACTGACCTGAACTTAACTCACCTGAACTCAACTCACTGATCTCAACTCACCTGAACTCAACTCACATGAACTCAACTCACCTGAACTCAACTCACCTGAAATCAACTCACCTGAACTCAACTCACTGAACTCATCTCACCTGAACTCAGCTCACATGAACTGAACTCACTTGAACTCAACTCACCTGAACTGAACTCACTTGAACTAAACTCACTTTTCTCAACTCACCTGAACTCATCTGAATTCAACTCACTGATCTCAACTCACCTGAACTCAACTCACCTGAACTCAACTCACCTGAACTCATCTCACCTGAGCTCAACTCACATGAACTCAATTCACCTGAACTCAACTCTCCTGAACTGAACTCACTTGAACTCACTTCACCTGAACTCAGCTCACATGAACTGAACTCACCTGAACTCAGCTCACCTGAACTCAACTCAGTTGAACAAATCACTGAACTCAACTCACCTGTACTCAACTCACCTGAACTGAACTCACTTGAACTCAACTCACTGAACTCAACTGAACTCAACTCAACTGAACTCAAATCACCTAAACTCAGCTCACGTGAACTCAACTCACTGAACTCAACTGAACTCAACTCACCTGAACTCAACTCACCTGAACTCAACTCACCTGAACTGAACTCACTTGAACTCAATTAACTGAACTCAACTCACATGAACTCATCTCACCTGAACTGAACTCACTTGACCTCAACTCATTGAACTCATCTCACCTGAACTCAACTCACCTGAACTCATCTCGCCTGAACTTAACTCACTTGAACTCAACTCACTGAACTCATCTCATCTGAACTCAACTCACCTGAACTCAGCTCACCTGAACTGAACTCATTTGAACTCAACTCACTGAACTTCTCTCACGTGAACTCAACTCATCTGAACTGAACTCACTTGAACTCAACTTAAATGAGCTCAACTCATTTGACCTCAACTCACCTGAACTGAACTCACTTGAACTAAACTCACTGAACTCATATCACATGACCTCAACTCACTTGAACTCAGCTCACCTGAACTGAACTCACTTGAACTCAACTCACTGAACTCATCTCACCTGAACTCAACTCACCTGAACTCAACTCACCTGAACTGAACTCACTTGAACTCAACTCACTGAACTCAACTCACTGATCTCAACTCACCTGAACTCAACTCACCTGAACTCAACTCACATGAACTTAACTCACCTGAACTCAACTCTCTGATCTCAACTCAAATGAAATCAACTCACTTAAACTCGACTCAACTAAACTCAATTAACCTAAACTGAACTCACCTGAACTCAACTCACTGATCTCAACGCACGTGAACTCAACTCACCTAAACTCAACTCACCTGATCTCAGCTCACCTGAACTGAACTCACTTGAACTAAACTCACTTTTCTCAACTCACCTGAACTCAGGTCACATGATCTGAATTCACTTGAACTCATCTGACCTGATCTCAACTTACCTGAACTCAACTCACCTGAACTGAACTCACCTGATCTGAACTCAATTGAACTCAACTCACTGAACTCAACTCACCTGAACTGAACTCATCTGAACTCAACTCAATTGAGCTCAACTCATCTGAACTCAACTCACCTGAACTCAACTCACTGATCTCAACTCACGTAAACTCAACTCACCTGAACTCAACTCACTGACCTCAACTCACCTGAACTCAACTCACCTGAACTCAACTCACATGAACTTAACTCACCTGAACTCAACTCACTGATGTCAACTCAAATGAACTCAACTCACTTGAAATCATCTCACTGACCCCATCTCACCTCAACTTAACTCACCTCAACTCAACTCACTGATCTCAACTCACCTGAACTCAACTCACCTGAACTCAACTCACCTGAACTGAACTCACCTGAATTCAACTCACTGTATCTCAATTCACCTGTACTCAACTCACCTGAACTCAGTTCACCTGAACTGAACTCACTTGAACTCAACTCACTGAACTAATCTCACCTGAACTCAACTCACCTGAACTCAACTCACCTGAACTGAACTCACCTGAACTCAAATCACTGATCTCAACTCACCTGAACTCAACTCACCTGAACTCAACTCACCTGAACTCAACTCACCTGAACTGAATTCACCTGAACTCAACTCACCTGAACTCAATTCACTGAACTCAACTCACTGATCTCAACTCACTTGAACTCAACTAACCTGAACTCAACTCACCTGAATTCAACTCACCTGAACTCAACTCAGCTGAACTAAACTCAGCTAAACTAAACTCACCTGAACTGAACTCACCGTAAATCAACTCAACTGACCTCAATTCACCTGAACTCAACTCACCTGAACTCAATTCACCTCAACTCAACTCACCTGAACTCAACTCACTGATCTAAACCCACCTAAATTCAACTCACCTGAACTCAATTCAACTGAACTCAATTCACCTGAACTCAACTCACTGATCTCAACTCACCTGAACTCAACTCACATGAACTCAACTCACCTGAACTCAACTCACCTGAACTCAATTCATCTGAACTCAACTCACTGATCTCAACTCACCTGAACTCAACTCACCTGAACTCAACTCACTGATCTCAACTCACCTGCACTCATCAAACCTGAACTCAACTCACCTGAAATACATTCACCTGAAATCAACTCACCTGAACTCAACTCACCTGAACTCAACTCACTGATCTCAACTCACCTGCACTCATTTCACCTGAACGCAAATCACCTGAACTGAACTCAACTGAACTAAATTCACTTGAACTCAACTCACTGAACCCATCTCACCTGAACTCAAATCACCTGAACTGAACTCACATTAACTCAACTCACCTGAACTCAACTCACCTGAACTTAATTCACCTGAACTCAACTCACCTGAACTCAACTCACTGAACTCAACTCACTGATCTCAACTCACTTGAACTCAACTAACCTGAACTCAACTCACCTGAATTCAACTCACCTGAACAAAACTCAGCTGAACTCAACTCAGCTAAACTCAACTCACCTGAACTGAACTCACCGTAAATCAACTCAATTCACCTGAACTCAATTCACCTCACCTCAACTCACCTGAAGCCAACTCACTGATCTCAACTCACCTAAATTCAACTCACCTGAACTCAATTCAACTGAACTCAATTCACCTGAACTCAACTCACTGATCTCAACTGACCTGAACTTAACTCACCTGAACTCAACTCACTGATCTCAACTCACCTGAACTCAACTCACATGAACTCAACTCACCTGAACTCAACTCACCTGAAATCAACTCACCTGAACTCAACTCACCTGAACTCAACTCACCTGAATTCAACTCACTGTATCTCAATTCACCTGTACTCAACTCACCTGAACTCAACTCACTGATCTCAAATCACCTGCACTCATCTCGCCTGAATTCAACTCACCTGAACTCAACTGACCTGAACTCAACTGACCTGAGCTAAACTCACCTGAACTCAACTCACTGATCTCAACTCGCCTGAACTAAACTCACCTGAACTCACCTCACTGATCTAAACTCACCTGCACTCATCTCACGTGAACTCAACTCACCTGAACTGAAATCACTTGAACTCAACTCACCTGAACTCAACTCACCTGAACTCAACTCACCTGAACTCAACCCACCTGAAATCAACTCACCTGATCTCAACTTACCTGAACTCAACTCACCTGAACTGAACTCACCTGATCTGAACTCAATTGAACTCAACTCACTGAACTCAACTCACCTGAACTGAACTCATCTGAACTCAACTCAATTGTGCTCAACTCATCTGAACTCAACTCACTGATCTCAACTCACGTAAACTCAACTCACCTGAACTCAACTCACCTGAACTCAACTCACTGATCTCAACTCACCTGACCTCAACTCACCTGAACTCAACTCACATGAACTTAACTCACCTGAACTCAACTCACTGATCTCAACTCAAATGAACTCAACTCAACTGGACTCAACTCACCTGAAGTCAATTCACCTGAACTGAACTCACCTGAACTCAACTCACTAACCTCAACTCACCTGAACTCAACTAACCTGAACTCAGCTCACATGAACTCAGCTCACCTGAACTCAACTCACTGAACTCATCTCACCTTTACTCAACTCACCTGAACTCAACTCACCTGAACTCAACTCACCTGAACTCAACTCACCTGAACTTAACTCACCTGAACTCAACTCACCTTAACTTAATTCACCTGAACTGAACTCACTTGAACTTAATTCACTGATTTAAACTCACCTGAACTCAACTCAGCTGAACTGAACTCACTTGAACTCAACTCAATGAACTCATCTCACCTGAACTCAACTCACCTGAACTAAGCTAACCTGAACTGAACTCACTTGAACTCAACTCACTGAACTCATCTCACCTGAACTCAACTCACCTGAACTCATCTCACCTGAGCTCAACTCACATGAACTCAATTCACCTGAACTCAACTCTCCTGAACTGAACTCACTTGAACTCACTTCACCTGAACTCAGCTCACATGAACTGAACTCACCTGAACTCAGCTCACCTGAACTCAACTCAGTTGAACAAATCACTGAACTCAACTCACCTGTACTCAACTCACCTGAACTGAACTCACTTGAACTCAACTCACTGAACTCAACTGAACTCAACTCAACTGAACTCAAATCACCTAAACTCAGCTCACGTGAACTCAACTCACTGAACTCAACTGAACTCAACTCACCTGAACTCAACTCACCTGAACTCAACTCACCTGAACTGAACTCACTTGAACTCAATTAACTGAACTCAACTCACATGAACTCATCTCACCTGAACTGAACTCACTTGACCTCAACTCATTGAACTCATCTCACCTGAACTCAACTCACCTGAACTCATCTCGCCTGAACTGAACTCACTTGAACTCAACTCACTGAACTCATCTCATCTGAACTCAACTCACCTGAACTAAGCTCACCTGAACTGAACTCATTTGAACTCAACTCACTGAACTTCTCTCACGTGAACTCAACTCATCTGAACTGAACTCACTTGAACTCAACTTACCTGAGCTCAACTCATTTGACCTCAACTCACCTGAACTGAACTCACTTGAACTAAACTCACTGAACTCATATCACATGACCTCAACTCACTTGAACTCAGCTCACCTGAACTGAACTCACTTGAACTCAACTAACTGAATTCATCTCACCTGAACTCAACTCACCTGAACTCAACTCACTTGAACTCAACTCACTGATCTCAACTCACTGAACTCAACTCACCTGAACTCAACTCACCTGAACTGAACTCACTTGAACTCAACTCACTGAACTCAACTCACTGATCTCAACTCACCTGAACTCAACTCACCTGAACTCAACTCACATGAACTTAACTCACCTGAACTCAACTCTATGATCTCAACTCAAATGAAATCAACTCACTTAAACTCGACTCAACTGAACTCAATTCACCTAAACTGATCTCACCTGAACTCAACTCACTGATCTCAACTCACGTGAACTCAACTCACCTAAACTCAACTCACCTGATCTCAGCTCACCTGAACTGAACTCACTTGAACTAAACTCACTTTTCTCAACTCACCTGAACTCATCTGAATTCAACTCACTGATCTCAACTCACCTGAACTCAACTCACCTGAACTCAACTCACCTGAACTCAACTCACCTGATCTGAACTCTCTTGAACTCAACTCATTGATCTCAACTCACCTGAACTCAACGCACCTGAACTCAACGCACCTGAACTCAACTCAAATGAACTCAACTCAACTGGACTCAACTCACCTGAACTCAATTCACCTGAACTTAACTCACCTGAACTCAACTCACTAACCTCAACTCACCTGAACTCAACTCACCTGATCTCAGCTCACATGAACTGAATTCACATGAACTCAACTCACTGAACTTATCTCCCATGAACACAACCCACCTGAACTTAACACACCTGAACTCAACTCACCTGAACTCAACTTACTGAACTCATCTCACCTGTACTCAATTCACCTGAACTCAACTCACCTGAACTCAACTCACATGAACTCAACTCACCTGAACTCAACTCACCTTAACTTAATTCACCTGAACTGAACTCACTTGAACTTAATTCACTGATTTCAACTCACCTGAACTCAACTCAGCTGAACTGAACTCACTTGAACTCAACTCAATGAACTCATCTCACCTGAACTCAACTCACCTGAACTCAGCTCACCTGAACTGAACTCACTTGAACTCAACTTACTGAACTCATCTCACCTGAACTCAACTCACCTGAACTCAACTCACCTGAACTCAACTCACTTGAACTCAACTCACTGAACTCATCTCATCTGAACTCAGCTCACCTGAACTGAACTCACTTGAACTCAACTCACTGAACTCATCTCACCTGAACTCAGCTCACATGAACTGAACTCACTTGAACTCAACTCACCTGAACTGAACTCACTTGAACTAAACTCACTTTTCTCAACTCACCTGAACTCATCTGAATTCAACTCACTGATCTCAACTCACCTGAACTCAACTCACCTGAACTCAACTCACCTGCACTCATCTCACCTGAGCTCAACTCACATGAACTCAATTCACCTGAACTCAACTCTCCTGAACTGAACTCACTTGAACTCACTTCACCTGAACTCAGCTCACATGAACTGAACTCACCTGAACTCAGCTCACCTGAACTCAACTCAGTTGAACAAATCACTGAACTCAACTCACCTGTACTCAACTCACCTGAACTGAACTCACTTGAACTCAACTCACTGAACTCAACTAACCTGAACTCAAATCACCTAAACTCAGCTCACGTGAACTCCACTCAATGAACTCAACTGAACTCAACTCACCTGAACTCAACTCACCTGAACTCAACTCACCTGAATTGAACTCACTTGAACTCAATTCACTGAACTCAACTCACATGAACTCATCTCACCTGAACTGAACTCACTTGACCTCAACTCATTGAACTCATCTCACCTGAACTCAACTCACCTGAACTCATCTCGCCTGAACTGAACTCACTTGAACTCAACTCACTGAACTCATCTCATCTGAACTCAGCTCACCTGAACTGAACTCACTTGAACTCAACTCACTAAACTTATCTCACCTGAACTCAGCTCACATGAACTGAACTCACTTGAACTCAACTTACCTGAGCTCAACTCATTTGACCTCAACTCACCTGAACTGAACTCACTTGAACTAAACTCACTGAACTCATATCACATGACCTCAACTCACTTGAACTCAGCTCACCTGAACTGAACTCACTTGAACTCAACTCACTGAACTCATCTCACCTGAACTCAACTCACCTGAACTCAACTCACTTGAACTCAACTCACTGATCTCAACTCACTGAACTCAACTCACCTGAACTCAACTCACCTGAACTGAACTCACTTGAACTCAACTCACTGATCTCAACTCATCTGAACTCAACTCACTGATCTAAACTCACCTGAACTCAACTCACCTGAACTCAACTCACATGAACTTAACTCACCTGAACTCAACTCTCTGATCTCAACTCAAATGAAATCAACTCACTTAATCTCGACTCAACTGAACTCAATTAACCTAAACTGAACTCACCTGAACTCAACTCACTGATCTCAACTCACGTGAACTCAACTCACCTAAACTCAACTAACCTGATCTCAGCTCACCTGAACTGAACTCACTTGAACTAAACTCACTTTTCTCAACTCACCTGAACTCAGGTCACATGATCTGAATTCACTTGAACTCATCTCACCTGAACTCAACCCACCTGAAATCAACTCACCTGATCTCAACTTACCTGAACTCAACTCACCTGAACTGAACTCACCTGATCTGAACTCAATTGAACTCAACTCACTGAACTCAACTCACCTGAACTGAACTCATCTGAACTCAACTCAATTGAGCTCAACTCATCTGACCTCAACTCACCTGAACTCAACTCACTGATCTCAACTCACGTAAACTCAACTCACCTGAACTCAACTCACTGATCTCAACTCACCTGACCTCAACTCACCTGAACTCAACTCACATGAACTTAACTCACCTGAACTCAACTCACTGATCTCAACTCAAATGAACTCAACTCAACTGGACTCAACTCACCTGAAGTCAATTCACCTGAACTGAACTCACCTGAACTATACTCACTAACCTCAACTCACCTGAACTCAACTAACCTGAACTCAGCTCACATGAACTGAATTCGCATGAACTCAACTCACTGAACTTATCTCCCCTGAACACAACCCACCTGAACTCAACACACCTGAACTCAGCTCACCTGAACTCAACTCACTGAACTCATCTCACCTTTACTCAACTCACCTGAACTCAACTCACCTGAACTCAACTCACCTGAACTCAACTCACCTGAACTTAACTCACCTGAACTCAACTCACCTTAACTTAATTCACCTGAACTGAACTCACTTGAACTTAATTCACTGATTTCAACTCACCTGAACTCAACTCAGCTGAACTGAACTCACTTGAACTCAACTCAATGAACTCATCTCACCTGAACTCAACTCACCTGAACTAAGCTAACCTGAACTGAACTCACTTGAACTCAACTCACTGAACTCATCTCACCTGAACTCAACTCACCTGAACTCAACTCACCTGAACTGAACTCACTTGAACTCAACTCACTGAACTCATCTCATCTGAACTCAGCTCACCTGAACTGAACTAACTTGAACTCAACTCACTGAACTCATCTCACCTGAACTCAGCTCACATGAACTGAACTCACTTGAACTCAACTCACCTGAACTGAACTCACTTGAACTAAACTCACTTTTCTCAACTCACCTGAACTCATCTGAATTCAACTCACTGATCTCAACTCACCTGAACTCAACTCACCTGAACTCAACTCACCTGAACTCATCTCACCTGAGCTCAACTCACATGAACTCAATTCACCTGAACTCAACTCTCCTGAACTGAACTCACTTGAACTCACTTCACCTGAACTCAGCTCACATGAACTGAACTCACCTGAACTCAGCTCACCTGAACTCAACTCAGTTGAACAAATCACTGAACTCAACTCACCTGTACTCAACTCACCTGAACTGAACTCACTTGAACTCAACTCACTGAACTCAACTGAACTCAACTCAACTGAACTCAAATCACCTAAACTCAGCTCACGTGAACTCAACTCACTGAACTCAACTGAACTCAACTCACCTGAACTCAACTCACCTGAACTCAACTCACCTGAACTGAACTCACTTGAACTCAATTAACTGAACTCAACTCACATGAACTCATCTCACCTGAACTGAACTCACTTGACCTCAACTCATTGAACTCATCTCACCTGAACTCAACTCACCTGAACTCATCTCGCCTGAACTTAACTCACTTGAACTCAACTCACTGAACTCATCTCATCTGAACTCAACTCACCTGAACTCAGCTCACCTGAACTGAACTCATTTGAACTCAACTCACTGAACTTCTCTCACGTGAACTCAACTCATCTGAACTGAACTCACTTGAACTCAACTTACCTGAGCTCAACTCATTTGACCTCAACTCACCTGAACTGAACTCACTTGAACTAAACTCACTGAACTCATATCACATGACCTCAACTCACTTGAACTCAGCTCACCTGAACTGAACTCACTTGAACTCAACTCACTGAACTCATCTCACCTGAACTCAACTCACCTGAACTCAACTCACCTGAACTGAACTCACTTGAACTCAACTCACTGAACTCAACTCACTGATCTCAACTCACCTGAACTCAACTCACCTGAACTCAACTCACATGAACTTAACTCACCTGAACTCAACTCTCTGATCTCAACTCAAATGAAATCAACTCACTTAATCTCGACTCAACTGAACTCAATTAACCTAAACTGAACTCACCTGAACTCAACTCACTGATCTCAACTCACGTGAACTCAACTCACCTAAACTCAACTAACCTGATCTCAGCTCACCTGAACTGAACTCACTTGAACTAAACTCACTTTTCTCAACTCACCTGAACTCAGGTCACATGATCTGAATTCACTTGAACTCATCTCACCTGAACTCAACCCACCTGAAATCAACTCACCTGATCTCAACTTACCTGAACTCAACTCACCTGAACTGAACTCACCTGATCTGAACTCAATTGAACTCAACTCACTGAACTCAACTCACCTGAACTGAACTCATCTGAACTCAACTCAATTGAGCTCAACTCATCTGACCTCAACTCACCTGAACTCAACTCACTGATCTCAACTCACGTAAACTCAACTCACCTGAACTCAACTCACTGATCTCAACTCACCTGACCTCAACTCACCTGAACTCAACTCACATGAACTTAACTCACCTGAACTCAACTCACTGATCTCAACTCAAATGAACTCAACTCAACTGGACTCAACTCACCTGAAGTCAATTCACCTGAACTGAACTCACCTGAACTATACTCACTAACCTCAACTCACCTGAACTCAACTAACCTGAACTCAGCTCACATGAACTGAATTCGCATGAACTCAACTCACTGAACTTATCTCCCCTGAACACAACCCACCTGAACTCAACACACCTGAACTCAGCTCACCTGAACTCAACTCACTGAACTCATCTCACCTTTACTCAACTCACCTGAACTCAACTCACCTGAACTCAACTCACCTGAACTCAACTCACCTGAACTTAACTCACCTGAACTCAACTCACCTTAACTTAATTCACCTGAACTGAACTCACTTGAACTTAATTCACTGATTTCAACTCACCTGAACTCAACTCAGCTGAACTGAACTCACTTGAACTCAACTCAATGAACTCATCTCACCTGAACTCAACTCACCTGAACTAAGCTAACCTGAACTGAACTCACTTGAACTCAACTCACTGAACTCATCTCACCTGAACTCAACTCACCTGAACTCAACTCACCTGAACTGAACTCACTTGAACTCAACTCACTGAACTCATCTCATCTGAACTCAGCTCACCTGAACTGAACTAACTTGAACTCAACTCACTGAACTCATCTCACCTGAACTCAGCTCACATGAACTGAACTCACTTGAACTCAACTCACCTGAACTGAACTCACTTGAACTAAACTCACTTTTCTCAACTCACCTGAACTCATCTGAATTCAACTCACTGATCTCAACTCACCTGAACTCAACTCACCTGAACTCAACTCACCTGAACTCATCTCACCTGAGCTCAACTCACATGAACTCAATTCACCTGAACTCAACTCTCCTGAACTGAACTCACTTGAACTCACTTCACCTGAACTCAGCTCACATGAACTGAACTCACCTGAACTCAGCTCACCTGAACTCAACTCAGTTGAACAAATCACTGAACTCAACTCACCTGTACTCAACTCACCTGAACTGAACTCACTTGAACTCAACTCACTGAACTCAACTGAACTCAACTCAACTGAACTCAAATCACCTAAACTCAGCTCACGTGAACTCAACTCACTGAACTCAACTGAACTCAACTCACCTGAACTCAACTCACCTGAACTCAACTCACCTGAACTGAACTCACTTGAACTCAATTAACTGAACTCAACTCACATGAACTCATCTCACCTGAACTGAACTCACTTGACCTCAACTCATTGAACTCATCTCACCTGAACTCAACTCACCTGAACTCATCTCGCCTGAACTTAACTCACTTGAACTCAACTCACTGAACTCATCTCATCTGAACTCAACTCACCTGAACTCAGCTCACCTGAACTGAACTCATTTGAACTCAACTCACTGAACTTCTCTCACGTGAACTCAACTCATCTGAACTGAACTCACTTGAACTCAACTTACCTGAGCTCAACTCATTTGACCTCAACTCACCTGAACTGAACTCACTTGAACTAAACTCACTGAACTCATATCACATGACCTCAACTCACTTGAACTCAGCTCACCTGAACTGAACTCACTTGAACTCAACTCACTGAACTCATCTCACCTGAACTCAACTCACCTGAACTCAACTCACCTGAACTGAACTCACTTGAACTCAACTCACTGAACTCAACTCACTGATCTCAACTCACCTGAACTCAACTCACCTGAACTCAACTCACATGAACTTAACTCACCTGAACTCAACTCTCTGATCTCAACTCAAATGAAATCAACTCACTTAAACTCGACTCAACTAAACTCAATTAACCTAAACTGAACTCACCTGAACTCAACTCACTGATCTCAACGCACGTGAACTCAACTCACCTAAACTCAACTCACCTGATCTCAGCTCACCTGAACTGAACTCACTTGAACTAAACTCACTTTTCTCAACTCACCTGAACTCAGGTCACATGATCTGAATTCACTTGAACTCATCTGACCTGATCTCAACTTACCTGAACTCAACTCACCTGAACTGAACTCACCTGATCTGAACTCAATTGAACTCAACTCACTGAACTCAACTCACCTGAACTGAACTCATCTGAACTCAACTCAATTGAGCTCAACTCATCTGAACTCAACTCACCTGAACTCAACTCACTGATCTCAACTCACGTAAACTCAACTCACCTGAACTCAACTCACTGACCTCAACTCACCTGAACTCAACTCACCTGAACTCAACTCACATGAACTTAACTCACCTGAACTCAACTCACTGATGTCAACTCAAATGAACTCAACTCACTTGAAATCATCTCACTGACCCCATCTCACCTCAACTTAACTCACCTCAACTCAACTCACTGATCTCAACTCACCTGAACTCAACTCACCTGAACTCAACTCACCTGAACTGAACTCACCTGAATTCAACTCACTGTATCTCAATTCACCTGTACTCAACTCACCTGAACTCAGTTCACCTGAACTGAACTCACTTGAACTCAACTCACTGAACTAATCTCACCTGAACTCAACTCACCTGAACTCAACTCACCTGAACTGAACTCACCTGAACTCAAATCACTGATCTCAACTCACCTGAACTCAACTCACCTGAACTCAACTCACCTGAACTCAACTCACCTGAACTGAATTCACCTGAACTCAACTCACCTGAACTCAATTCACTGAACTCAACTCACTGATCTCAACTCACTTGAACTCAACTAACCTGAACTCAACTCACCTGAATTCAACTCACCTGAACTCAACTCAGCTGAACTAAACTCAGCTAAACTAAACTCACCTGAACTGAACTCACCGTAAATCAACTCAACTGACCTCAATTCACCTGAACTCAACTCACCTGAACTCAATTCACCTCAACTCAACTCACCTGAACTCAACTCACTGATCTAAACCCACCTAAATTCAACTCACCTGAACTCAATTCAACTGAACTCAATTCACCTGAACTCAACTCACTGATCTCAACTCACCTGAACTCAACTCACATGAACTCAACTCACCTGAACTCAACTCACCTGAACTCAATTCATCTGAACTCAACTCACTGATCTCAACTCACCTGAACTCAACTCACCTGAACTCAACTCACTGATCTCAACTCACCTGCACTCATCAAACCTGAACTCAACTCACCTGAAATACATTCACCTGAAATCAACTCACCTGAACTCAACTCACCTGAACTCAACTCACTGATCTCAACTCACCTGCACTCATTTCACCTGAACGCAAATCACCTGAACTGAACTCAACTGAACTAAATTCACTTGAACTCAACTCACTGAACCCATCTCACCTGAACTCAAATCACCTGAACTGAACTCACATTAACTCAACTCACCTGAACTCAACTCACCTGAACTTAATTCACCTGAACTCAACTCACCTGAACTCAACTCACTGAACTCAACTCACTGATCTCAACTCACTTGAACTCAACTAACCTGAACTCAACTCACCTGAATTCAACTCACCTGAACAAAACTCAGCTGAACTCAACTCAGCTAAACTCAACTCACCTGAACTGAACTCACCGTAAATCAACTCAATTCACCTGAACTCAATTCACCTCACCTCAACTCACCTGAAGCCAACTCACTGATCTCAACTCACCTAAATTCAACTCACCTGAACTCAATTCAACTGAACTCAATTCACCTGAACTCAACTCACTGATCTCAACTGACCTGAACTTAACTCACCTGAACTCAACTCACTGATCTCAACTCACCTGAACTCAACTCACATGAACTCAACTCACCTGAACTCAACTCACCTGAAATCAACTCACCTGAACTCAACTCACCTGAACTCAACTCACCTGAATTCAACTCACTGTATCTCAATTCACCTGTACTCAACTCACCTGAACTCAACTCACTGATCTCAAATCACCTGCACTCATCTCGCCTGAATTCAACTCACCTGAACTCAACTGACCTGAACTCAACTGACCTGAGCTAAACTCACCTGAACTCAACTCACTGATCTCAACTCGCCTGAACTAAACTCACCTGAACTCACCTCACTGATCTAAACTCACCTGCACTCATCTCACGTGAACTCAACTCACCTGAACTGAAATCACTTGAACTCAACTCACCTGAACTCAACTCACCTGAACTCAACTCACCTGAACTCAACCCACCTGAAATCAACTCACCTGATCTCAACTTACCTGAACTCAACTCACCTGAACTGAACTCACCTGATCTGAACTCAATTGAACTCAACTCACTGAACTCAACTCACCTGAACTGAACTCATCTGAACTCAACTCAATTGTGCTCAACTCATCTGAACTCAACTCACTGATCTCAACTCACGTAAACTCAACTCACCTGAACTCAACTCACCTGAACTCAACTCACTGATCTCAACTCACCTGACCTCAACTCACCTGAACTCAACTCACATGAACTTAACTCACCTGAACTCAACTCACTGATCTCAACTCAAATGAACTCAACTCAACTGGACTCAACTCACCTGAAGTCAATTCACCTGAACTGAACTCACCTGAACTCAACTCACTAACCTCAACTCACCTGAACTCAACTAACCTGAACTCAGCTCACATGAACTCAGCTCACCTGAACTCAACTCACTGAACTCATCTCACCTTTACTCAACTCACCTGAACTCAACTCACCTGAACTCAACTCACCTGAACTCAACTCACCTGAACTTAACTCACCTGAACTCAACTCACCTTAACTTAATTCACCTGAACTGAACTCACTTGAACTTAATTCACTGATTTAAACTCACCTGAACTCAACTCAGCTGAACTGAACTCACTTGAACTCAACTCAATGAACTCATCTCACCTGAACTCAACTCACCTGAACTAAGCTAACCTGAACTGAACTCACTTGAACTCAACTCACTGAACTCATCTCACCTGAACTCAACTCACCTGAACTCATCTCACCTGAGCTCAACTCACATGAACTCAATTCACCTGAACTCAACTCTCCTGAACTGAACTCACTTGAACTCACTTCACCTGAACTCAGCTTACATGAACTGAACTCACCTGAACTCAGCTCACCTGAACTCAACTCAGTTGAACAAATCACTGAACTCAACTCACCTGTACTCAACTCACCTGAACTGAACTCACTTGAACTCAACTCACTGAACTCAACTGAACTCAACTCAACTGAACTCAAATCACCTAAACTCAGCTCACGTGAACTCAACTCACTGAACTCAACTGAACTCAACTCACCTGAACTCAACTCACCTGAACTCAACTCACCTGAACTGAACTCACTTGAACTCAATTAACTGAACTCAACTCACATGAACTCATCTCACCTGAACTGAACTCACTTGACCTCAACTCATTGAACTCATCTCACCTGAACTCAACTCACCTGAACTCATCTCGCCTGAACTGAACTCACTTGAACTCAACTCACTGAACTCATCTCATCTGAACTCAACTCACCTGAACTAAGCTCACCTGAACTGAACTCATTTGAACTCAACTCACTGAACTTCTCTCACGTGAACTCAACTCATCTGAACTGAACTCACTTGAACTCAACTTACCTGAGCTCAACTCATTTGACCTCAACTCACCTGAACTGAACTCACTTGAACTAAACTCACTGAACTCATATCACATGACCTCAACTCACTTGAACTCAGCTCACCTGAACTGAACTCACTTGAACTCAACTAACTGAATTCATCTCACCTGAACTCAACTCACCTGAACTCAACTCACTTGAACTCAACTCACTGATCTCAACTCACTGAACTCAACTCACCTGAACTCAACTCACCTGAACTGAACTCACTTGAACTCAACTCACTGAACTCAACTCACTGATCTCAACTCACCTGAACTCAACTCACCTGAACTCAACTCACATGAACTTAACTCACCTGAACTCAACTCTATGATCTCAACTCAAATGAAATCAACTCACTTAAACTCGACTCAACTGAACTCAATTCACCTAAACTGATCTCACCTGAACTCAACTCACTGATCTCAACTCACGTGAACTCAACTCACCTAAACTCAACTCACCTGATCTCAGCTCACCTGAACTGAACTCACTTGAACTAAACTCACTTTTCTCAACTCACCTGAACTCATCTGAATTCAACTCACTGATCTCAACTCATCTGAACTCAACTCACCTGAACTCAACTCACCTGAACTCAACTCACCTGATCTGAACTCTCTTGAACTCAACTCATTGATCTCAACTCATCTGAACTCAACGCACCTGAACTCAACGCACCTGAACTCAACTCAAATGAACTCAACTCAACTGGACTCAACTCACCTGAACTCAATTCACCTGAACTTAACTCACCTGAACTCAACTCACTAACCTCAACTCACCTGAACTCAACTCACCTGATCTCAGCTCACATGAACTGAATTCACATGAACTCAACTCACTGAACTTATCTCCCATGAACACAACCCACCTGAACTTAACACACCTGAACTCAACTCACCTGAACTCAACTTACTGAACTCATCTCACCTGTACTCAATTCACCTGAACTCAACTCACCTGAACTCAACTCACATGAACTCAACTCACCTGAACTCAACTCACCTTAACTTAATTCACCTGAACTGAACTCACTTGAACTTAATTCACTGATTTCAACTCACCTGAACTCAACTCAGCTGAACTGAACTCACTTGAACTCAACTCAATGAACTCATCTCACCTGAACTCAACTCACCTGAACTCAGCTCACCTGAACTGAACTCACTTGAACTCAACTTACTGAACTCATCTCACCTGAACTCAACTCACCTGAACTCAACTCACCTGAACTCAACTCACTTGAACTCAACTCACTGAACTCATCTCATCTGAACTCAGCTCACCTGAACTGAACTCACTTGAACTCAACTCACTGAACTCATCTCACCTGAACTCAGCTCACATGAACTGAACTCACTTGAACTCAACTCACCTGAACTGAACTCACTTGAACTAAACTCACTTTTCTCAACTCACCTGAACTCATCTGAATTCAACTCACTGATCTCAACTCACCTGAACTCAACTCACCTGAACTCAACTCACCTGCACTCATCTCACCTGAGCTCAACTCACATGAACTCAATTCACCTGAACTCAACTCTCCTGAACTGAACTCACTTGAACTCACTTCACCTGAACTCAGCTCACATGAACTGAACTCACCTGAACTCAGCTCACCTGAACTCAACTCAGTTGAACAAATCACTGAACTCAACTCACCTGTACTCAACTCACCTGAACTGAACTCACTTGAACTCAACTCACTGAACTCAACTAACCTGAACTCAAATCACCTAAACTCAGCTCACGTGAACTCCACTCAATGAACTCAACTGAACTCAACTCACCTGAACTCAACTCACCTGAACTCAACTCACCTGAATTGAACTCACTTGAACTCAATTCACTGAACTCAACTCACATGAACTCATCTCACCTGAACTGAACTCACTTGACCTCAACTCATTGAACTCATCTCACCTGAACTCAACTCACCTGAACTCATCTCGCCTGAACTGAACTCACTTGAACTCAACTCACTGAACTCATCTCATCTGAACTCAGCTCACCTGAACTGAACTCACTTGAACTCAACTCACTAAACTTATCTCACCTGAACTCAGCTCACATGAACTGAACTCACTTGAACTCAACTTACCTGAGCTCAACTCATTTGACCTCAACTCACCTGAACTGAACTCACTTGAACTAAACTCACTGAACTCATATCACATGACCTCAACTCACTTGAACTCAGCTCACCTGAACTGAACTCACTTGAACTCAACTCACTGAACTCATCTCACCTGAACTCAACTCACCTGAACTCAACTCACTTGAACTCAACTCACTGATCTCAACTCACTGAACTCAACTCACCTGAACTCAACTCACCTGAACTGAACTCACTTGAACTCAACTCACTGATCTCAACTCATCTGAACTCAACTCACTGATCTAAACTCACCTGAACTCAACTCACCTGAACTCAACTCACATGAACTTAACTCACCTGAACTCAACTCTCTGATCTCAACTCAAATGAAATCAACTCACTTAATCTCGACTCAACTGAACTCAATTAACCTAAACTGAACTCACCTGAACTCAACTCACTGATCTCAACTCACGTGAACTCAACTCACCTAAACTCAACTAACCTGATCTCAGCTCACCTGAACTGAACTCACTTGAACTAAACTCACTTTTCTCAACTCACCTGAACTCAGGTCACATGATCTGAATTCACTTGAACTCATCTCACCTGAACTCAACCCACCTGAAATCAACTCACCTGATCTCAACTTACCTGAACTCAACTCACCTGAACTGAACTCACCTGATCTGAACTCAATTGAACTCAACTCACTGAACTCAACTCACCTGAACTGAACTCATCTGAACTCAACTCAATTGAGCTCAACTCATCTGACCTCAACTCACCTGAACTCAACTCACTGATCTCAACTCACGTAAACTCAACTCACCTGAACTCAACTCACTGATCTCAACTCACCTGACCTCAACTCACCTGAACTCAACTCACATGAACTTAACTCACCTGAACTCAACTCACTGATCTCAACTCAAATGAACTCAACTCAACTGGACTCAACTCACCTGAAGTCAATTCACCTGAACTGAACTCACCTGAACTATACTCACTAACCTCAACTCACCTGAACTCAACTAACCTGAACTCAGCTCACATGAACTGAATTCGCATGAACTCAACTCACTGAACTTATCTCCCCTGAACACAACCCACCTGAACTCAACACACCTGAACTCAGCTCACCTGAACTCAACTCACTGAACTCATCTCACCTTTACTCAACTCACCTGAACTCAACTCACCTGAACTCAACTCACCTGAACTCAACTCACCTGAACTTAACTCACCTGAACTCAACTCACCTTAACTTAATTCACCTGAACTGAACTCACTTGAACTTAATTCACTGATTTCAACTCACCTGAACTCAACTCAGCTGAACTGAACTCACTTGAACTCAACTCAATGAACTCATCTCACCTGAACTCAACTCACCTGAACTAAGCTAACCTGAACTGAACTCACTTGAACTCAACTCACTGAACTCATCTCACCTGAACTCAACTCACCTGAACTCAACTCACCTGAACTGAACTCACTTGAACTCAACTCACTGAACTCATCTCATCTGAACTCAGCTCACCTGAACTGAACTAACTTGAACTCAACTCACTGAACTCATCTCACCTGAACTCAGCTCACATGAACTGAACTCACTTGAACTCAACTCACCTGAACTGAACTCACTTGAACTAAACTCACTTTTCTCAACTCACCTGAACTCATCTGAATTCAACTCACTGATCTCAACTCACCTGAACTCAACTCACCTGAACTCAACTCACCTGAACTCATCTCACCTGAGCTCAACTCACATGAACTCAATTCACCTGAACTCAACTCTCCTGAACTGAACTCACTTGAACTCACTTCACCTGAACTCAGCTCACATGAACTGAACTCACCTGAACTCAGCTCACCTGAACTCAACTCAGTTGAACAAATCACTGAACTCAACTCACCTGTACTCAACTCACCTGAACTGAACTCACTTGAACTCAACTCACTGAACTCAACTGAACTCAACTCAACTGAACTCAAATCACCTAAACTCAGCTCACGTGAACTCAACTCACTGAACTCAACTGAACTCAACTCACCTGAACTCAACTCACCTGAACTCAACTCACCTGAACTGAACTCACTTGAACTCAATTAACTGAACTCAACTCACATGAACTCATCTCACCTGAACTGAACTCACTTGACCTCAACTCATTGAACTCATCTCACCTGAACTCAACTCACCTGAACTCATCTCGCCTGAACTTAACTCACTTGAACTCAACTCACTGAACTCATCTCATCTGAACTCAACTCACCTGAACTCAGCTCACCTGAACTGAACTCATTTGAACTCAACTCACTGAACTTCTCTCACGTGAACTCAACTCATCTGAACTGAACTCACTTGAACTCAACTTACCTGAGCTCAACTCATTTGACCTCAACTCACCTGAACTGAACTCACTTGAACTAAACTCACTGAACTCATATCACATGACCTCAACTCACTTGAACTCAGCTCACCTGAACTGAACTCACTTGAACTCAACTCACTGAACTCATCTCACCTGAACTCAACTCACCTGAACTCAACTCACCTGAACTGAACTCACTTGAACTCAACTCACTGAACTCAACTCACTGATCTCAACTCACCTGAACTCAACTCACCTGAACTCAACTCACATGAACTTAACTCACCTGAACTCAACTCTCTGATCTCAACTCAAATGAAATCAACTCACTTAATCTCGACTCAACTGAACTCAATTAACCTAAACTGAACTCACCTGAACTCAACTCACTGATCTCAACTCACGTGAACTCAACTCACCTAAACTCAACTAACCTGATCTCAGCTCACCTGAACTGAACTCACTTGAACTAAACTCACTTTTCTCAACTCACCTGAACTCAGGTCACATGATCTGAATTCACTTGAACTCATCTCACCTGAACTCAACCCACCTGAAATCAACTCACCTGATCTCAACTTACCTGAACTCAACTCACCTGAACTGAACTCACCTGATCTGAACTCAATTGAACTCAACTCACTGAACTCAACTCACCTGAACTGAACTCATCTGAACTCAACTCAATTGAGCTCAACTCATCTGACCTCAACTCACCTGAACTCAACTCACTGATCTCAACTCACGTAAACTCAACTCACCTGAACTCAACTCACTGATCTCAACTCACCTGACCTCAACTCACCTGAACTCAACTCACATGAACTTAACTCACCTGAACTCAACTCACTGATCTCAACTCAAATGAACTCAACTCAACTGGACTCAACTCACCTGAAGTCAATTCACCTGAACTGAACTCACCTGAACTATACTCACTAACCTCAACTCACCTGAACTCAACTAACCTGAACTCAGCTCACATGAACTGAATTCGCATGAACTCAACTCACTGAACTTATCTCCCCTGAACACAACCCACCTGAACTCAACACACCTGAACTCAGCTCACCTGAACTCAACTCACTGAACTCATCTCACCTTTACTCAACTCACCTGAACTCAACTCACCTGAACTCAACTCACCTGAACTCAACTCACCTGAACTTAACTCACCTGAACTCAACTCACCTTAACTTAATTCACCTGAACTGAACTCACTTGAACTTAATTCACTGATTTCAACTCACCTGAACTCAACTCAGCTGAACTGAACTCACTTGAACTCAACTCAATGAACTCATCTCACCTGAACTCAACTCACCTGAACTAAGCTAACCTGAACTGAACTCACTTGAACTCAACTCACTGAACTCATCTCACCTGAACTCAACTCACCTGAACTCAACTCACCTGAACTGAACTCACTTGAACTCAACTCACTGAACTCATCTCATCTGAACTCAGCTCACCTGAACTGAACTAACTTGAACTCAACTCACTGAACTCATCTCACCTGAACTCAGCTCACATGAACTGAACTCACTTGAACTCAACTCACCTGAACTGAACTCACTTGAACTAAACTCACTTTTCTCAACTCACCTGAACTCATCTGAATTCAACTCACTGATCTCAACTCACCTGAACTCAACTCACCTGAACTCAACTCACCTGAACTCATCTCACCTGAGCTCAACTCACATGAACTCAATTCACCTGAACTCAACTCTCCTGAACTGAACTCACTTGAACTCACTTCACCTGAACTCAGCTCACATGAACTGAACTCACCTGAACTCAGCTCACCTGAACTCAACTCAGTTGAACAAATCACTGAACTCAACTCACCTGTACTCAACTCACCTGAACTGAACTCACTTGAACTCAACTCACTGAACTCAACTGAACTCAACTCAACTGAACTCAAATCACCTAAACTCAGCTCACGTGAACTCAACTCACTGAACTCAACTGAACTCAACTCACCTGAACTCAACTCACCTGAACTCAACTCACCTGAACTGAACTCACTTGAACTCAATTAACTGAACTCAACTCACATGAACTCATCTCACCTGAACTGAACTCACTTGACCTCAACTCATTGAACTCATCTCACCTGAACTCAACTCACCTGAACTCATCTCGCCTGAACTTAACTCACTTGAACTCAACTCACTGAACTCATCTCATCTGAACTCAACTCACCTGAACTCAGCTCACCTGAACTGAACTCATTTGAACTCAACTCACTGAACTTCTCTCACGTGAACTCAACTCATCTGAACTGAACTCACTTGAACTCAACTTACCTGAGCTCAACTCATTTGACCTCAACTCACCTGAACTGAACTCACTTGAACTAAACTCACTGAACTCATATCACATGACCTCAACTCACTTGAACTCAGCTCACCTGAACTGAACTCACTTGAACTCAACTCACTGAACTCATCTCACCTGAACTCAACTCACCTGAACTCAACTCACCTGAACTGAACTCACTTGAACTCAACTCACTGAACTCAACTCACTGATCTCAACTCACCTGAACTCAACTCACCTGAACTCAACTCACATGAACTTAACTCACCTGAACTCAACTCTCTGATCTCAACTCAAATGAAATCAACTCACTTAAACTCGACTCAACTAAACTCAATTAACCTAAACTGAACTCACCTGAACTCAACTCACTGATCTCAACGCACGTGAACTCAACTCACCTAAACTCAACTCACCTGATCTCAGCTCACCTGAACTGAACTCACTTGAACTAAACTCACTTTTCTCAACTCACCTGAACTCAGGTCACATGATCTGAATTCACTTGAACTCATCTCACCTGATCTCAACTTACCTGAACTCAACTCACCTGAACTGAACTCACCTGATCTGAACTCAATTGAACTCAACTCACTGAACTCAACTCACCTGAACTGAACTCATCTGAACTCAACTCAATTGAGCTCAACTCATCTGAACTCAACTCACCTGAACTCAACTCACTGATCTCAACTCACGTAAACTCAACTCACCTGAACTCAACTCACTGACCTCAACTCACCTGAACTCAACTCACCTGAACTCAACTCACATGAACTGATCGCACCTAAACTCAACTCACTGATCTCAACTCACCTGAACTCAACTCACCTGATCTCAGCTCACCTGAACTGAACTCACTTGAACTCAACTCACCTGAACTGAACTCACTTGAACTAATCTCACTTTTCTCAACTCACCTGAACTCATCTGAACTCAACTCACTGATCTCAACTCACATGAACTCAATTCACCTGAACTCAACTCTCCTGAACTGAACTCACTTGAACTCAACTCACCTAAACTCAACTCACCTGAACTCAACTCACCTGAACTCAGCTCACCTGAACTCAACTCAGTTGAACAACTCACTGAACTCAGCTCACCTGAACTCAACTCACCTGAACTGAACTCACATGAACTCAACTCACTGAACTCAACTCACCTTAACTCAACTCACCTTAACTCAACTTCAACTCACCTGAACTCAAATTGCTGAACTTAACTCACTGAACTCAACTCACCTGAACTCAACTCACCTGAACTCAACTCACCTGATCTGAACTCTCTTGAACTCAACTCACTGATCTCAACTCACCTGAACTCAACTCACCTGAACTCAACTCACCTGAACTCAACTCACTGATCTCAACTCCCTGAACTAAACTCACCTGAACTCAGCTTATCTGAACTCAGCTCATCTGAACTGAACTCACTTGAACTCAACTCACTGAACTCATCTCACCTGAACTCAACCCACCTGAACTCAACTCACCTGAACTCAACTCAACTGAACTCAGCTCACCTGAACTGAACTCACTTGAACTCAGCTCACTGAACTCAACTCACCTGAACTTATCTCACCTGAACTGAACTCACTTGAACTGAACTCACTGAACTCAACTCACTGAACTCAACTCACCTGTACTCAGCTCACCTGATCTCAGCTCACGTGAACTCAACTCACCTGAACTCAACTCACTGAACTCGACTCACTGAACTCATCTCATCTGAACTCATCTCATCTGAACTCAGCTCACCTGAACTGAACTCACTTGAACTCAACTCACTAAACTCATCTCACCTGAACTCAGCTCACATGAACTGAACTCACTTGAACTCAACTTACCTGAGCTCAACTCACCTGAACTGAACTCACCTGATCTGAACTCAATTGAACTCAACTCACTGAACTCAACTCACCTGAACTGAACTCATCTGAACTCAACTCAATTGAGCTCAACTCATCTGACCTCAACTCACCTGAACTCAACTCACTGATCTCAACTCACGTAAACTCAACTCACCTGAACTCAACTCACTGATCTCAACTCACCTGACCTCAACTCACCTGAACTCAACTCACATGAACTTAACTCACCTGAACTCAACTCACTGATCTCAACTCAAATGAACTCAACTCAACTGGACTCAACTCACCTGAAGTCAATTCACCTGAACTGAACTCACCTGAACTATACTCACTAACCTCAACTCACCTGAACTCAACTAACCTGAACTCAGCTCACATGAACTGAATTCGCATGAACTCAACTCACTGAACTTATCTCCCCTGAACACAACCCACCTGAACTCAACACACCTGAACTCAGCTCACCTGAACTCAACTCACTGAACTCATCTCACCTTTACTCAACTCACCTGAACTCAACTCACCTGAACTCAACTCACCTGAACTCAACTCACCTGAACTTAACTCACTTGAACTCAACTCACCTGAACTGAACTCACTTGAACTCAACTCAATGAACTCATCTCACCTGAACTCAACTCACCTGAACTAAGCTAACCTGAACTGAACTCACTTGAACTCAACTCACTGAACTCATCTCACCTGAACTCAACTCACCTGAACTCAACTCACCTGAACTGAACTCACTTGAACTCAACTCACTGAACTCATCTCATCTGAACTCAGCTCACCTGAACTGAACTAACTTGAACTCAACTCACTGAACTCATCTCACCTGAACTCAGCTCACATGAACTGAACTCACTTGAACTCAACTCACCTGAACTGAACTCACTTGAACTAAACTCACTTTTCTCAACTCACCTGAACTCATCTGAATTCAACTCACTGATCTCAACTCACCTGAACTCAACTCACCTGAACTCAACTCACCTGAACTCATCTCACCTGAGCTCAACTCACATGAACTCAATTCACCTGAACTCAACTCTCCTGAACTGAACTCACTTGAACTCACTTCACCTGAACTCAGCTCACATGAACTGAACTCACCTGAACTCAGCTCACCTGAACTCAACTCAGTTGAACAAATCACTGAACTCAGCTCACCTGAACTCAACTCACCTGAACTGAACTCACATGAACTCAACTCACTGAACTCAACTCACCTTAACTCAACTCACCTTAACTCAACTTCAACTCACCTGAACTCAAATCGCTGAACTTAACTCACTGAACTCAACTCACCTGAACTCAACTCACCTGAACTCAACTCACCTGATCTGAACTCTCTTGAACTCAACTCACTGATCTCAACTCACCTGAACTCAACTCACCTGAACTCAACTCACCTGAACTCAACTCACTGATCTCAACTCCCTGAACTAAACTCACTTGAACTCAGCTTATCTGAACTCAGCTCATCTGAACTGAACTCACTTGAACTCAACTCACTGAACTCATCTCACCTGAACTCAACCCACCTGAACTCAACTCACCTGAACTCAACTCAACTGAACTCAGCTCACCTGAACTGAACTCACTTGAACTCAGCTCACTGAACTCAACTCACCTGAACTTATCTCACCTGAACTGAACTCACTTGAACTGAACTCACTGAACTCAACTCACTGAACTCAACTCACCTGTACTCAGCTCACCTGATCTCAGCTCACGTGAACTCAACTCACCTGAACTCAACTCACTGAACTCGACTCACTGAACTCATCTCATCTGAACTCATCTCATCTGAACTCAGCTCACCTGAACTGAACTCACTTGAACTCAACTCACTAAACTCATCTCACCTGAACTCAGCTCACATGAACTGAACTCACTTGAACTCAACTTACCTGAGCTCAACTCATTTGACCTCAACTCACCTGAACTGAACTCACTTGAACTAAACTCACTGAACTCATATCACATGACCTCAACTCACTTGAACTCAGCTCATCTGAACTGAACTCACTTGAACTCAACTCACTGAACTCATCTCACCTGAACTCAACTCACCTGAACTCAACTCACTTGAACTCAACTCACTGATCTCAACTCACTGAACTCAACTCACCTGAACTCAACTCACCTGAACTGAACTCACTTGAACTCAACTCACTGATCTCAACTCATCTGAACTCAACTCACTGATCTCAACTCACCTGAACTCAACTCACCTGAACTCAACTCACATGAACTTAACTCACCTGAACTCAACTCTCTGATCTCAACTCAAATGAAATCAACTCACTTAATCTCGACTCAACTGAACTCAATTAACCTAAACTGAACTCACCTGAACTCAACTCACTGATCTCAACTCACGTGAACTCAACTCACCTAAACTCAACTAACCTGATCTCAGCTCACCTGAACTGAACTCACTTGAACTAAACTCACTTTTCTCAACTCACCTGAACTCAGGTCACATGATCTGAATTCACTTGAACTCATCTCACCTGAACTCAACCCACCTGAAATCAACTCACCTGATCTCAACTTACCTGAACTCAACTCACCTGAACTGAACTCACCTGATCTGAACTCAATTGAACTCAACTCACTGAACTCAACTCACCTGAACTGAACTCATCTGAACTCAACTCAATTGAGCTCAACTCATCTGACCTCAACTCACCTGAACTCAACTCACTGATCTCAACTCACGTAAACTCAACTCACCTGAACTCAACTCACTGATCTCAACTCACCTGACCTCAACTCACCTGAACTCAACTCACATGAACTTAACTCACCTGAACTCAACTCACTGATCTCAACTCAAATGAACTCAACTCAACTGGACTCAACTCACCTGAAGTCAATTCACCTGAACTGAACTCACCTGAACTCAACTCACTAACCTCAACTCACCTGAACTCAACTAACCTGAACTCAGCTCACATGAACTGAATTCGCATGAACTCAACTCACTGAACTTATCTCCCCTGAACACAACCCACCTGAACTCAACACACCTGAACTCAGCTCACCTGAACTCAACTCACTGAACTCATCTCACCTTTACTCAACTCACCTGAACTCAACTCACCTGAACTCAACTCACCTGAACTCAACTCACCTGAACTTAACTCACCTGAACTCAACTCACCTTAACTTAATTCACCTGAACTGAACTCACTTGAACTTAATTCACTGATTTCAACTCACCTGAACTCAACTCAGCTGAACTGAACTCACTTGAACTCAACTCAATGAACTCATCTCACCTGAACTCAACTCACCTGAACTAAGCTAACCTGAACTGAACTCACTTGAACTCAACTCACTGAACTCATCTCACCTGAACTCAACTCACCTGAACTCAACTCACCTGAACTGAACTCACTTGAACTCAACTCACTGAACTCATCTCATCTGAACTCAGCTCACCTGAACTGAACTAACTTGAACTCAACTCACTGAACTCATCTCACCTGAACTCAGCTCACATGAACTGAACTCACTTGAACTCAACTCACCTGAACTGAACTCACTTGAACTAAACTCACTTTTCTCAACTCACCTGAACTCATCTGAATTCAACTCACTGATCTCAACTCACCTGAACTCAACTCACCTGAACTCAACTCACCTGAACTCATCTCACCTGAGCTCAACTCACATGAACTCAATTCACCTGAACTCAACTCTCCTGAACTGAACTCACTTGAACTCACTTCACCTGAACTCAGCTCACATGAACTGAACTCACCTGAACTCAGCTCACCTGAACTGAACTCATTTGAACTCAACTCACTGAACTTCTCTCACGTGAACTCAACTCATCTGAACTGAACTCACTTGAACTCAACTTACCTGAGCTCAACTCATTTGACCTCAACTCACCTGAACTGAACTCACTTGAACTAAACTCACTGAACTCATATCACATGACCTCAACTCACTTGAACTCAGCTCACCTGAACTGAACTCACTTGAACTCAACTCACTGAACTCATCTCACCTGAACTCAACTCACCTGAACTCAACTCACCTGAACTGAACTCACCTGAACTCAACTCACTGAACTCAACTCACATGAACTTAACTCACCTGAACTCAACTCTCTGATCTCAACTCAAATGAAATCAACTCACTTAAACTCGACTCAACTGAACTCAATTAACCTAAACTGAACTCACCTGAACTCAACTCACTGATCTCAACTCACGTGAACTCAACTCACCTAAACTCAACTCACCTGATCTCAGCTCACCTGAACTGAACTCACTTGAACTAAACTCACTTTTCTCAACTCACCTGAACTCAGGTCACATGATCTGAATTCACTTGAACTCATCTCACCTGATCTCAACTTACCTGAACTCAACTCACCTGAACTGAACTCACCTGATCTGAACTCAATTGAACTCAACTCACTGAACTCAACTCACCTGAACTGAACTCATCTGAACTCAACTCAATTGAGCTCAACTCATCTGAACTCAACTCACCTGAACTCAACTCACTGATCTCAACTCACGTAAACTCAACTCACCTGAACTCAACTCACTGACCTCAACTCACCTGAACTAAACTCACCTGAACTCAACTCACATGAACTTAACTCACCTGAACTCAACTCACTGATGTCAACTCAAATGAACTCAACTCACTTGAACTCAACTCACCTGAACTCAATTCACCTGAACTGATCGCACCTAAACTCAACTCACTGATCTCAACTCACCTGAACTCAACTCACCTAAACTCAACTCACCTGATCTCAGCTCACCTGAACTGAACTCACTTGAACTCAACTCACCTGAACTGAACTCACTTGAACTAATCTCACTTTTCTCAACTCACCTGAACTCATCTGAACTCAACTCACTGATCTCAACTCACCTGAACTCAACTCATCTGAACTCAACTCATCTGCACTCATCTCACCTGAGCTCAACTCACATGAACTCAATTCACCTGAACTCAACTCTCCTGAACTGAACTCACTTGAACTCAACTCACCTAAACTCAACTCACCTGAACTCAACTCACCTGAACTCAGCTCACCTGAACTCAACTCAGTTGAACAACTCACTGAACTCAGCTCACCTGAACTCAACTCACCTGAACTGAACTCACATGAACTCAACTCACTGAACTCAACTCACCTTAACTCAACTCACCTTAACTCAACTTCAACTCACCTGAACTCAAATCGCTGAAATTAACTCACTGAACTCAACTCACCTGAACTCAACTCACCTGAACTCAACTCACCTGATCTGAACTCTCTTGAACTCAACTCACTGATCTCAACTCACCTGAACTCAACTCACCTGAACTCAACTCACCTGAACTCAACTCACTGATCTCAACTCACTGAACTAAACTCACCTGAACTCAGCTTATCTGAACTCAGCTCATCTGAACTGAACTCACTTGAACTCAACTCACTGAACTCATCTCACCTGAACTCAACCCACCTGAACTCAACTCACCTGAACTCAACTCAACTGAACTCAGCTCACCTGAACTGAACTCACTTGAACTCAGCTCACTGAACTCAACTCACCTGAACTTATCTCACCTGAACTGAACTCACTTGAACTGAACTCACTGAACTCAACTCACTGAACTCAACTCACCTGTACTCAGCTCACCTGATCTCAGCTCACGTGAACTCAACTCACCTGAACTCAACTCACTGAACTCGACTCACTGAACACAACTCACCTGAACTCAACTCACCTGAACTCAACTCACCTGAACTTAGCTCACCTGAACTGAACTCACTTGAACTCAACTCACTGAACTCAACTCACCTGAACTTATCTCACCTGAACTGAACTCACTTGAACTCAACTCACTGAACTCAACTCACTGAACTCAACTCACCAGTACTCAGCTCACGTGATCTCAGCTCATGTGAACTC
Organism: Cepaea hortensis; assembly: GCA_963921405.1. Lineage (NCBI taxonomy): Eukaryota > Metazoa > Mollusca > Gastropoda > Stylommatophora > Helicidae > Cepaea > Cepaea hortensis. The sequence goes on along the minus strand of OY992885.1, from coordinate 99,089,169 downwards.
AACTCACCTGAACTCAACCCACCTGAACTCACCTTACCTGAACTCAACTTACCTGAACTCAACTCACCTGAACTGAACTCACCTGATCTGAACTCACTTGAACTCAACTCACTGAACTCAACTCACCTGAACTGAACTCATCTGAACTCAACTCACCTGCACTCATCTCACCTGAGCTCAACTCACATGAACTCAATTCACCTGAACTCAACTCTCCTGAACTGAACTCTCTTGAACTCACTTCACCTGAACTCAACTCACATGAACTGAACTCACCTGAACTCAGCTCACATGAACTCAACTCAGTTGAACAAATCACTGAACTCAACTCACCTGTACTCAACTCACCTGAACTGAACTCACTTGAACTCAACTCACTGAACTCAAATCACCTAAACTCAGCTCACGTGAACTCAGTTCACTGAACTCAACTGAACTCAACTCACCTGAACTCAACTCACCTGAACTCAACTCACCTGAACTGAACTCACTTGAACTCAATTCACTGAACTCAACTAACATGAACTCATCTCACCTGAACTGAACTCACTTGACCTCAACTCATTGAACTACTCTCACCTGAACTCAAATCACCTGAACTCATCTCGCCTGATTTGAACTCACTTGAACTCAACGCACTGAACTCATCTCATCTGAACTCAACTCACCTGAACTCAGCTCACCTGAACTGAACTCATTTGAACTCAACTCACTGAACTTCTCTCACGTGAACTCAACTCACCTGAACTGAACTCACTTGAACTCAACTTACCTGAGCTCAACTCATTTGACCTCAACTCACCTGAACTGAACTCACTTGAACTAAACTCACTGAACTCATATCACATGACCTCAACTCATTTGAACTCAGCTCACCTGAACTGAACTCACTTGAACTCAACTCACTGAACTCATCTCACCTGAACTCAACTCACCTGAACTCAACTCACTTGAACTCAACTCACTGATCTCAACTCACTGAACTCAACTCACCTGAACTCAACTCACCTGAACTGAACTAACTTGAACTCAACTCACTGATCTCAACTCATCTGAACTCAACTCACTGATCTCAACTCACCTGAACTCAACTCACCTGAACTCAACTCACATGAACTTAACTCACCTGAACTCAACTCTCTGATCTCAACTCAAATGAAATCAACTCATTTAAACTCGACTCAACTGAACTCAATTAACCTAAACTGAACTCACCTGAACTCAACTCACTGATCTCAACTCACGTGAACTCAACTCACCTAAACTCAACTCACCTGATCTCAGCTCACCTGAACTGAACACACTTGAACTAAACTCACTTTTCTCAACTCACCTTAACTCAGGTCACATGATCTGAACTCACTTGAACTCATCTCACCTGATCTCAACTTACCTGAACTCAACTCACCTGAACTGAACTCACCTGATCTGAACTCAATTGAACTCAACTCACTGAACTCAACTCAATTGAGCTCAACTCATCTGACCTCAACTCACCTGAACTCAACTCACTGATCTCAACTCACGTAAACTCAACTCACCTGAACTCAACTCACTGATCTCAACTCACCTGAACTCAACTCACCTGAACTCAACTCACATGAACTTAACTCACCTGAACTCAACTCACTGATCTCAACTCAAATGAACTCAACTCACTTGAACTCAACTCACCTGAACTCAATTCACCTGAACTGATCGCACCTAACCTCAACTCACTGATCTCAACTCACCTGAACTCAACTCACCTAAACTCAACTCACCTGATCTCAGCTCACCTGAACTGAACTCACTTGAACTCAACTCACCTGAACTGAACTCACTTGAACTAATCTCACTTTTCTCAACTCACCTGAACTCATCTGAACTCAACTCACTGATCTCAACTCACCTGAACTCAACTCATCTGAACTCAACTCATCTGCACTCATCTCACCTGAGCTCAACTCACATGAACTCAATTCACCTGAACTCAACTCTCCTGAACTGAACTCACTTGAACTCAACTCACCTAAACTCAGCTCACATGAACTGAACTCACCTGAACTCAACTCACCTGAACTCAGCTCATCTGAACTGAACTCACTAGAACTCAACTTACTGAACTCAACTCACCTGAACTCAACTCACCTGAACTCAGCTCACCTGAACTCAACTCAGTTGAACAACTCACTGAACTCAGCTCACCTGAAATCAGCTCACCTGAACTGAACTCACTTGAACTCAACTCACTGAACTCAACTAACCTGAACTCAACTCACCTGAACTCGGCTCGCCTGAACTCAATTCACTGAACTCAACTCACTGAACTCAACTCACCTGAACTCAACTCACCTGAACTCAACTCACCTGAACTGAACTCACATGAACTCAACTCACTGAACTCAACTCACCTGAACTCAACTCACCTGAACTCAACTCACCTGAACTGAACTCACATGAACTCAACTCACTGAACTCAACTCACCTTAACTCAACTCACCTTAACTCAACTTCAACTCACCTGAACTCAAATCGCTGAACTTAACTCACTGAACTCAACTCACCTGAACTCAACTCACCTGAACTCAACTCACCTGATCTGAACTCTCTTGAACTCAACTCACTGATCTCAACTCACCTGAACTCAACTCACCTGAACTCAACTCACCTGAACTCAACTCACTGATCTCAACTCACTGAACTAAACTCACCTGAACTCAGCTTATCTGAACTCAGCTCACCTGAACTGAACTCACTTGAACTCAACTCAATGAACTCATCTCACCTGAACTCAACCCACCTGAACTCAACTCACCTGAACTCAACTCACCTGAACTCAACTCACCTGAACTCAACTCACCTGAACTCAGCTCACCTGAACTGAACTCACTTGAACTCAGCTCACTGAACTCAACTCACCTGAACTTATCTCACCTGAACTGAACTCACTTGAACTGAACTCACTGAACTCAACTCACTGAACTCAACTCACCTGTACTCAGCTCACCTGATCTCAGCTCACGTGAACTCAACTCACCTGAACTCAACTCACTGACCTAAACTCACTGAACACAACTCACCTGAACTCAACTCACCTGAACTCAACTCACCTGAATTTAGCTCACCTGAACTGAACTCACTTGAACTCAACTCACTGAACTCAACTCACCTGAACTTATCTCACCTGAACTGAACTCACTTGAACTCAACTCACTGAACTCAACTCACTGAACTCAACTCACCTGTACTCAGCTCACCTGATCTCAGCTCATGTGAACTCAACTCACCTGAACTCAACCCACCTGAACTCACCTTACCTGAACTCAACTTACCTGAACTCAACTCACCTGAACTGAACTCACCTGATCTGAACTCACTTGAACTCAACTCACTGAACTCAACTCACCTGAACTCAACTCATCTGAACTCAACTCACCTGCACTCATCTCACCTGAGCTCAACTCACATGAACTCAATTCACCTGAACTCAACTCTCCTGAACTGAACCCACTTGAACTCAACTCACATGAACTCAGCTCACATGAACTGAACTCACCTGAACTCAACTCACCTGAACTCAGCTCATCTGAACTAAACTCACTAGAACTCAACTCACTGAACTCAACTCACCTGAACTCAGCTCACCTGAACTCAACTCAGTTGAACAACTCACTGAACTCAGCTCACCTGAAATCAGCTCACCTGAACTGAACTCACTTGAACTCAACTCACTGAACTCAACTCACCTGAACTCAACTCACCTGAACTCAACTCACCTGAACTCAGCTCACCTGAACTGAACTCACTTGAACTCAACTCACTGAACTCAACTCACTGATCTCAACTCACCGGTACTCAGCTCACCTGATCTCAGCTCACGTGAACTCAACTCACCTGAACTCAACTCACTGAACTTAACTCACTGAACTCAACTCACCTGAACTTAACTCACCTGATCTGAACTCACTTGAACTCAACTCACTGATCTCAACTCACCTGAACTCAACTCACCTGAACTCAACTCACTGAACTCAACTCACTGAACTCAGCTCACATGAACTCAGCTCACCTGAACTGAACTCATTTGAACTCAACTCACTGAACTTCTCTCACGTGAACTCAACTCATCTGAACTGAACTCACTTGAACTCAACTTACCTGAGCTCAACTCATTTCACCTCAACTCACCTGAACTGAACTCACTTGAACTAAACTCACTGAACTCATATCACATGACCTCAACTCACTTGAACTCATCTCACCTGAACTGAACTCACTTGAACTCAACTCACTGAACTCATCTCACCTGAACTCAACTCACCTGAACTCAACTCACTTGAACTCAACTCACTGATCTCAACTCACTGAACTCAACTCACCTGAACTCAACTCACCCGAACTGAACTCACTTGAACTCAACTCACTGAACTCAACTCACTGATCTCAACTCACCTGAACTCAACTCACCTGAACTCAACTCACATGAACTTAACTCACATGAACTTAACTCACCTGAACTCAACTCTCTGATCTCAACTCAAATGAAATCAACTCACTTAAACTCGACTCAACTGAACTCAATTAACCTAAACTGAACTCACCTGAACTCAACTCACTGATCTCAACTCACGTGAACTCAACTCACCTAAACTCAACTCACCTGATCTCAGCTCACCTGAACTGAACTCATTTGAACTAAACTCACTTTTCTCAACTCACCTGAACTCAGGTCATATGATCTGAATTCACTTGAACTCATCTCACCTGATCTCAACTTACCTGAACTCAACTCACCTGACCTGAACTCACCTGATCTGAACTCAATTGAACTCAACTCACTGAACTCAACTCACCTGAACTGAACTCATCTGAACTCAACTCAATTGAGCTCAACTCATCTGACCTCAACTCACCTGAACTCAACTCACTGATCTCAACTCACGTAAACTCAACTCACCTGAACTCAACTCACTGATCTCAACTCACCTGAACTCAACTCACCTGAACTCAACTCACATGAACTTAACTCACCTGAACTCAACTCACTGATCTCAACTCAAATGAACTCAACTCACTTGAACTCAACTCACCTGAACTCAATTCACCTGAACTGATCGCACCTAAACTCAACTCACTGATCTCAACTCACCTGAACTCAACTGACCTAAACTCAACTCACCTGATCTCAGCTCACCTGAACTGAACTCACTTGAACTCAACTCAAGTGAACTGAACTCACTTGAACTAATCTCACTTTTCTCAACTCACCTGAACTCATCTGAACTCAACTCACTGATCTCAACTCACCTGAACTCAACTCATCTGAACTCAACTCATCTGCACTCATCTCACCTGAGCTCAACTCACATGAACTCAATTCACCTGAACTCAAATCTCCTGAACTGAACTCACTTGAACTCAACTCACCTAAACTCAACTCACCTGAACTCAACTCACCTGAACTCAGCTCACCTGAACTCAACTCAGTTGAACAACTCACTGAACTCAGCTCACCTGAACTCAACTCACCTAAACTGAACTCACATGAACTCAACTCACTGAACTCAACTCACCTTAACTCAACTCACCTTAACTCAACTTCAACTCACCTGAACTCAAATCGCTGAACTTAACTCACTGAACTCAACTCACCTGAACTCAACTCACCTGAACTCAACTCACCTGATCTGAACTCTCTTGAACTCAACTCACTGATCTCAACTCACCTGAACTCAACTCACCTGAACTCAACTCACCTGAACTCAACTCACTGATCTCAACTCACTGAACTAAACTCACCTGAACTCAGCTTATCTGAACTCAGCTCATCTGAACTGAACTCAATTGAACTCAACTCACTGAACTCATCTCACCTGAACTTAACCCACCTGAACTCAACTCACCTGAACTCAACTCACCTGAACTCAACTCACCTGAACTCAACTCAACTGAACTCAGCTCACCTGAACTGAACTCACTTGAACTCAGCTCACTGGACTCAACTCACCTGAACTTATCTCACCTGAACTGAACTCACTTGAACTGAACTCACTGAACTCAACTCACTGAACTCAACTCACCTGTACTCAGCTCACCTGATCTCAACTCACGTGACCTCAACTCACCCGAACTAAACTCACTGAACTTAACTCACTGAACACAACTTACCTGAACTCAACTCACCTGAACTCAACTCACCTGAACTCAGCTCACCTGAACTCAACTCACTTGAACTCAACTCACTGAACTCAACTCACCTGAACTTATCTCAACTGAACTGAACTCACTTGAACTCAACTCACTGAACTCAACTCACTGAACTCAACTCATCTGTACTCAGCTCACCTGGTCTCAGCTCACGTGAACTCAACTCACCTGAACTCAACTCACCTGAACTCAGCTCACCTGAACTGAACTCACTTGAACTAAACTCACTTTTCTCAACTCACCTGAACTCAGGTCACATGATCTGAACTCACTATAACTCATCTCACCTGATCTCAACTTACCTGAACTCAACTCACCTGAACTGAACTCACCTGATCTGAACTCAATTGAACTCAACTCACTGAACTCAACTCAATTGAGCTCAACTCATCTGACCTCAACTCACCTGAACTCAACTCACTGATCTCAACTCACGTAAACTCAACTCACCTGAACTCAACTCACTGATCTCAACTCACCTGAACTCAACTCACCTGAACTCAACTCACATGAACTTAACTCACCTGAACTCAACTCACTGATCTCAACTCAAATGAACTCAACTCACTTGAACTCAACTCACCTGAACTCAATTCACCTGAACTGATCGCACCTAACCTCAACTCACCTGAACTCAACTCACCTAAACTCAACTCACCTGATCTCAGCTCACCTGAACTGAACTCACTTGAACTCAACTCACCTGAACTGAACTCACTTGAACTAATCTCATTTTTCTCAACTCACCTGAACTCATCTGAACTCAACTCACTGATCTCAACTCACCTGAACTCAACTCATCTGAACTCAACTCATCTGCACTCATCTCACCTGAGCTCAACTCACATGAACTCAATTCACCTGAACTCAACTCTCCTGAACTGAACTCACTTGAACTCAACTCACCTAAACTCAGCTCACATGAACTGAACTCACCTGAACTCAACTCACCTGAACTCAGCTCATCTGAACTGAACTCACTAGAACTCAACTTACTGAACTCAACTCACCTGAACTCAACTCACCTGAACTCAGCTCACCTGAACTCAACTCAGTTGAACAACTCACTGAACTCAGCTCACCTGAAATCAGCTCACCTGAACTGAACTCACTTGAACTCAACTCACTGAACTCAACTCACCTGAACTCAACTCACCTGAACTCGGCTCGCCTGAACTCAATTCACTGAACTCAACTCACTGAACTCAACTCACCTGAACTCAACTCACCTGAACTCAACTCACCTGAACTGAACTCACATGAACTCAACTCACTGAACTCAACTCACCTTAACTCAACTCACCTTAACTCAACTTCAACTCACCTGAACTCAAATCGCTGAACTTAACTCACTGAACTCAACTCACCTGAACTCAACTCACCTGAACTCAACTCACCTGATCTGAACTCTCTTGAACTCAACTCACTGATCTCAACTCACCTGAACTCAACTCACCTGAACTCAACTCACCTGAACTCAACTCACTGATCTCAACTCACTGAACTAAACTCACCTGAACTCAGCTTATCTGAACTCAGCTCATCTGAACTGAACTCACTTGAACTCAACTCACTGAACTCATCTCACCTGAACTCAACCCACCTGAACTCAACTCACCTGAACTCAACACACCTGAACTCAACTCACCTGAACTCATCTCACCTGAACTGAACTCACTTGAACTCAGCTCACTGAACTCAACTCACCTGAACTTATCTCACCTGAACTGAATTCACTTGAACTGAACTCACTGAACTCAACTCACTGAACTCAACTCACCTGTACTCAGCTCACCTGATCTCAGCTCACGTGAACTCAACTCACCTGAACTCAACTCACTGAACTCGACTCACTGAACACAACTCACCTGAACTCAACTCACCTGAACTCAACTCACCTGAATTTAGCTCACCTGAACTGAACTCACTTTAACTCAACTCACTGAACTCAACCCACCTGAACTCACCTTACCTGAACTCAACTTACCTGAACTCAACTCACCTGAACTGAACTCACCTGATCTGAACTCACTTGAACTCAACTCACTGAACTCAACTCACCTGAACTGAACTCATCTGAACTCAACTCACCTGCACTCATCTCACCTGAGCTCAACTCACATGAACTCAATTCACCTGAACTCAACTCTCCTGAACTGAACCCACTTGAACTCAACTCACATGAACTCAGCTCACATGAACTGAACTCACCTGAACTCAACTCACCTGAACTCAGCTCATCTGAACTAAACTCAGTAGAACTCAACTCACTGAACTCAACTCACCTGAACTCAGCTCACCTGAACTCAACTCAGTTGAACAACTCACTGAACTTAGCTCACCTGAAATCAGCTCACCTGAACTGAACTCACTTGAACTCAACTCACTGAACTCAACTCACCTGAACTCAACTCACCTGAACTCAACTCACCTGAACTCAGCTCACCTGAACTGAACTCACTTGAACTCAACTCACTGAACTCAACTCACTGAACTCAACTCACCGGTACTCAGCTCACCTGATCTCAGCTCACGTGAACTCAACTCACCTGAACTCAACTCACTGAACTTAACTCACTGAACTCAACTCACCTGAACTGAACTCACTTGAACTAATCTCACTTTTCTCAACTCACCTGATCTCATCTGAACTCAACTCACTGATCTCAACTCACCTGAACTCAACTCATCTGAACTCAACTCACCTGCACTCATCTCACCTGAGCTCAACTCACATGAACTCAATTCACCTGAACTCAACTCTCCTGAACTGAACCCACTTGAACTCAACTCACATGAACTCAGCTCACATGAACTGAACTCACCTGAACTCAACTCACCTGAACTCAGCTCATCTGAACTAAACTCACTAGAACTCAACTCACTGAACTCAACTCACCTGAACTCAGCTCACCTGAACTCAACTCAGTTGAACAACTCACTGAACTCAGCTCACCTGAAATCAGCTCACCTGAACTGAACTCACTTGAACTCAACTCACTGAACTCAACTCACCTGAACTCAACTCACCTGAACTCAACTCACCTGAACTCAGCTCACCTGAACTGAACTCACTTGAACTCAACTCACTGAACTCAACTCACTGAACTCAACTCACTGATCTCAACTCACCTGTACTCAGCTCACCTGATCTCAGCTCACGTGACCTCAACTCACCCGAACTAAACTCACTGAACTTAACTCACTGAACACAACTTACCTGAACTCAACTCACCTGAACTCAACTCACCTGAACTCAGCTCACCTGAACTCAACTCACTTGAACTCAACTCACTGAACTCAACTCACCTGAACTTATCTCAACTGAACTGAACTCACTTGAACTCAACTCACTGAACTCAACTCACTGAACTCAACTCATCTGTACTCAGCTCACCTGATCTCAGCTCACGTGAACTCAACTCACCTGAACTCAACTCACCTGAACTCAACTCACCTGATCTGAACTCACTTGAACTCAACTCACTGATCTCAACTCACCTGAACTCAACTCACCTGAACTCAACTCACTGAACTCAACTCACTGAACTCAGCTCACATGAACTCAACTCACCTGAACTGAACTCACTTGAACTCAATTCACTAACCTCAACTCACCTGAACTCAACTCACCTGAACTCAACTCACTTGAACTGAACTCACTGAACTCATCTCACCTGAACTCATCTCACCTGAACTGAACTCACCTGAACATAACTCACCTGAACTCAACTCACCTGAACTCAACTCAACTGAACTCAGCTCACCTGAACTGAACTCACTTGAACTCAACTCACTGAACTCAACTCACCTGAACTCAACTCACCTGAGCTCATCTAATTTGAACTCAACTCACTGATCTCAACTCACTGATCTCAACTCACCTGAACTCAACTCACTGATCTCAACACACCTGAACTCAACTCACCTGAACTCAACTCACCTGCACTCATCTCACCTGAACTCAACTCACATGAACTCAATTCACCTGAACTCATCTCACCTGCACTCAACACTGCAGATGCAACGTGTATACTTTATACTTCGTTCAGTCGTGACCACACATTTTATCGTATGGTTATTAATAACCCATACATGTATTTACAATGTAATATACAAGTAAATTAGAAAATTCTTATACAGGTGAATCTATACAACAATCTAGGAACAGTTATAATATCTGATGGAAGGTGCCTTGTAGAGATTAGAACAAGACATAAGAATCGCAATAGCAAATGTGGCCTTTAGTAAGGTGGGTTACAAATACCAAACATGGACGGGTCCAGAAACATACAGGGGGTAAAATCAAATCATTTAAGATGAGATACATAACAAACACGTATAGAATGTCCCGATTAATGTGATGTCTGTTCTTGATTCACCCCAACTCTTTTTTTTTTTTTGCATATCCTTTACAGGACATCGCTGTCAACAGCAGCATCTTTCAGCTGTCTGTTGATTTCTTGGCAAGATTACGCTCAGTAGTTTGCCATTGCTTTCTGAGCGGCCGGCTCAGTATCCCGCAAGTCACCAGCGGGGGTCGAACCGCTCCCAGTTCTCTCCCGCTACGAGACTCTGCGTGATAAACGGGATTACGGAGAAAGTGTTGTAACCCCTCAGCCAGAGAGACCGGCCCCCAACTCTTATAAAATGTAAATTGAATAGTAAAACTTCACACCCCTTCCGCAGATCTAACATGAAACCACCCGTACCGTTCTTTAAATCAAAACTGAACACCCTTGCAATCTTGGACTCTTCTAAAACGATAAAGGAAAAGATTAGAACAACTCAAATCACCCCCACTCGTGGTTACAGGTTTGACTTTCCCAGTGCAAGGGGTCAAAAGAATAGTCTAATTAAACCGACAGGGAGGCCTACATTATCTTTTTACAAATTTTATTTTTAGCTATTTTCAAATAAAGTCAGCATACGAACATTTTTTATCAAGACTTATTTCCATTCCAATCACATGGGTCGTAGAATTCTGCCTTATCTTGGGCAAGACTTTGGACTCGCCCATAGCGCGCATAACTAAATAGTGAAGAACTGATGTGCCGGTCGTTCGATAGACTATTGATCGGGGAAAATCGACACTTATATACGTGCACATTGCCACATTAACTTGGATAGGCCTTAGGTTCATACCATAATACTATCAGCGTTGCCAGTAGTGGGTTGTGCTCAATATTTAAGTTACGTGCGTTACATCTACGACTTTATACACCACTAGTCACCTACTGATACTACCTGTAGTACCTTGCGCTGGTGGGCGGGAAGGTGTTTGACTGAGGGATTAAGGCCGCTAGTGCAGTAACGACTCGTTGGAGCAAAATTTAAAATAAAACTTAAGAGAGCTTTCTATACTAAATTACAAAGATTACACCCAACATATAACAGAGAAAAACTGCAAGACATTACAGTCAAAGAGAAATTTACAGATGAAATAAAATGTAAACTTGAAACTCTGCAAAACCCTTTAGAGGAAAGCATTGACCAAACTTGGTTGAACATCAAGAATACAATTCAGTCTACCGCAGAAGAATGTCTCGGTGTGTTAACCACGCATAGAAAGAACAGATGGTTCAATCAAAAATGTGAAGAAGCAGTCACTAGGAAGAAGAATGCCAGACATGTATGGTTAAATGACATCAATAACATCCAAAAGGAAGAGCATTATAGAAATGAATGTAAAGAGGCTACAAAAATAGTCAGACAGCAGAAGCGAGAATATATGAGTAATATAATCAAAGATATGGAAACTAATCACCAGAAAAATGAATCCAGAAAATTTTTTAAAGAACTGAAGTCAATGAAACGAGGGCACCAACAAAACACATATGGTTTAAAAGACAAAAATGGGAATATGATAAATACCAATGAGGAAATGTGCAACACATGGAAAGAATATTTTATTGAATTACTAAATTGTGAAGCTCCAAGTAACATTTTCTCACAGGAAGAGGTTCTAACATGCGAACCACAAATTGAAGAACCTACATTTGAAGAAATCCTATATGTAATCACACGACTTAAAAACAATAAGGCAACTGGGACTGATGGAATTGCTGCTGAATTTATAAAGGCAGGTGGCCATGCATTACATCTAAAGCTATACGAACTAATAATAAAAATCTGGAGGACAGAAGAATTACCCCATGACTGGAAAGAGTCATTATTGATACCTATCTTTAAGAAAGGAGACAAGTTCCAATGTGGAAATTATAGAGGAATATCACTACTGTCCACAAGCTATAAGATACTATCCGCAGTATTACTAAATAGATTAAAACCATATTCAGAAGACATATTAGGTGACTACCAGGCGGGTTTTAGACAAAACAGATCAACAATAGATCAGATATTTATCTTACGACAAATAGCCGAGAAACATTGGGAATATAAAAGAGATCTCCATAACATTTTTGTGGATTTTAAAAAGGCTTATGATAGTGTCCATAGGAATCGTCTATGGAATGCTATGCAGGAATTTGGAATACCAAGGAAGTTAATCAACATGACCAGACTATGCATGGAAGATACTTATAATATAGTAACATATAAAGGCAGGAAATCAGACCCCTTCCAAATAACATCTGGCTTGAAACAGGGTGATGCACTATCGCCGCTACTCTTCAATCTGGCTCTAGAGAAAGTTGTAAGGAAGGTAAAGGAGGAATGTGATATTGGAGGAACATCCAAGCTGCTTGGTTATGCAGATGATATAGATATTATAGGGCAAAGTGAACAAAAGACATTGGAAATATTGACTCACTTAAAGGAAAAAGCCCAACAGATGGGGCTGGTTATCAACCAAGATAAGACAGAATATATGGTAATTTCAAGAGACGGAATGGCTAGAAACTCTGGCCACATACAAATAGATAATATGACCATTAAAAGAACGGAAACATACAAATACCTGGGTACGATCTTCAACTGCTCCAACATCATAAGGGAAGAAATACAAACTAGAATCAACTCTGGAAATAAGATATACTATGCACTACAACATCTACTAAAATCAAAGGCGCTATCTCGTAACACCAAAATCACAATATACAAAACATTGATCAGACCAGTTGTGCTGTATGGCTCTGAAACCTGGAGTACAACGAAAGGAGACGAAGCCTTGTTACAAACCTTTGAGAACAAAATTTTAAGACGCATCTTTGGACCCATTAGGGATACACAAAGTGGAGAGTGGAAAAGAAGAAGTAACAAAGACATTTATGATCTGTTTAAGTCCCCGTTAATCACTGGTATCATGAAGGCTAATAGACTACAATGGCTGGGGCATATAGAAAGAATGGAAGATAATAGGGAAACAAAACTCGCTTACACTCAGGAAATAAATGACCGTAGACCCCGAGGTAGACCAAGAAGGCGGTGGAGAGATAATACATGTACAGACCTACAAGCACTTGGAATCAACGACTGGCAAGAGAAGGTCCACCAGAGAGACGAATGGAGACGGATTGTATTTGCAGCAAAGAACCTCAATGGCTCGGAACGCTGAAGAAGAAGAAGTGCAGTAACGACGAACTCTGCAGGTTAGGGTTATCTTGTTGCCCTGACATTAAAAAATCCACACCTTACCGAGGATTCGAACCTGGGTCTCCCGAAGGAGCCCTCCGTATTCTAACCACTCGGCCAGCCGCTCATCTATGAACTAGTAAAACATCTAAAACAGTTGATAACATGTAAAAAAAAAAATGTCTGTTGCCATCTCCTACAGTTGGTACCACCAGCGTAGAAATTCGTTGCTACTGAAGGAGAGGACAGAGCACGCGTGAGAATGTCCTCAGGGCGATGGTGTCGATTCTTGAACTCATACTGTTTCTGTTGAAGTGAGGTTTCACCAAGGAAGACCTTGTTGTCATTTGGTTTTTTTTTTTTTTTTTTTAAATCATTAACTTTGTCTTTTCCCTACAAATTTTATACCAAATTATTGGGGGTTTTTTGCGCTTGCTCGCTATGGACACAAGCGTAGTCCACACACTACTTCTAGTGGTGCTGGACTGAATTTTGCGAGTGGATTAGCTTTCCTTATTAACAGTGTCCCTGGGACGCAGAGGTGTTTCCAAGGCACCAGGGCCGGGTTATATACTGGCCAAGACCTATTGACGCGTCCTCGTCGAGCGTCCTGGGCAACAGGTCCCTTCGGGGTCCTGGCTAAAGTCAGTAGGATCGCCGATTCCTCCGAAGTCGGAGAGTGTCTGCCTGTACGGCGAGGAACCACCAGTCTGCACACCAATAAGCCAGACATGGGACAACGGATACTCACGCAAACTTCAGGTCCTGTATGACACCACACTGATGTTGGACAACAGGATGTCTTCATCCGACATACAGGACTTCACGTTGGAGCTCAAGCCAACGAACAGAAGCAAGCAAGCAACAGTGTCCCTCGCCATCAGGCAAGCCCACTTCGACTTCAGAGTTGCGTTTATCTGATTCACTGCCAAAGGATAATATATCGCCACATGTGACCTAACACTTGGACAGAAGGATGATATATCGCCATATTAAGGTCATTGTATTATTGTTTCTTTGTTTTGTGGTATCTTCCAAATGCAACGAAAAATAGAGTGTTGAAGTGCTACATAGAGTTTGTACTTCTGTATGGATGTGAAACGTGGACAATGAGCAGACAAGCTGAAAAAAATCTGATGGCTGTGGAAATTTGGTTTCTGAGGAAAACACAAAGAATACCATGGACACAGAAAATCCAATGAGCAAATCATACAAGAAACAATGAAAATCTGAAACTGATTACATAAATCAGACACAGATAGTTGTTTTGGGCACATTATGAGAAAAATAAACTGAAGAACTTGGTGACAACTGGTAAGATTTATGCAAAATGAACAAAGGGAAGGCAGAGAGGTGAAAATCTAGATGGGTTGGCCACATGACATAATAGAGACAAAAACAGCTGATCCACAACTTCGGTGATCGTGTGAGATGGTGAAACGTAACCACCCACATCTCCAGTGATCGTGTGAGATGGTGAAACGTAACAGCCCACATCTCCAGTGATCGTGTGAGATGGTGAAACGTAACCGCCCACATCTCCAGTGATCATGTGAGATGGTGAAACGTAACCGCCCACATCTCCAGTGATCGTGTGAGATGGTGAAACGTAACCGCCCACATCTCCAGTGATCGTGTGAGATGGTGAAACATAACCGCCCACATTTATAAGCATGGTACATGATGATGATTAATAATATTTAAATCTCAATATAAAAAAACAAACTCAACATTTTAGATTATTATTTTAATTCAATTTTTGCAAACAACCATCCTTAAAATAACACAGTTAACAAAATATGATATTTGCTCAAACTTGTCTATACATTAGACTAAGGATAAAAATCAAACTCTTAAAGAAACAAAACTTTTATGTAAGAAGTACCACACAACTTGATTTCTCGTTGAATAATGTATATTAGTGTGTTTATCTTAATATGTTTAAGTTGGTGCCAATATTTCTCATTGAACAATCTATATTAGTCTTTATCTTAATAGGTTTAAGTTGGTGCGAATGTTTCTCGTTCTGGTGTGTTAATTACAGAATCAAATTATCCAGAGTTAACACAGAAACTGTATTTATTCTTGTGGCTGATAGGTCACAGTGTTTACCTTGAGTTCAGAAGATACTGAGTTCAACCACTGCCTTGAGACCAAGAGGTCAGACACAGGATTCAAGAGATCAATTCAATTCAACTTTATTTTAAAAGGGTGACAAATTGGGCTCGCAGGCCCATCTTACTCAGAGACAGGGACCAAGAGTTGTAGTCACACTGCAAACAAATCAGTGGTGAAGTCACAAGTAGGATCAACAGTGATAAAGAAAATGAAATCAGCTTATGTTTACATAAAAACATAGCAGGCATTTCTGGTCAAAAGTAGAGGAAGAAAAAGCAAAAACATACACACAAAAACATTACATCTATTCAAGAAATAAAAATATTGTGAGCTGTACAAAAGTGAAATACATATTCTATCAGTGTTACAATAATTATGTACACACAAATATGACTTAAATATCGTTACAATAGTTGCACACATCTGTTCAGATCTCCCCGCATGCACGTGTTATGTTGGCGAAGTGAACGCAGTTCCACAACCCTGACATATCAGGTTCTAGGTCAGCCGAAAGAGGTTTGGCAGCAGATCACATCGTGCTGATTTTCACAATGATATGAGCATTGGCCATTCAGAAAGCAGTGGCAAACTACTAAACGTAAAATTACGTAGAAAGTCACAGTTAATAATGCTGGAGTTGATTGTGACATCCTGTCAAGGACATGCAACTAACTTTTAACTAAAAATATCCAACTAGTTTGGTTTTTTGCAATGCCTTTAAGCTTTGTTAATAGATTATTTTGTGTAATGCCTTTAAGACTTGTTAATATCAACTGTCAGCATCACAGCAAACTTTGGCTGCGATGGATCTCCAATATCTTCTGTCTCTCTCCATCGTGATAGAGTCCTAGTATTTAGGATTTCCAATCACTGAGTGATTTTTAAGCATGTGCAATATGCACCAAATACTAATAAGCTACAATAAATCATTACCTGGGGCCTGTACACATTAAAGACTAACATGGTATTAAATTTGCATGCACGCGTTCAGGCTCTTTGAACTCAAGCATAGTCAATACATGTGCTACTACCTCCAGTGCACTAGGCTGATTTTTGCATGTGTATTCCCTTTCTGTATATTATGACAGATGTTGTAGATCTATTCAAGATCTACAACAGGTGGCAGCAAACCGCCAGACATGGAGAGCCATGATTTCTGCCCTATGCGCCGCTTTAAGCTCAAGAGGAAAGACTAACTAACTAACTATTTGCTTTCTCTATTACCAGTGTCCCTCGCCATCAGGCAAATCCACTCTGACTTCTGAGGTATTGATTTTTCTGTTTGACCATGGTATTCTTTGCATTCTCCTCAGAAACCACATTTCCACTGCCATTAGATGTTTTTCAGCCTGTTTGCTCATTGTCCACATTTCATCTCCATAGAAAAGTACAGGTTCAATGTAGAAATTAAACTCTTTTTCTCAACACAATTAACATTTTTTTTTATTGGTCAGTATGTTTTCCATCTTGCAAAAGGCTACCTTCGCCATTGCGATTCTTGTTTCAACCTCTTCAAGGCACCTCCAATCAGATGTTATGATTGTTCCGAGATAGTTGTACTGATTCACTTGTTTAAGAATATTCCCATTTACCCATATATGACATTGTGGTATTTCTTTCTTATTAGTGACGACCATAATTTGTGTCTTTTAACAATTTAATTCTAACCCCAGTTGTTCACTGTGTATAATAACTGTATCTATTAAATGCTGCAGATCCTGTTCATTATCTGCAATCAATACTGTATCATCCGTGTATCTAATGTTATTGATGGTATGTCCCCCAATGGCAATTCCTCTCTTATCCTCTAAATTGCTCAACAATATGTTCACTGTATAGGAAAAACAAATCTGGAGACATTACACATCCCTGTCACACTCCTCTCTTAACAGGCTGATACTGACCTACCTCATTATCAATCTTTATAGCAGCTTGTTATTTCTAATATGTTTTTTTTTTTCCTCAAAAACCTAAGGTCTTTCCCATCAATTTGTAGATCTGCAAGCATCTTTATTTGAGTAACTGATGAAACATGATTTTCTAGGCATCTGTAATGAACGTGGTCTGGCATTGCTTTCCTTCTTAGCAGCGATCATTCTGGTCGATGACCATAGCCATTCATCACATCTTGTTTCCTCTTGTACCTTGCGGTGTTCATCATTGGCACCTTTCCGTCTTGACAGACGATAGTTTGGTACATTGTGCTTCAAAAAGGCTTAATAACTTCGACCCATGGCAGTGGCGAGTGTTGAAGTGAAGCATAAACAGCGGGAGAGTGCCATTGTCTCCATAAATAAGATCCTCTGCCTATCATCGTGAAATTACAGACCATAACTTACAACTATCTATCACCTGTTCTTCAACTTCATCCACCAACTGCACCTATGACTTCACACGACCCTAACTGGCAGGCTAAGCGGGTACTCCACATTACCCAGGTGTGTCTCGTAGGCTAGCGGAGGGAAGGAAGCACCTTAATTCTCCTGTGATAGGGGATATATCCATCCTGCCACCCCAATTTAAAATACAAATATATATATTAAAGCACAGTGCAGGTAACACGATAAATATGAAAGCTGTAACCACATTGGACATTTTAATCTGTGACTTCAAAATATTGCCATCAACATGCCAAGGAAGCAAGTAGGATCAAATGCTCAACCTGGTTTTATAATTTGTTAATTATAACAATTTGTTAATCTACAACTGTAAAGGGTCCATACATTCTCCAACTCAAACTAATACTCATTTCTTTTTAAGTTGCACATCCCTTACAGGACATTGCAGTCAACACCAGCATTTTTCAGCTGCAGTTGATGTACTAGGCCAGTTTTTTTATGTTCAGTAGTTTGCCATTGCTTTCTGAACGACCGGCTCACATATCCCCATAAGTTACCAGTGTGGCGCGATCCACTGCCGAATCTCGCTGCAGCTTTTTTTCCCATGTGGATATACGGCATTATGATTACGAACATTACCAGAAGCATAATGATTCAAGCTTTATATAACCTGTAGAAATGTTGAAATATTGAAGAATAGTAATTTAACTGTCAAAAATGATTCTCCTTTAGGAGACCTGGATTCAAATCCTTGGTAAGGTGTGGATATTTTTCTGTCGGGGACAAAAAGAAAATCCTAACCTGCACAGTTCGTGGCGACTGCCCTAGCCAGGCAGCCTTACTTCCTCAGGCTCAAGACCCCCCCCCCCCTGCCATACACAGCAAGGTACTATATTGGCAGTAAATGACAGATTTTGACAGTCATTTAACACAATGTTTACCCACAGTGAATTTGAATAACAAAGACACAAACTATAGATTGCTCAGTTTATTTCCTGGCATATTTTGCTGCATCTCGTCAGGTATATACTGCAGAAATCAGACAACTTAAGCTAAAGCCATAAGCTAAATCCTTCAAGTTGAAATGCACAAGACACATATTCATACAGTAATTTGAATTGTCTACAACACTAATTTTAGACAGACTATCATGTCTTTTTGTTTGCCCAAAGTTAGCTTTTCAAACTACTGTGTGAATATTTGTGTTGTATATTTTACCTTGAAGGATTTATCTTATTGCTTTAGTTTATGTTGTGTGATTTCCCCAGAACAGTAATTTGTTGCAAGATATGAGCTATACAAGCTATCACAAGAACTTATCCTTGAAACATAAAAGCCATGTAAACATAGCGAAGGCAGTCTCTGTGTGGTTATGCCACCTGCTTCGCACTACAAAGATTCTGGGTTCCATTCCAGGCCACATCGATCGGTTCATTAGTGCAATTTTCTTGGAGCCTCTTGAGGGTTGGAAGGGGAGGGGAGGGGGGGGGGGGGGGGGTGGTGGTGTTTGTCACTGGAGCTACAGATTTCAAGCTTTGTGCAATGCTTTCAGTAGGACGGCAAATAAATCAAGCCATATGAGATAAACCCAGTGCAATGAAGCCATCATCTTGCCTTTGAAACCATTTTTTTAAATGTAGCGAAACACATTAGTGAAAAAAATGCTGGCAATAACCAATAATATCAGAATTACTTGTGACATAAATTATAAATGTGACTTGTATGCAAATAAAACAATATTACAAGATGCTCCATGACTCACATCTTTACAAATCTAACTACATGGGAATACATTAAGATACAAACTGTAAAAGGAAACAATTATTTCTCAAAAAGTCAATGATCGAATAATCAATGATATCAAAAGATTTAGTACAGTAATCAAGCAGGCAAAACTGTTGAGACCATGCATCTATTCTGAGGCAACATAAAGATGTTTGTCATGGACAATTTCACCATCACTCAAGAAGAAAAGCAAGGCTTTTGAACTTAAATATCACAGTACAATTGTTAGAATAGCATGGACCGAAAAGAAGAAAAACACAGACATTCTTCAAGATCTGAACTTGGAAGAAAATGATCTCATAAACTGCATCATGTCTGAGAAAATGAAATAGTTGGTTCCTGAAAGACAGGGTCACGGTCGACCAGCAAGAAGATGGATATAGGATACTGCAGACACCTTGGGCACGGACATGTATAAGGCAGGAGAGCTGGCAAGGGATGAAGATGCTGTTCAGTGGACCGTGATGAGAACAAAGTAGGTCTGCATGTCGATGATTACCAGTACTGCTGCCAGTGCCAATCATGGACATTGTCTAAATGACAACTGAAGGTTCATGACCTGCAAGATGAAATGCTTTAGGGAACCTGTAGGCTTCACTTGAAGAGACAAGTATAAATTACACCAGAAATATCAGAAAAATAACTTCTAATCTTTATGCCCATTGGGGCATAGGCCCTGAACCAAACCATGCCAAGTCATAATATCTTTTGCTATCTCCTGCAGCACCCCCATGTCCTCCCAATATCATTCATCTCTGTCTGTAAGTCTCTTCTCCATGTGGTTTTAGCTTTCCCGCTGTTGCGTTTGCCTTGTGGGTTCCAGGCAAGAGAGTGTCTTGTTATAGTGTCCTTCTATTTTCTCAGTGTGTGCCCTATTCTGCGCCAGCGTCTTTTCTTCACTTCTTGGTTCACCGAGATTTGTTTAGTTCTCTCCATGAGCTCCACTTTGGTGATTCTGTCATACCATTTTATTCCCATTGTTTTGCACAGAAACCAATTAGTAAATGTTTGTAGTTCATTGGTAATTCTTTTAAATATCAGATACACTCCATATTCAACTTGCAGAGAGAAAACAAATAAAATGACTCGGACATCTTTTATGAATGAAGATCATTCAGCTGACACTTTGTGCTTACAATTACAGAAGCCCAGGCTACAGAGATAGAGGAAACTCCAGAAACACATGGGCTGAATCTATCAAAAGATATATTTCACAAGGACATACTGCATAAGACAGGCGGAGAGTTAGAGAACTGCCTTGCTGATCCAGCAGCTTCTGCAGCTTGTCTTGATCCAGATGTATTGGTGTTACCTTTCCTTTGGAGTAAACTAGGTGGTGGTGAGAGAAGGATCATGCTGCATGGGCAACACATGGTCTTTACAATTCAGCCCAGGCTTTGTGCTATGGAGAGGTATAACTTCATTCCTGGTCCCTGTCATGGGTTGTAGTGATTATGCCTTTTTTAACCCTTTAGCGGGCAAATCGTCCAATTGCGTCCTTACCACCGAACGGGCAAAGCGTTTCAAACCGCCCGTGACTATTATGCATTGTAAAAACGCGATCTCTCGGCTTTCCGAGACTTCTGATTGTCTACTTTCAATTTCACCGATAACTTGACAACGTGGCCGCAATTTGCAAGCATTACTTTAAATTTGAACGGATTTTTAAAATAGTTTTTCTGGGTTTTACGCTTTGAATTTCAAAATGGATTTCGACGATTCTTCAAGTGCTAGTGGAGATTTCGCTGGGTTCAATTTAGGTGACATTGAAAGGCACGAAATTGACTATTAATCAGAGCTAGATATCATTGATCAGCGTTACTTTGCGTTAGCAGTCATGAGTCGGACTTTAAAGAAAGTGATTATGATTTAGAAAATGCGTTTGTAAATTGCCGTATAGATGACTGACAATCACAAACAATATGTTGTAGTTTTTAAATATTTGTGTTCATGTGTGGATTGGCGGCATTATTCACGTGAGTAAAATATTCTGCATGCTTTTCCCTTCCTTTTGCTGTTTATTTGACTAAAATCTGTTGACTAACAACTTATATATGTGATATTTTTACTAACTTAACCCAAAATTTTACAGCACCTCAAAATTCTTCTTGCCCGTTCAGGGCTACAAAACAGACAAACGTCTGCCCGGTAAAGGGTAAAAGCACAATGTAACAAACTATCGCCTGTCAAGACGGCCAGGTGCCAGTGATACTGCACAAATTCAACACAGTACACACACCCCATTTGGTACAATATTGAACACTTCAAATCTCAAAGGTTAAAGGCATGTGGACCAAACATCATTGTCTAAGGAATCTTATTTTTCTGCCTTTTATCTTCCAATGCAGCAGCCTCAACCAATGCAGGCCAAGTGCTTTGTAAACTTGCTCATCATTGGTTAGATTTTGCAGATAGGTTTTCTATTGGATGAGACACCGAGTCTTACAACAATCCTTGTTAGCTGTTTTTTATAACATGCATGGTCAGTTACAATGTTATTCTTTGCATCCAGTATGGGTTCCAGTAACACACAGGTGCCAAATGGAAATAGATAACATGCAATTTATCTAAAGAACTTGTGACAATAATTGTAAATATGAAAGCTAACGTAAATAAAACAACATTGTAACATTCTCTGTCCATACTTGTAACTGTAACCACAAGTAAAGAATAATACAATTCTCGTCATGTTTCTCGTCTTGTCTATCCCGTTATCATATCATCATCACTTTCATCAAAGTCTTCCTCATCCACCTCACCACTGATGGCAGAACGGCGCTTCTTGATAACAGCAACAAGGAATCCCAGCAAAAATGTCTGTTGAAGTAGCAAAACATGAAGAAAAACACATGAAGCAAAGAACGTGAAGAAAAACACATGAAGTCATAAAGCAAATATATGGACATTTTGAGGGAAGCTAAGTCGCAAATAAACGTATCACAAACATCAGAAAGAGGCAGTCATCATCTTTTGGCGACGTTATGGGAAGACAAAAACTGGAACATGTTGTGACAACACAAAAACTGGAACATGTTGTGACAACCAGAGAGATTTGCGGAAAGAAAGATAGAGGAAGACAGTGGGAGAAGATTCTTGACAGTCTTGTGTCATGGCACAGAAGAAAGTCAATACACGAACTGATCCATGCCGTTGGCGATCGCAATTTGAGGAGAGGCATAATCGCCCATGCCAGCTGGCCAGGCTCTGGATGATGAAGATGATATGGCCATTAAACATTCAGTCCTTTATTTCGCAAGGGAGCCGAGTCCCTCAACTTACTCATGTCACGACATCCGATCTTTTGCTATCTCTTGCAGCTCCCTCCATGTTCCCCCCACATTATTCATCTGTCTCTAATTCTCTTGACCGTGTGTGTTTAGGTCTCTGTCTTTTTCGTTTGCCCTTTTGATTCAGGAGGACAAATTTTCTAGCTATATCATCATCAAATTATCTAAATGTTTGTCCTATATAATGCCAGAATCTGTTCATCACCTCTTGGTTCACGGAAATCTGTTTATTCCTCTCCCTAACCTCTGTATTGGAGAATCTCTGATTGGAGAAATTAGATGCAGACAGTCAAAATTGTTTGGGCACGATATGAGAAAAAATAAACTAAAAAATAAAATAAACTAGAAAACTTGGTGACAACTGGCAAGACTGAGTGGAAAAGAACAAGGGAAAGACAGAGAAGTACATATCTGGATGGCTTGACCACATGACATAGTTGAGACAAGAACACAGAGCTGATCCACGACCATGGTGATCGTGTAATATGGCTAAACATGACCGCCCACGCTAATCAATATGGTATGGCATAAAATTATGATGATGAACTTCTGTATTTGCAGTAATTCTGACATAGCACATTAGTCCTTCATTTGCAATATTCAATATTTATATGCTAAGCATATGATTTTATATATATATATATATATATATATATATATATATATATATATAGAGAGAGAGAGAGAGAGAGAGAGAGAGAGAGAGAGAGAGAAAGAGAGAGAGAGAGAGAGAGAGAGTCTACAATACATTATATTATCCACACTGCAATATGCTTGTGAAACCCGAACTGCTTACCAGCGACACGCTAGGAAATTAAACCACTTCCACACAGTCTGCCTTCAGATACTACTGAAGATCAAATGGCAAGACAAGATCTCAGACACTGAAGTCCTAGAAAGAGCGTCCATGTCCAGTATCCACACACTACTAATGAAGAATCAGATTTGCTGGGCTGGTTACTTAACTCGCATGCCAGATGACAGGCTCCCTAGACAAAGTTTTTACGGGGAGCTGCGTTGTGGTAAACGTTCCCAAGGCGGCCAGTGGAAACATTTTAAAGACACTCTGAAAATCTCACTGAATGCTTTTGGAATTCATCATGACACCTGGGAGACTGCTGCCAAAATTTGTGGCGTACATCATTACACAAGGGTGTAGTCACTCATAAAGAAACCAGGACTGCAAGAGCTGTGAAGAAAAGGCTGGACAGAAAAACCACTGCAGGAGATCCTCCTCCTGGAACGTCAAGCATTCTTTGTCCACATTGTCAAAGAACATTTCTAGCCAAAATAGGCCTTATCAGCCATCTTAGAACCCACGGCTCCATACTTTCAACCCCACTGGAAGAAATGAATGGTCATCATCATTCCTGATGGACAAACAACATATATATATATATATATAACAGTTAAAGACCAGTTTCCACACTTGGAGGCTTATGTGACACTAGTCCCATATTTTTACAGACCAACCAGCGCTCAGTGAAATGTTTGGTTTTTTTTTTGGTGTTTTTTTATTTTTTTTTGCACTCACTCATTTTGAACTCAAGCGTAGTCCATACACGCTAAATCTAGGATCACTAGACTGAATTTTGCATATGAATTAGCTTTCCCTATTACCAGTGTCCCCAGTACAGGTGAATCCCTCTGACTTCTGAGGTACCTGTAATTTACATCCCCAAGTCAAGGAAGGGAAGTCCAACTGACCGGTGTAGGGGTTGAACCTGCTACCTCAGCATCAAGGATGTTTAAGAATGCGTGCTCTTACCATTCGGCCACGCTGACCTGCACTGAGCAATATCACATCAGCCGCTTCTCCTTCCCAGAACATTTACTGGAACTCATTTTAGACTGGCCCAACCTGGAAGTCCTGGCTAAGTTTTGAAACATCCCTGACTTGATAAAGATTCGAACACATGACCATCAGGTTGGCCCAGCTCCCCCACCAGAGAATAATGGAGAGTAACTGTAATACTTGATCACTCTTTACGTTAATTTGGAACTAAGCTGTTTAGATGTTAGTCCTGTTTCATATTTTACTCACCACTAGGAACACCCAGGTCAGCCAGTAATACGCAGCACCAAACACCCACATCTTGTAGAAGAATCGAACCAATAGAAGCGTCATCCTCGTGACAACGCAGAAATCTTCACACCAGAGAAAACATAAATCAAAATATACATGAAATACTACAATTTGACAATGCAGAAATCTTCACACCAGAAAAAACATAAATCAAAATATACATGAAATACTACAATTTGACAATGCAGAAATCTTCACACAAGAAAAAACATAAAACAAAATATACATGAAATACTACAATTTGACAATGCAGAAATCTTCACACAAGAAAAAACATAAATCAAAATATACAATAAATACTACAAACAGCTAATGTATAAGAATATATCTTTTTAAACATACTACAATGCTGCCATAAGTAGCCGGTCTCCCAGGCGTAAGGGTTAAGGACATTGTTCGTAATCCTGCATACTCTCACATGAAACACAGCTGTGCGAGATTCCGCAGCGGATCGCATCGCGCTGGTTACTTATGGAGGTATGTGAGCCGGTCGTTCAGAAAGAAATGGCAAACTACTGAAGGTAAAAACTTGCCAAGACATCAACAGCAGATGAAAAATGCTGATGTTGACTGCAATGTCCTGCAAAGGATATGCGAGAAAAAAAAACAATAAGTGTTGCCAAAGTCTTCATTTTTTTTTGTAAAGTTCCGAAGCAGGAGCCTGGTATGGATCTGTGATGTGTCTGGACCAATCACATTTTGCAATCTTGAATGGACAGAGGAAGAGGTTGCCAATATCTTTCCCCTCAGTTGACAGGTGATGAACACAGGTACCAAGCTCTCTCCCGACCGCACGCATTACATTACCAGCATAGCCCCCCCTCCCCCCAGCGACTACACTAATGCACCAGATAAAGTTCATGAGCTTTAAATGTAATATGTGTGTGCCACCTGGCAACAATTGTAAAAAGATAAAGAACCAGGATGTTATGGATAGCTGGAGTTTTTCATAATGAATTCTGTTCAAGATAAGGAAAGTAACTCTTATGTATTTTACAATTACACACAGAAAGCACTCAAAATGATAGTGACAATATGCAGCAATACCACACAGCACTTTGACTCCCATAATGGTATTGCACACACACTAAAACAAAAGGAACATAACCAATATCACTATCTTCCACTTTCGTCTTGAAGTGTAGTAGGGAGGAATAGTTGATGCTCCAGCGCCTGATGGTTGGTGGCACTGGATAGTGTCATTATGTGTGCCTGTATAATGTCTTTCATGTCATCAATTGTCATTGTGCAATGTCTTTGATGTTGCCAATTGTGATTGTACAATTTCATTTCGTCAATCCATTTTCTTCTCGGCCCCTATAGCTCAAAGGAGGCTGGCATGGTGCTGATGACATCAGCCACTGAGTGCTGATTGGTTAATACAAATATGGGTCTAGCACCATATCCCATTATTCCTTAAGGCATGGACAAGGGTTTCTAAAGTCCCAGGTCGAGTTTGACCCGAGTGTCAAATGGCCAATCGAGTTGGACCAGAGTGTCGACTGATCAATTGAGTTTGACCCGAGTGTCGATTGGTCAATACAAATATGGGTCTAGCATCATATACCCATTATTCCTTAAGGCGTGGACAAGGGTTTCTAAAGTATCAGGTCAACCGGGCTTATACATGCAGCCAACACATGCTGAACCGTTAAATTCTTGCTGTCCCATTCACACACACTGACAATGCATACACCCCCTGTTATACATTAAGGATCTGGATGACGCTCAAGACTCCGAGAAAAGGCCAGACGGACACATAATCAGATTGCTACTGATAGCGAAAGGGTTACGCGCGCAGTTTGTAATCCCGCATTTCGTGTCAAAATGGGTTATTTGGCAGCAGACCGCCTTGCGTTGAGTTTTTTATAAAATGGTATGGTGCCATATGACGAGCACGCCAAAAGAAGATACAGAAAAAGAAGAAAGGGATTTTGAAGAAGGATGCACCAAAGTGGATGATGCACAAGAAAACCAAGGGAGACACGAGAAGTCATAGGACAACAAAGAGTCAGACGTTGTGAGGCTGTGTTCCCAAGCGGTTGTGTTTTCCAAATTCTGTGTCAAGTGGATATCTGGATGCAATGATTACGAGGATCTGCAAGTAAACAGCAGGACGAGGAATTGGTTGACAAGAAGCCATTAATGGAAGGACTGGGAGTAGAAAACCTAGGCGAATTCTGAACGACGGAACTGTGGAATGGAAAACTAGGCTTCAAGGTGAACAGGATAGAATAAGGAAGGTTATTCGTAGATAGTAAATAGACACCGACCCTGTGTCAAGGGCAGTCTATATTATAGAAGAGTTGAATCCTATTATTCTACAGCGCATAATTAAAATGTGTGGAAACGTTCACTGGATTGCTTGAGTTTATTTCATATTTTCCAAAGTTCAGGTGAGAACACTTAACGTTCTAATTTAACGTGTTAGAAATCCTTGGTTGTGGATTTCATGTTGAGTTATTACTGATTCTACACCAAGACATATGGGCGCTGGTCGTTCAGAAAATAATTGCAAACTATTAATCGTAAACGTGCCATGAGATCACAAACAGCCAGAAAATGCTGGAGTTGACTGCAACGTCCTGTAAAGGATATGCAACTAACTTTTTAAAAACGTACTATTAGTTTTGGGTCTAGTCACTGGCTGTCGAAGATGAGGACAGAGCAGGTATGGGATGGTCCCAAATGCTGTGAAGTCAGTTCTTGACTCTTGACTCCCTAAACAAACACATTAAACCATCAACTACCTCACAACCCCCAAACAATTCCCTGTCAGCCTACAATGGTTTAATAGGTCAACATATTGGGTAAATATAACAGCAGGCAACTTTTTAAGAAATGCTTGCAAATAAAGAACCTTTCACACTCATAAAATGACTTCGAAAGACACCCAAAGAAACTGCAAAAAAAATTACACCAGACAGTTTTAACAGAAATATAAAATATGTCCAGCGTGGCATTCATAAAAACAGCATGTTGCAACAAAAGTTTCATCCATATTCAGAAGCATGTTAAAGATGTCTTCACAGCTTTCTCTGGACTAGATTTAAAATGTGATTTCTAGGTAATTTTACATTCAGTAGTTTGCCACAGGTTTCTGAATGAGAAGTCAGCAGTGATGTCAAACTGACCGGTGTAGGGATTGAACCTCTTACACCCACCATCAGCCCACCGGAAGCTGAATCGTAAGCACGTTAAGTTCCGAGGCCGTCTAGACCTCGAATGTAATCATAAATACAGAATTATTGAAACTGGTCACACAATGGACTTTTTGTTTTTGTTCGCTCGTTTTCAACTTGAGTGTAGTCCACGCTGAACTGATGCCTTCCCGATTACCAGTGGTCCTCACCATCAGACGAACCCACTCCAACTTCTGAGGTACTTGTAATTTACATCGCCAAGTCAAGGACGAGACATCAACATTTTAGTCCAACTGACTGGTGTTGGGGTTGAACCCACAAACTTGGAATCAACATCGGAAGTGGAAGAACGAGCCTTTGGCCATGCTGGCCTCAAATGGACATTGTAAAAATACAGTGAGTGTGGTTGGATACAGCATATTACACAGAACCAACAAGTCCATGAAAAACGCACAACCTGACCTAAAAAAACAACAGCGACAAAGACATGGCATAAACATATAACTGAAAATTCAAGTTTCAAGGACCAGCGGCTTACCTGCCAATCATGCATGTTTTTTAATTCCTTCGATATGTTTTATTGTTTGCTTTTCAATATATGTGCCACAAGGTGTTAATCCCCCTGTCTGTCTGATAACATGAAAACATTATTTCTTACTGGGTCTCGGATTGTTCAGTCACCAGCTCTCCTCTCCCTTCGAGATAGGGATGTTTTTCATTGGTCTGAGCTTCAAGGTTGTCCCGGCCTGAAACATGGGCACCAGGAAATGTTCTGGCAGGGTGGTCCGCGTGGCCAAATTTATAAGAACGCTCACTATTAAACTTCCGGTGTGCTGATGCCGAGGTAGCGGGTTGAAGCTCTTACACTGGTCAGTTGGACTAAAATGTTGACTTTTCGTCCTTGACTTGGGGACATAAATTACAAGTACCACTGAAGTCAGAGTGGGTTTGACTGATGGTGAGGGCCACTGGTAATAGAGAAAGCTAATTCACATGAAAAAAAATCAGTCCAGTCCACTGGATGTAGTAGTACATTTGCAAACTATGCAAAGCGAGCACAAGGGAAATAAGATAATAAGCTTATAGGTATGCCTAGCATACAAGTAATATAGCATTTATGCAAACAAAGACATATACAAGTAAAAGCCACACACCTTGACTGACTTCAGTTGTACATTGTTTGACACCCCCTGAATGCACTGTTCCGTTCACAATAGTTTCATTCACCTGAGAGTAAAACAGTCCAACAAAATGTGACTAAAACATGTCAAGATATTTACTGTTGCAAAAACACAATTCAATCTTGCACCTCAGAAGTGAAGTAATTAGCTTCTGCTATCCCCAAATTTTTCTGTCTCAACTCATAACAAAACAAACACAACATTATAACTTTGTTGGTCAAAGTAATTAATCTGTTACCTCATTCCATAGAAAACTACAGCTGCATAATCCACAATCCAACCAATCATGAATGAGTCTATAAAGGGATTAGCATGAGTTGACTGCCGGGTTATGCTCCATTGGGAAATAAAAGGTGAAAGGAGGGACAAGGAGAAGATAAAAAAGAAGAAAAAGAAGCAGGAGCAATCTGGTTGTGAACCTGCCAACCTGGCCAGTGCAGATCCTGGACCGGTAAATGACTATATTAATGGTTAGAAATGAGATATCAATTAAGTGGCATGAACCAAAAAAAAATAGATATAACAGGCCAGTAATGTGACATTATAGGACAGAGAAGAGCATTTTGTGTGATATTCACTGGCACAGGAACGGAGTATTAATCAGTGACCCTTTGCAGTGAAGTTGCAACTAATGACTAAGTATCGCTATTCTTTGCTTCCACTTAGGACCCCAGTAAAACACAGGGCTATCGAGGATCTCTCTCTCTCTCTCTCTCTCTCTCTCTCTCTCTCTCTCTCTCTCTCACTCACTCTCTCGCGCATGCGCGCACGCACACAGAGAGAGAGAGAGAGAGAGAGAGAGAGAGAGAGAGAGAGAGAGAGAGAGAGAGAGAGAGATATCACAATTTCTGAGGCAGACATTCGAGGATCCTTTGGCCATAAGCTGCTCTGAAAATAAAAATTATCATTACAAGTGCCTTGCAAACTGGTCTGGGTGATGATGCTTGTCCACATCCTGCAATCTCTAGCAGCATATAAATATACTCACATAATGTTGGCTCCCAAATGATGAATACTGCGGTGTGAGCTCGTACAGCACAATGTTGACAGCAAGTACAACGAACATCAGGATCATGCAGAACATGAGGATGCCTTGAGGTCTGGTTCTCCGGGGGCGAATTCTGTACATCTACAGGTAATGTGAATAAAAATCATATGTTATCAATCAAATTTAATACTTGGCTACATAACTGACACTGCGCTATTATTTTAAATAATAATGCACAAGAAATGAACAAACAAGATCTTTCTTATACACTAAATATACCCTGATCCACAGGAACCAGATTACAATGTGTCTAATAGAGCACAGTACAAAGTAAGTGATAATTTCAACCATCATCATTCCCACTCTTGCTCTGTCTCCCTTCTAAAAAGCCACAGAAGAGTTCTCATACTGATAAATGGTCATATTTTAACAGAAAAATGTTGACACATTTTAACCAAGGTATTAGCAACTGCAGTCAGATTTAAAAAAAATTGACCTGGGCATCATGTCAACCCACAAGTCTGACGTTTCATTTATAAAAATCGTTCCCAAAAACATTACAAACATGAGTAATAATGCAGCTATTATAAATAATAACACACAATGTAAGAACAATTAAACAAGATCTTTCTTATACAATAAACATACCCTGATCCACAGGAACCAGATTCCAATGTGTCTAATTCCAGACATGGAGCACAGTACGAAGTAAGCGATAATTCCAACCATCATCAAATAGTCGAGGGGGAAAACCTAAAACAGCGTGAAAGGTAGAAGTAATCCTATGGTGGATGCTGTAATTATGGCATAAATGAAGCAGCATTCATAATACTAGAGCATGGTATTATGATGTAGGGAGTCCAGCTCCTTTTCTATCTGTCATTTCATATTCCCAGAGATATTTCTGCTACCAATTGTATTATGCCGAGTTGATCCCAGAGTTGAATTAAGGTGGGGGGGGGGGGGGGGGGGAGAGGAAGAATGCCCCTTCAACAGAGGATTGAATCTAAACCTCTTCAGTTGTAAGACAGCACTATCCACAGTTCTACTATATCTGTAAAATGGAGGTTAGTTAGTTGCATATCCTTTACAGGATGCAGCAGTCAACACCAGCATTTTCTTGCTGTTGTGATTTCTTCGCAAGTTTACGTTCAGTAGTCTAAAACTGAGGGGTATAGCAAAATCTCATTAACCCCTTTCATGTGATAAAGCCATATCAATATTCGTATGATGTGCTAATGTCCTTTTGATTGATTGATTGATTGATTTAGGAACTGACATCACAGCATTCGGGGCATTCCCATAAGCGCTCCGTCCCCATCCTCAGAAGCCAGCGAAGAGTTCCAACCCCAATAGTACCAGTAGCAATCTGATTATATGTGCGTCTCGCCTTTCCTCTAAGCTTCGAGCATCGGCCAGATCCCCTCGTCACTCCACGCTGTCGCATTCTTGCCAGACTATGGTGATCCATTTGCTCCTCCAAGGTGTACACGTGCTCCCACAAGGCCGCAACCACGTCTGCCTTATCATGCATGTGCTAATGTCCTTTGTTAAATCCACTGTTGGACTGCTAAAACACACACAAAAACACATGGATTTCGGATTCATTCATTCATTATGGAGGTTACTTTTATATACATAATCTCATCAAACCCACTGGACTGAAACTAGGGATCACAGAATGCATCTTCATAGAATGCTAAGAATTCCATGAGTAGATTTTTTGTGTGGTTTTTTTTGGTTTGTTCGCATATCCTTTACAGGACATCGCTGTCAACATCAGCATCCTTCAGCTGATTGTTTATTTCTTGGCAAGATTACGCTCAGTAGTTTGCCACTGCTTTCTGAGCGGCCGGCTCACAAACCCCGTAAGTCACCAGCGCGTTGAGAACCGCTACAGATTCTCGCGCAAGTTTCGTTCCTCATGTGAATATACAGGATTACGGAGAAAGTCGCTAACCCCTAGGCCAGGGAGACCGGCATGAGTAGATTAGATGACCAGTAATCAAGTACTGCAAGAAGCAGATGACTACCACATCTGGACAAGACCATCACCACATGTTTGTCAAGATCTAAGATGAGATGCATCAGTAAACATGCTACTATGCCATTCACTTCCAGCTGATATGTCCACCTCTCTCTCTCCCCCCCCCTCCCTTCTCCCCCATCTCTCTCCCTCCCTCAACCCCCCCCCCTCTCTCCCTCCCTCTACCCCCCTCTCTCTCTACCCCCCCCCCCCCCCCCCTCTCTCTCTCTCTCTCCCTCTCACATATTTAAAAATTGACCTGGACTTCCAGGTTGACTCAGTCTAAAATGGCTACCAGGAAATTCCCAGAAAAATAACAGCTGCCACCATGATACAGCCCAAACCTCCACTGAGTGCTTATTGGCCTATAACAATATGGGGCTTGCACCATATATCCTGTATGTCTCAAGACATGTAACATGACCCTTTACTTTGCTCTTCTTACTAAAGCAGATATAGAATATTTTTATTTATGTATTTGAACACCTGCATCTTATATTCTGTAACAGCGGTCAGGGTCTGGCACTGGCATCCATCCAGGAGCATAAGAAGGCACAAGTGATTTATATAACTGGATTTAAACTATCCATTTAAACTATCCATATTGCTTTTAACATTTTTATATCTGTTGTTTTTTTGGGGGAGCTCGCTCGCTTTGAACTCAAGCGTAGTCCATTCACACTATTTCTAGTAGCACTGGAATGAATTTTGCGTGTGGATTAGCTTTCCTTATTACCAGTGTCCCTCGCCATCAGGCGAACCCACTCCAATTTCAGAGGTACTTATAATTTACATCCCCAAGTCAAGGAAGAGATGTCAAATTTTAGTCCAACTGTCCGATGTAGGGGTTGAACCCCTTACCTCGGCATAAACACACCGGATATTTTATGAACGCGTGTTCTTATCCATATGGCCATGCTGACCTCTGCTTTTAACATGAATGCTGAAGAAAACGGAAAACAAACAAACAATAACCAAGAAGCACGTACCTTCTGTGAGTAAACCAAGACAATGTCCACGGGGTTGGGGAGATGCCTCTCTGGTAGAGCATACCCACTCTTGTAGCCCAGACTGTGCATGGCTTTGTCAATGCTGTCAACAAATGGACACTGCCAATTAACAGCTGATATACATACCACACACAAAGTGGTCTGGGTTCAATCCCCTATAGTGACAGAATTATTTTTTCCAGCCAGTATATCTCCAGGGTTCACTCAGATTCATAATATGGGCGCCCCACAATTTTCAGAATTTTATGGAATTGTCTGCGAAGGAAAGGCAGCGTTCAAGGTATACGGCCACATGCTTTATTAGCTGTGACTTAGGGTATGTGAAGGCCTAACACATCACACTCCAACATCAATATCTGCCATAATTGAAAGCCACATGCAAACTTTTCAGGGGGAGGTGTGGTTAAGGGGTTACAGTGTCCGCCTCAGACTCAGATGGTACCGGGTTCGACTCCTGCATAGGGCTGGGAATGTTCCCAATAACTGCAATCCAATAACTCTGTGAGCATCTGGATTGATCTCACCAGCGAAGATGTCAGAAACGTGTCTGACAAATCCAAAACTTGTCATGCCTTTCTAGGAGGCATGCTTGTTCAATCCTGTCTGGAAGCCAATGATTCTGTGTCCCTTGGGGTTAATGTCATCAGCTCGGATATCAGAAACATGTCTCACAGATCCGAAGGAAGTCATGGCTTTCTGGGATTCAAATTTATTGGTTCTAGATTGTAAGCTTAGTACAGATTGACCCTCAGTTGTGATCACATCTGCTCCTACATCAGAGATATGTCGGACAGATCCAAACCTTGTCATGCCTTTCTGTGAGGCAAACTTATTGGATCCTGACTGTAGACCAATGACACCATGTACTTCTGGGTTGATGTCATCAGAGCAGATGTCAGAAACATGTCTGGCAGACAGTTTTTCTTCTGTCCTTTATCTCATATGGTAGAATAGGCAGGCCCTCAACCAACTCACACCAAGAGGTCCTATCTTGTGTTAACTCCTACAACTCCCTCCCCATATTACTCATCCCTGTCTCTAGTTCTCTCCAGATTCTACCTCTATTTCATGTACCCCATGGGTTCCAGTGAGAGAATTTTCTAGTTATACTATTCTTAGGTTTTTCATGAGATCACCATCTCATCTTGTTCCTCTTGTACCTTGTAGTGTCGAGTTGAAGCATAAACAATGGGAGAGTGCCCGTTTATGGGATTCATATACCGAGATTCTCATGGACTCTGTTATTCCCTCTGTCCATCATTTACGTGGCTGGCCTCTTCTTCTGCTTCCATTTGGTCTGTAATCATTGTTTGTTGTGGTATACTGTTAGTTGGTAATCTAGCTATATGGCCAAACCATTACCAACTAACAGTATATCACAACAAGCAATGATGTACATGAGACCACCTTTATCTTTTTATACTTCACACGGTGACTGACAGACTCCATTCTCTCTCTGATACACTTTACTGTTTGACTGATATGCTGTTCAAAACACAGATACAGGAGATTTGGCAGCAGACAGCCTTGCTTTAATCTTCAATGGTATGAGTGCCGGTCATTCAGAAAGCAACGGCAAACTACTGAACATAAACTTTCCAAGAAATCACAAACAGCCAAAAATTGCTGGGGTTGACTGCAACGTCCTGTAAAGGACATGCAACTAACTTACCTTTTAATATACTGAATGTTTCTCATACGTGCCCGATTCTTCATCCTTCAAAAATAAAGTTCGCTCGTTCATAAAACTACTAACATGAAAATGAAATAATCACAGATGTGCTAAACAGAGATAACTTACTTTGTCAGCAGCAGGGAAATAAAGACAAGCAAGGCCAGAAGGAAGAACACCACTCCCAAGACGATTTCAAACGGGCGCAGTAAGAAGAAACATTTGTTCATCCAGCTCTTCTCTGATGCCACCAAGTGTCGTTCACGGCGGGACAGCAAGCGTTCTTCTTCAGCCAAGTTATCATCATGCCTGCGAGTCCTTGAACTGAAGGAGCCACGGTTGCTATACTGCACAATATACAGACCATGATTATTATACAAACACTGTGATCTTCTTTCAACATAACTAATGTGTACAAATATTTGTGTGTGCGTGCATTCGCTCGCTTTAAACTCAAGCGTAGTCCATACACATGCTATTTTTTGCGTGGGGATTAACTTTCCTTATTATCAGTGTCTCTCGCCATCAGGTGAACCCACTTCGACTTCTGAGGTACTTGTAATTTACGCCCCCAATTCAGGGATGAGAAGTCAACATTTTAGTCCAACTGAACAGTGTAGGGGTGGACCCGCTACCTCTAGATCAACACACTGGGATGTTTAAGAATGAGTGCTCGTATCCATTCTTATCCATTTGTGACCCTTTGAAAATAAAGTTTGTTCGCTCGTTTATTCAGCCATGCTGATTTCCATTTATGAATGTGACATTAAGAAACAACATTCCCACACTTGTGACATCCCCACGTGAGTCTTGTTTCCTCCTTCAGTAACCAGCGAAGATATCCCATGCTGGTGCTACTAGTATTACTGGTATATTGTTTGATTTATGTGTAAGAAAAAGACTGACTACTCCAAAATTGTTTACCACACTTGTGCAGTTGAGGGCAAATGGGGGGACGTTTTCTGTGCACGCATTGATTATTAATATGTGAGAGAAAAGATTGTCAGTTTCCATGACCCAGTCAACAAAGGCTAGGAATAAATCTAATGTGTCGGCCGAAAGGTGCAAATATCGCAGCTGTGCTTTAAATAGACACAATGCAACTAAGTCTAACACACACAAAATACTGGACGATGCCATGTGACGGATGTATATGTGAGGGAGCAGATTTGGTTGGTAATTTTACATTATTTTATAGAGAAGAACAATAATTACTGCTAACATACACATTTTAATATGTAAGGAAAATATATATTACTGACATATTGATTGTTATATGTGAAGGAACAGATTTTCGGCTTCAGTAAAGGTTATCACATGTGAAGGGTAAGATAAATGTGGCATACTATAGGTTTGGCTTATATGCTCATATTAGAATCACTCGTATATTACTGGGCCCCTTATTGTTTTTGTTGATGTTCTGCTACCTTGCAGGTTCTATCAGACACTGAATTCTAGGTCACAAAATCTCAATGCCACTTTCTGTATTTGTTGATGTTCTGCTGTCTTGCAGGTTCTATCGGACACTGAATTCTAGGTCACAAAATCTCAATGCCACTTTCTGTATTTGTTGATGTTCTGCTGTCTTGCAGGTTCTATCGGACACTGAATTCTAGGTCACAAAATCTCAATGCCACTTTCTGTTTGTGTTGATGTTCTGCAGTCTTGCAGGTTCTATCGGACACTGAATTCTAGGTCACAAAATCTCAATGCCACTTTCTGTATTTGTTGATGTTCTGCTGTCTTGCAGGTTCTATCAGACACTGAATTCTAGGTCACAAAATCTCAATGCCACTTTCTGTATTTGTTGATGTTCTGCTGTCTTGCAGGTTCTATCAGACACTGAATTCTAGGTCACAAAATCTCAATGCCACTTTCTGTTTGTGTTGATGTTCTGCTGTCTTGCAGGTTCTATCGGACACTGAATTCTAGGCCACAAAATCTCAAAGCCACTTTCCTTTTTTGTTGATGTTCAATCGGGAGACAGAAAAGCTGTTGGAGACAACCCAGACAGAATACTGAGCCTGGTTTGTTGAAGGTGGAGTGTATCATCTTTGGCACTGATACCAAGGAACTCAAGGACACACATGCATCTACAAAAAAATGGTTACAATCAAAAGACTTTGGTCTCTTCAGCCACATAATAAAATAGTCTGCCAGAGATGGGCATGAATAGTGTAAGTTCAATTACGGTGGTTCTCTTTTCACTTTGCCGTGTCCACTCTCCCTCTCTTATATATAAAATTTAAATAACGAAGACACAAACAATAGATTGCACCATTTCTGGCCTGCCACATTTCACTGCATCTCATCAGGTGCATGCAGCAAAATTAACGTAACATAAATTAAAGCAATGAGACAAATCCTTCAAGCTGAAATATACAACATACTATTCTTCTTCTTTCGTTCGCTTGAAATTTGTCTATATGTGCAGTGTTGACTCTTGTATGATCTTCACTGGCTTTTTTAGTTCACTCAGTGGTCCATAGAGTTTATCTTCCACTGTTGTGTCTCCAGGCCAGAAGGTTTGCCTATATATGTCATATTTTCGGCAGTCTTGGAGTATGTGATCTGCTGTCTGCTGCGCCAATCCACATGATTCACCAATCTTGCATTTTTGTATACATGTGGTTGCGTAATCTATTGTGTCCTGGTCTACGGCACAGAATAATGACTTGTTCTGGTCTGTCCATAACATGGTAGTCATCTTGAGCAGGTTTTGGTGGCTTTCTGACAGATTTGATCATTCTTTTCTTTTGGTGGTATGTAACGGGTACAAAGGCATTTGATTTGGTCAGTCGTGAGAGTCTGTTCATGGCACTAAAGAAGATTCTGTCCATTGTGGAATCGTTCCACACAGGTATGAAGGGTATAATCAAGTTTTATGGTGCAACTTCAGAAGAGTTTGAAATAAAGAGTGGAGTTAAGCAAGGTTGTGTACTAGCTACCACCCTCTTTGGAATATACTTTTCACTTCTACTGAAATATGCCTTTTGTGATCAGGATGGTGGTATATACATTCACTCACGCTCAGATGGTGGCCTCTACAATACTCAGAGATTGAAGCCAAGACCAAAATTAGGAGGGTACTGATCAGAGTTGCTTTTTGCAGATGATGCTGCAGTTACGACCCACTCTGAGGAAGAATTACAACGACTACTATCTGCATTCTCCAATGCTTGTTCTGAATTTTGTTTAACAATTAGCAAAAAGAAGACACGGATTATGTCACAAGGTGCACATGGGGTACCATCAATCTTTATTGATGATGCCGAACTAGAGATAGTAGACCATTTTACATATCTAGGATCAGAGGCAAATAGCAAATTATCCCTAGATCATGAAATCAACATCAGGACTGGTAAGGCAGCAACAACAATGAACAGGTTAACAAAAAGAGTCTGGGAGAACAGGAAGCTTACTGCCAAAACAAAAGTCCTTGTCTATTAAACCTGTGTCCTTAGTACTCTTCTTTATGGCAGTGAGGCCTGGACAACTTACTCACACCAAGAGAAACGTTTAAACAGCTTTCATATGCAGTGTCTGCGAAGAATACTTGGTTTTAAGTGGCAAGACAAAATCACAAATACTTAAGTATTGGAAAGATCAGGTTGTGTGACAGTTTATTCCATGCTCAGTCTTCGTAGACTTAGATGGATAGGACACGTTAGGAGGAGGGATGATGGTAGAATACCAAAGGATATCTTTTTTGGTGAATTACAGATGGGTAAGAGATCTCAGGGTCGGCCTTTACTACGGTATAAAGATGTGTGTAAGCGGGACATGATTGATACAGGCATTGATAATGCACATTGGGAGAAAGTCGCCGCTGAACGTGTTGCATGGAGGGCAAACATCAGAAAATGGAATAAAGACAAAAGAGAAAATTATTGCAGATAAGTCACACACCGAGCGTGTGAGACGTAAGATGGTGCATGATGGTGGAAATGACCATGTGTTCACATGCATCCACCGTGGACGAACATTTACAGCATGAATTGGCCTTATCAGTCACATTTTCTTCCGCTATAGGTTGTAATTATTATGCCTTTTTGAAGCACAATGTAACAAACTATCGTCTGTCAAGACGGCAAGGTGCCAATGTAATTTTAAAAAATATTTAACAGGTACATCAAGTTGTTCTTCTATTGCTCCTTCCTTAGTAAATCAATTAGATCGCTCATTTCCGGGTAATTTACAGTGAGGTGGTATCCAGTGTATGGTGACTTATACTGGCTGCCAAGTTCAGAAATAAGTGTCTGTAGTACTGGCAATTTCCCAGACAGGAGCGCCTCGAGTACTGATTTTGCATCTCTCAATAACACAACAGGCTGCGTACCATGGTTGGTATTTAGTAATTTCAACACACTATTATTTGTGTCTTCATTATTCAAATACACCATGGGAAAACACTGTTTTAAATTGATTTTCCAACCATTAGGGACGGATTACGTGTTTGCGGAGCTCATGCCTGCCTCGGAGTCGGCGCAGACACACGGCATCCACTGCACAGTGACATTAAGAAGGTAGGGGGCAGCGGGTTAGAAAGAGGAAAGTCGTGGATGAGTCAAGCCAAAGACGTTCTTCAACAGGTGTGTTCACTTGGGGACTTGGAGCCTGGCGAGGGGTGGGTGCGAATGCCAACAGATTTCTGTGCGTTCTTTTCAGTTTGCATCCAACTAAACAGAAAATGCGGACAAGAAAATCCGGCTGCTGTGGAGGCGGAGGTACAGGCTTTGATCTACGGGGGTTCTTTGGAGGTTGGTGCTGTCATTTGCGTGGATGGTTCGTGGGTTTTTGCGGCTCAGGCCAGAGGGAGAATTGTCAAAGAAGATTCTGGTGCTTTTGCTTTGGCCACAGGTGGCCTGACTATGGAAGTCATGGCAGTAAGTAAAGCAATAACATGGCTCGAGACACAGACATTCACTAGGGCATGTTTCTTTAGCGACTCAATGAGCATGCTCAAGAGGATAGAGATGGGGTGGATCCGAAGAGAATGGTTGCTGTCTCTGGAGCGGTCTCGGATGGCAAAGATTAGTTTCATCTTCGTGCCAGGGCATGTGGGAGTACAAGGAAATGAGCAGACTGACAAGCTCGCAGATAAAGCTACTGTGGACGGCGGACGCGACATGGACCAGGCTGACATTCTGAATGCTCTACGTCAAATAAGACTTTTGCGAGAATCAAGCGATGACTGTGAATCTACAACCATGACCAGACTGCGAGAACAGCAAATTAAAAGAGGGGTGGCCAAACTACACAGGAAGCCAAAGAAGATTAATAAACCAACACAGAACTGGTGTCGTCAGTTGCTACACGCTGCGGGATTTACTGAGGAGGGGATCCGAGCACTTATGGATAGAATGGTTTGATATGCAATGAGGATAACCATAACCTGTCGACTAACTAAGTAACTAACTGTTTTGAATTTCTATATATATAATGGTGAACTCACTTTGTCTCGCAGACTCTGGCGCTTTCTTTGATTCTCCTCTCTTTCTGCTTGTGTCTGCATTCGTTCCTTCTTTGCATTCTTCTGACCTCTCACTAGGTCCAGTGGCAGCACAGACATTCCATAAGCCTTAGTGAGGAAAAATGTCATCATTAGAATTGCTAATGAAACATTTCAACTGCAGATGTATTAAATTTAATTAACATTTAACCAATTGTACCCAAAGTGAATCAGTACAATTATCTCGGAACAGTCATAACATCTTATGGGAGATGCCTTGAAGAGATTAGAATAAGAATCGCCATGGCGAAAGTAGCCTTTAGCAAGATGAAAAACATACTGACTAATAAAAAGATGTCAATTGAAACGAGAAAAAGAACGAACAGACTTTATTTTCAAAGAGTAACAAATTGGGCATGCAGGCCCGTCTTACATTCGGCCCTTCCAATCACTCATCTTTCGTTCATCAATAGTGCATAGGAAAAACATTGTCAAATGAATTTTTTAAACATAAACAATGCATATTACCATGTTATGAGACACATCCACCACCCACCCACACATCTCCCACCCAACCACACACACACACCCCAGGCACACATACATGCCCCCACCCATCCACCACATCTCCCCACCCACACACTCCCACCAACCACACATCCCATCCACCCACACCCCAAGCATACATACATTTCCCAACCCACATATCCCCCACCCACACACATCTCCCCACCCACTCACATATCCTCCACCCGTCTCATTACCCACCAACAATCACCCACCCACATATCCTCCTCCACCCACACACATCCAACCACCCAGCCAAACACACATCCCTCAACCACACATCCCCCATGCACACACACATCTCCCCGCCATCTCACATATCCAGCACCTACCCAAACACAAATTCTGCACACACACACATCTCCATCAGCCCACCCATACAAACATCTCCCACCATCTCCTAACCTACACACATTCACCCACCCACATATCCTCTACCCATCCACACATCCTCCACCCACTCATCCCTTAACCACACAA
The DNA here is from genome assembly GCA_963921405.1 of Cepaea hortensis. Classification (NCBI taxonomy): domain Eukaryota; kingdom Metazoa; phylum Mollusca; class Gastropoda; order Stylommatophora; family Helicidae; genus Cepaea; species Cepaea hortensis. Next base: position 99,047,313 of record OY992885.1, on the reverse strand, counting down.
CCTTACCCATATACAATCACCCACCCACACATCCCCCACCCACACATCCCTTAACCACACACCCCTACCCGTATACACACACATTCCCACCCACACACACATCTCCCCACCTATACACACATCCCTCACACACATCCCCCATTCACAAACACACACCTCCCATCTACGCACACCCAACCCATACACACACATCCCCCACCCATACACTCATCCCCCACCCATACACTCATCCCCCTCACACATCCCTCCACACACGTACTTATCCCCCAACCACTAACAACCACACATCCCTAACCTACTCATCAACACATACATCTCCCATCTATCCACCCACACTCACACACCCCAACAACCCCTCCAAACACACATCCCCCACCCTCGCACACATCAACACCCACCCGCACACCAACACATACACACATCCTTTATCCACACCCATCTTCCCTCCCACACAACACCACACCCACCCCTCTCCCACACATCTACCCACCACCCTCACCACCCACACATACATCCTCCATCCAGCCACACACACACACCCCCACCCACCCATACACATCCCCCTCTCACACACACATCCCCACATCCATCACCCACCACACACCCATCCCCCAACCCACACCCCCACACACATTCACCCACACATCCCTCACCCACACAATCCCCACCTATCCACCCAAACACATCCCTCACCCACACACACCCACAACCACCCCCACCTGCACACATCTCCCACCCACCATACATCCCCCACACCCACATCTCCCCACCCACATATATATTGAGTATAGAGATGCTACATAGAGCCTGTACTTTTGTATGGATGTGAAACTTGGACAATGAGCAGTCAAGCTGAAACACATCTGATGGCTGTAGAAATGTGGTTTCTGAGGAGAATGCAAAGAATTCCATGGACAGACAGAAAAACAAATGACAAAGTACTACAGGAAACAAATGAACATCGTAGACTGATTACAGAAACTAGACATAGACAGTCAAAATTTTTTTGACATGTTATGAGAAGGAATGAATTGGAGAACTTGGTGACAACTGACAAGATCGAAAGGAACAGACCAAGGGGAAGACAGAGAAGTAAATACCTGGATGGCTTGGCCACATGGCAGGGTTAAGACAGGAACACTGAGCTGATCCACGACTCTGGTGATCGAGTCAAATGGCGAGTGATGACCGCCCACGCTTTCCGGCATGGCACATGATGGATGGATGGATGGATGGACCCCACACACTGAGACCTTCAGTTATATATTTTTTTTTTGGTCACTCGCTTTGAACTCAAGCGTAGTCCATACACATGCTACTACTTCTAGTGCACTGGACTGATAATTGCATGTGAATTAGCTTTCCCTATTACCAGTGTCCCTCACCATCAGGCGAACCCACTCTAACTTCTGAGGTACTTGTAATTTACATCCCCAAGTCAAGAACAAGAAGTCAACATTTTAGTCCAACTGACCGGAATAGGGGTTGGACCCACTATCTCACAATCAACACACTGGAAGGTTGAGAGCGGGGGCTCTTATCCATTCAGCCATACTGACCTCCAGCTTCAGTTGTGCAAAATTAGCTCCATATTTTATATAGACCAATTAATCCTTGATGGGTGATATGGTCAATATAACACTGGCCACTTCTACTTCTCAAACCCATTTTAGGGTGAGTCAACTTGGAAGCTTACATCAATTATTAAAAATCGACCCTGTTGGGGATTTGAACACATGACCACCAACCTGACAGGCAAGCATGCTAGCCACTACACCACTATGGCCGGCATGGATATAAGTATTTAAGCAAACCTGATTACTCACAGTATAGAAGAGAATCCCAAGCATTCCGATGAGACTGAAAACGCTGATCACAAAGGAGAGTGCATCTTCAATTCCTGCAATACATTTATAATCAATATAACTTCTGACTGCCTATTAACATAACTGCACTTGGAGAAAACATACAGGTACCTAGGTCTCTTCTGAGGGTTGGTTGGTGATTCACCTCCGCAGGTTGGTTGGTTGGTGATTAGGTCACATCACCAGATTGGTTGGTGATTAGGTCACATCACCAGATTGGTCAGTTATAAGGTCATCTCTGCAGGTTGGTTGGTGATTAGGTCACCTCTGCAGGTTGGTTGGTTGGTGATTAGGTCACCTTTGCAGGTTGATTGGTTGATTATTAGGCCACCTCTGCAAGTTGGTTGGTTGGTGATTAGGCCACCTCTGCAGGTTGGTTGGTGATTAGGCCACCTCTTCAGGTTGGTTGGTTGGTGATTAGGTCACCTCTGCAGGTTGATTGGTTGGTGATTAGGCCACCTCTGCAGGTTGATTGGTTGGTGATTAGGCCACCTCTGCAGGTTGGTTGGTTGGTGATTAGGTCACCTCTGCAGGTTGGTTGGTGATTAGGTCACCTCTGCAGGTTGCTTGGTTAGTGATTAGGCCACCTCTGCAGGTTGGTTGGTTGGTGATTAGGTCACCTCTGCAGGTTGGTTGGTGATTAGGTCACCTCTGCAGGTTGGTTGGTGATTAGGTCACCTCTGCAGGTTGGCTGGTTGGTGATTAGGCCACCTCTGCAGGTTGGTTGGTGATTAGGCCACCTCTGCAGGTTGGTTGGTTGGTGATTAGGTCACCTCTGCAGGTTGATTGGTTGGTGATTAGGCCACCTCTGCAGGTTGATTGGTTGGTGATTAGGCCACCTCTGCAGGTTGGTTGGTTGGTGATTAGGTCACCTCTGCAGGTTGGTTGGTGATTAGGTCACCTCTGCAGGTTGCTTGGTTAGTGATTAGGCCACCTCTGCAGGTTGGTTGGTGATTAGGTCACCTCTGCAGGTTGGTTGGTGATTAGGTCACCTCTGCAGGTTGGTTGGTGATTAGGTCACCTCTGCAGGTTGGCTGGTTGGTGATTAGGCCACCTCTGCAGGTTGGTTGGTGATTAGGCCACCTCTGCAGGTTGGTTGGTTGGTGATTAGGTCACCTATGCAGGTTGGTTGGTTGGTGATTAGGTCACCTCTGCAGGTTGGTTGGTGATTAGGTCACCTCTGCAGGTTGGTTGTTGATTAGGTCACCTCTGCAGGTTGGTTGGTGATTAGGCCACCTCTGCAGGTTGGTTGGTGATTAGGCCACCTCTGCAGGTTGGTTGGTTGGTGATTAGGTCACCTATGCAGGTTGGTTGGTTGGTGATTAGGTCACCTCTGCAGGTTGGTTGGTGATTAGGTCACCTCTGCAGACAGGTTGGTGATTAGGTCACCTCGGCAGGTTGGTTATTAGGTCACCTCTGCAGGCAGATTGGTGATTAGGTCACCACTGTTGGTTGGTGATTAGGTCACCCCTGCAGGTTGGTTGGTTGGTGATTAGGTCACCTCTGCAGGTTAGTTGGTTGGTGATTAGGTCACCTCTGCAGGTTGGTTGGTGACAGGGGGCTGCGTGGTCTCGAGGTATGGTGTCCGCCTCGAGTGCTGGTGGTCCCAGGTTCAAGCCTCGGTGAGGGCCGGGATTTTTTCAGTGGACTACTAGTAATAAAATTTCCCCTGGTCTTTGGGTAGTGAGATCGGATGCCCGTGTGTATTGTTGCGCGCGTAAAAATATCCCTTGGCAGTTGGAAATTGAAAAAGAGTAGCCTAACGGCACTGCCCGGGCAAAATTTCGAGTTAAAAATCTACCCAAAGTATTTAAGGATCCTCGCCGGTGCTACGGAGTTCGTGCACTGAGCTGAGTTTCTCCAGACTCAGGTTTGAGTTAGGAGGAGAACGGAGCACTTATGGGTTACACCCATGTGTCGTGTTGTTGACTCATCAACTAAACTAAACTAAACTAGGTCACCTCTGCAGGATGGTTGGTTGGTGATTAGGTCACCTCTGCAGGTTGGCTAACTGGTGGTGATTAGGTCACCTCTGCAGATTGGTGGGTTGGTTGGTGATTAGGCCATCTATGCAGATTGGTTGGTGAATATTTTGGAAGACTGAATTTAAGCTCTTAGGTCTGATGCACTGGAGTTCAGATCATTTTAGCTCTATTAGTCAAAGAAAATACATCAACATACGACCCTGTCACATTGGAACAAGTCTTTCGTTATCCTACAGACAAGATGTTTTGATGAAATAACATTGTTACACAACAACATATTCCTATATGTAAGGTTTAACATGTCTTACGTTATCCTACAGACAAGATGTTTTGATGAAATAACATTGTTACACAACAACATATTCCTATATGTAAGGTTTAACATATGTCTTACGTTATCCTACAGACAAGATGTTTTGATGAAATAACATTGTTACACAACAACATATTCCTATATGTAAGGTTTAACATATGATACCTGTACTGGCCATATCGTTGAACAGAGCCTCTATCTTCTTCCACTCAGTGCTGTTAGAATTTGGATTTGTTCTGGTTGGAACAAAGGCCCTGCGGATATGAGCACAGCATATATTAGAACAAATGACAGTGGCAACATTTCAAGACTGGTAGTACAGGGTGTTTGTAACATCCCACTACACTAAGTACATGATGTCATCGAAAAATGTGCTCCACAGTTTACCATGAAGCAATATGCAGTGAATGGCTGTCGTCTGCTGGAGTAATTCTTTGCACTCCAAACATAATGGTGTTATCAATGGATGAAAGATGTTTTCAAATTTGTTCTACACACAGTATAGTGAGACTTTACAACACCCGGTATATAAGCAGTACTGAGGTTTCTGGGAGCTGTGATAGCGCAGTGACTAGCACCCTTGCCTGTTGGCCTCGTGTTCAAATCAACATCAAAGCTGATTTTAAATTTGACTTGGGCTCTCAAGTTTCCCCAGCCTAAAATAAGTACCAGGAAAAGTACAAGCGCCTGGCAACATATTAACCATATCGCCCATCGAGTGCCAAATCGTCTATAAAACTATTGGACCAGCACCATATACCCTATACACTTTACAGGTAATTTACTTTAGTACTTAGTTACCGAGAAATCTATTAACATGTGAACTTGTGTGTGGTGTATTCAATATTGAGTATTAAGTTTCCCAGTCTTGATTCTATTGCTTAGGCCAGTGATTCTCAACCTTTTTTTGGCCCGCGCACCCCTTCACCATATTTTCAGAATGTCACCCCCCCCCCCCCCCCCACACACACACACACACTGTATATGTAAAATTGGAAGCTAAATTTAATAACACATACCAGAACAAGTCTAGATGTCTACATAAAGCGTGATTTGCGGGTCTACTTACGTTATAAAATTAATTTCAGAAGGGCGAGAAGTACAGAACTGTAAAATATGGAGAGAAAAACAATATCAAGTAATTGGTTCTTGTATTAACGCGATCTTGAAAAAATCTTAATTCCCCCCTTGGAAACCCTAAAATTCCCCAACGGTTGAGAACCACTGGCTTAGGCAAATGGAGGATTAGCGGGCTCATTAGTGAAGCTGATAGGGAGCTGCTCTGACAACGTCATAGATGCGGCTGGACAAAGATAGGGAGCTGCTCTGACAATGTCATGGGTGCGGCTGGACGAAGGTTCGACACCTGCATTTATTGCCTCGCTAAGTGAAGAAAAGACTGGCCACCTATCCCTCCAGGCATGCAGGCCTACACAATGCGATGGCCCTGTCACATCACAGACACATAGCAAGAAACTGCAAGAGACACGTTTTAATGCATGGTCATCACACCGGAGCTCTGGATCCTATTCTGCAGACACAGAGGGGGTCTTCTTCTTCTTCTTCTTCTTCTTCTTCTTCTTCTTCTTCTGTGTTCGTCTGGAATGTTGTTTTATATGTAATTGTGTTGTGCATGTTTACAGCAGAGCTGCGATATTTGCACCTTTCAGCCAACACATCCGACTTCTTCAGGCATTTGTTGACCAGGTTACCTTCCTGGGTGGTCTTGGTTTTATTTCCGGACTGCCCCATTCAGATTTTGAGTACAATTTTTCCAGAGATCACTGGCAGTCATCGCTGGAGCTATTAAGCCTATACTTTATGTGATGCTCTCAGCAGGTGGCTTGTCATTCTGAGGAAAAAGACCAAGCCAGATGAGGGAAAACCCGGTGCAATTAAGTTTATCCTCTTGCCTTTAATTTTCTAAGAGGATAAACGAGAAGTTGTGTGGGCATGTTGCCCATGTTCCAAATCCAATCTCCGGGCAGCTGGAAATCATAGTTTGTTGTCCAGCCTAACTGTTAACAAATTAGACAATCCAACCACAGAATTTGTGGAATTTACCACAGAATTGGTGGAAATTACCACAGAATTTACCAACTAGTAACAAACGAAAAGATCCCTAGAGGCCTTGAAGATGTGGTTTTATAGAAGAATGCTAAAAATTCATTGGACAGCCAAAATTAGCAATCTGGACATTTTGAGGGAGGCTAAGTTGCAAAGACAACTTATCACAAACATCAGAAGCATGAAGACATTTGCAAGAAGACAAAAAATGGAACAAGTGGTGACAACTGGAAAGATTTGTAAAAAGAGAGATAGAGAAAAACAGTGAGAGAAAATTCTTGACAGTCTTGTGTTATGGCATGGAAGGGAGTCAACGTGTGAACTGATCCATACATCGGAACAGGTATGCCAATTGACAGGGCATGTCATAGTGGTGATTTGTTCTTTCAGTTTAAAATGGTTACCTGCTCTTCTCATTTAAAAAGGTCATGCACCTCAGGTTTAAAATGGTCATCAACCAATCAGTGGAATGTTGATATAGTGCACTAAGTGAAATGTATGCGACTCACCCAATCAGTAGGAATGTTGTCGCAATCAAAACACACACAATGGAGTACTTCAAGGCTGTACAGCACCGCTAGAAGCAAACAAATATGAAACATACAAGTTACTCATATTTCCAAAATTGTACTTTTACATACATGCTGACCTTAAACTACTGGCATCTTGCCATCTTGACAGATGATAGATTGTTACATTGTGCTTCAAAAATAGACGTAGTGAGGACCAGGGATGGAGTTATACCTCTCTATATCACAAAGCCTGGGCTGAATTGTCGAAACCACGTGTTGCCCATGCAGCCTGATCCCTCTCTCAGCCTGCCTAGTTTACTCCAAAGGAAAGGTAACATCAATACATCTGGAACAAGACAGGCTGCAGAAGCAATGCTCTAACTGTCTGCCTGTTAGAGCTTCAATCCTAGACCAGTTGCCGACCAAGGCTTAGATCCTGGTCTAATCTGCCCTTCCATGACATTTAGTCTTTAGGTTCCATTTCCTTGCACTAAAGTAAGGCTTGTCCCCTCCCAATTGCGCTCCTCCGCCTAAAGTCGCTAGTACAATGTGGGGTGTTGGGTCTGGTGAGCGCCACCCAACATTCAGCACTAACAGAAATCAGGTAGTACCATCTTCAGTTATGTGGTAGCTTAGTCATGTCTGACTAATATATGCTGACCTAACTTAGTAGAAACTTTAGGCTTCCATTCACTCTTAGTGTATACTCATGCCAACTGGAGCAGCAGACATTTGAAGCCAAAAACAATAAAATTCACTTCAGGTAACTTCTTAAAAGATTTGAGACTAAATGAAAAGTGATAGTTTTAAAGGTATTTATTCACTCATTCAGTAGCATGTCCTTTGCAGAACCTCGCTCCAATAACAACCTTCAGGAAAACTTCTTGACCATAAGCAAGATGTCCGCGGTCGATACACCCATCTGGAGATCATGCACCACATCCTGCACCCATCTTCTCTTTGGCCTTCCTCTTCCTCTCTTCCCAGGCATATACCCCTCCATTAAAAACACCTCATCAGTATAATGCAATTTGCTTCCATTTTGCCCACCAACCGATATTCCCAGCATGTCTTGTGTGGATATTATCTATACTTTTTTTCCTGTATACCCTAGGCTTTACTTTTCTCTGTACTCTAGGATTTTTCTTCTTTATCATCTTGAGGAGATTAAAAAAAAGAGGAGATATAACTTATAAATGTAGAAATTAAAGATACTAAAGATAAAATGTACTCACAGATTTACATGTAGATTCTTCATCCTTCTCCTCATAAAAGAAGTACATGAATGGAAGAAGAAGGAACAGGCAAAATGCAACAATTCCATACAGGACTGAAAAGTAAAGTTACAATTTTGTACACATTATCCAAAACATGGTACTTACAACATACATTATATAAAGCAAATACTATGTGTGCGTGTACACGTGTGTGATTTTAAGAGAGAGCGACACACACACAAAGACACAGAGAGAGAGACACACACAAAGACAGAAAAAGAGACACACAAAGACAGAGAAAGAGAGAGACACACAAAGATAGAAAGACATATACACAAATGATAGAGAGAGGGAGAGAGATAGAGACAAAGACATAGAGAGTATATATGGGCAGGCGGGTATATGTGTATGTAACTGGATCCTAAATGCCAACTTATATACTAACTATGACTAAAACTAAATTAGGAAGAGAACAATAACTACCACCAGAAATGAAATTCAGTGGCCGCTGACAGAGCAGCTGGATGATCTGGACTATGCAGGTGACACTGCTTTCTTGTCCCACACACAAAATTAAATGTACAATAAATTCACACTTGTTGGGTAGTCACAACAGTTCACTTTAAACATTCATAGGGGAAATACAAACATAATAGGAATAAATGTTAACCAAGTCTCCCATGTTCAAACCTCAATTAAAGAGGATGTAATCATACACATATAAGGTAACAATGTGGACTAAAGTGGTGGAACAGATAGAGATTAAAAAATCAAATACACAAGGCAAGAGCATTCAAAGCAGTAGGACATTTGTAGCATACACTGAGAAAACCTGTTAATAGTTCAAAATAGAAAGTCCTTCCTCTGGCATCCACAAGAAAACAAACAAAAGAAATTTAGGAAGACCTAATAACATATGGAACATGTTTTCAAACATGAAATCAGTATTAACATCTAGTGAGATTAACAATGCATTAAAAATGAGAATTGTCAAATGTTATGTATATTGAATGAAACGAGAGTTGATAAAAGAAATATTTTACAAAAGAGGCAAATGAAATATTTAAGCCACGTTAAAAGACATAACACTCTTATAAAAACTATACTGGATGGCAAGGATGAAGGCAAGTGAGCAAGAGGTAGACAATGATAAAAGTGGGAAGATAACATCAAGAGATAGATGAACAGCAGTCTGCCAGAGTGTACATTCAAGACTAGAGATAGACAGTGTTCGAGATCCATTGCAGCCAACCTTCACTGTGGAGATGGCACCTGATTGATAGAAAAACACATGGAAAAGAGAATTAGAGGCATAGATGAAATATGGGGAGGATATAGAGGAAGCTGCAGGAGCTGGCAAAAGAAAGAAGGGTGTTTGTGAGTAGGCTGAAAGCCCTATCCTCCTCCATTAGTGTTAAAAGACAAAAGAAGAAGGAAGATAGCTCTGGGTTTCATTCAAAACTCTAAAATTGGTACCTGTGATTTTTTTAAAATAGGAATAGTGACAAAGAAAGAGACAGGTCAACAATCTCACAATGCCATGACCCAGTACAAGTGACGACCTAACATTTCATACTTCTATGACAGTATCTGACAACTAAATTCACATTTAAACAAGAACATAGCAACAGAATCTGAAAACTACAATATAAAACCATATGACTACAGACATATCATTCGGTTATAATAAAAAAGCTTACCATAATATGCAATGAGCACAGTGTTTTCTGTTTCAGCACGTACTGCAGAAGAGTTAGCCCAATCCTGTCAAAAAACATATAACAATATGTAGTGGTCAATTAAAAGTATACATATGACACAACACACAAACACTAAAGAAAACATTATGACTTTTGAACTTACTTGTTAACCTCTAAGCCAAAATATTGTGAATCTCAGGTAATTGATCATTTTTAGAATTTTCTAGAACAAAATTATTTTTAAACATAAAAAAACACACTTTATTATGCCATAATCTAAATGTTAAATAAGGTTAAAGGCGAGAGGATTAACTTCACTGCACTGTGTGTTATCCCATCAGACTCAGTCTCTCTCTGCAGAAGAGCAAGCTTCTTGCCGCAAACATCACACAAAGCACAACTCTGTAATTATAATGATGACCCCTCCTATGGGGTTCTGGAAATACTGTACTTGTCTGAAGGACAAAGTCTGCTACCAAAACTATGACCTACATAGCATCATGCAGGCTTCTTCACCACTTCTCCATGGAGACACTCTTGTGCCATAATCTATACAGGTGAAGGTCTCATGAATCAAATCCTTGTAATGGTACCTGCCATGGCTTTACTTTTTACTATTAAATAATTAAAACAATGTTTTCCCATAGTAAATTTGAATAAAGAAGTCATAAACAATAGATTGCATGATTTATTTCCTGGCATATTTCGCTGCATCTCATCAGGTAGACATTGCAGAAATCACATAATAAAAACTAAATCAATAAAATAAATCCTTGGAAACCGGTCACCTGATTTATAGGGACAGTGTGTTTTGTTTTTGTTTAATACACAAAATGGTTGCATGTTAAAGCTGGCAGAGGCAATTACCATTCATTTACAAAAGCCAACTTTGTGCAAACAAAGAGACATGATAGTCAGTTTAAAATTACTGTGGTAGACAATTCAAATTATTGTGTGTTCCATATTTCAGCTTTAAGCATTTATCTTATTGCTTTAGTTTATGTTGTGTGATTTCTGCCGTATGTAACCAATGAGAAGCACATGCCAGGCAACAAATTGCCCAATCTATTGTTTGTGTCTTTGTTATTCAAATATTAAATAATTAAACAAAAAGCAAACAAGAAAACGAACATGGCAATATAAATAATTTTAAAAATGCTGGTGTGTTGGGGAATGAACAGGCAGACAGGTTGGCTGGCTCTGCAAAACTTGGTGGAGTATTGATGCATGATAAGGCAGACGTGGTTGCGGCCTTATGGGAGCATGTGTACACCTCGGAGGAGCAAATGGATCACCATGGTCTGGCAAGAATGCGACAGCGTGGAGTGACGAGGGGATCTGGCCGATGCTCGACGCGTAGAGGAAAGGCGAGACGCACATATAATCAGATTGCTACTGGTACTATTGGGGTTGGAACTCTTCGCTGTCTTTTGAGGATGGGGACGGAGCGCTTATGGGAATGCCCTGAATGCTGTGATGTCGGTTCCTAAATCAATCAATCAATCAATCAATAATAAAAACATGAACAAACCTTAAATGTGCCATCTGACTCCTTCATATAAGATACCAAAAAGATGTCTACAGGAACTAGAGCTGACGTCAACAAAGTCACAGTGAGAGCAAATATGGCCGTCAACGTTGTAGACAGCTCACTGTCGTATTTGCTCATAAAATACCTCACGTAAAATCCGGAAAAGAGTATCGTTAGCTGAAAATAACATAAGTCTCATGTCAAGACATTCATAGAAGGAACAAAATACATGTCCAGTTACCAGTCTAAAGACTGTAATATATGTTCTGAGTATGCCACTTCAAGAAATATAGCTTCATGATTGCATGTAAATTTGTTTCCTCTTAAAATAATGTGATAGTTTTCCTCTGACTTCCACATCATCTTTCTTTCATCTTTTATGCCCCAGAGAGGAATTATCCCTCAATTAACACACTCCATGCCATCCTATCTTGTGCTATCTCCAGCAGCTCTTTCCATGTCCTCCCCATATTATTCATTCCTGTCTCTAATTCTCTTCTCTGTGTGTGTTTTTTTAGGTCTTCCTATAATTCTCTTTTCTGTGTGTGTTTTTAGGTCTTCCTCTAATTCTCTTCTGTGTGTGTGTTTTTAGGTCTTCCTCTAATTCTCTTCCCTCTGTGTGGTTTAGGTCTTCCTCTAATTCTCTTCTGTGTGTGTGTTTTTAGGTCTTCCTCTAATTCTCTTCCCTGTGTGTGTGTGTTTTAGGTCTTCCTCTAATTCTCTTTCCTGTGTGTGTGTTTTTAGGTCTTCCTCTAATTCTCTTATATGTGTGTGTGTTTTAGGTCTTCCTCTAATTCTCTTATATGTGTTTGTGTGTGTGTGTTTTAGGTCTACCTCTAATTCTCTTCTGTGTGTGTGTGTGTGTTTTTAGGTCTTCCTCTAATTCTCTTCTCTGTGTGTTTTAGGTCTTCCTCTAAGTCTCTTATATGTGTGTGTGTGTTTTTAGGTCTTCCTCTAATTCTCTTCTCTGTGTATGTTTTTAGGTCTTCCTCTAATTCTCTTCTCTGTGTGTTTTAGGTCTTCCTCTAATTCTCTTTTCTGTGTGTGTTTTAGGTCTTCCTCTAATTCTCTTCTCTGTTGGTGTTTTTAGGTCTTCCTCTAATTCTCTTCTCTGTGTGTTTTAGGTCTTCCTCTAATTCTCTTCTATGTGTGTGAGCTTTTAGGTCTTCCTCTAATTCTCTTATCTCTCTGTGTGTTTTTAGGTCTTCCTCTAATTCTTTCTCTGTGTGTTTTAGGTCTTCCTCTAATTCTCTTCTCTGTGTGTTATTTAGGTCTTCCTCTAATTCTCTTCTCTGTGTGTTGTTAGATCTTCCTCTAATTCTCTTCTCTCTGTTGGTGTGTTTTTAGGTCTTCCTCTAATTCTCTTCTCTCTGTGTGTGTTTTAAAGTCTTCCTCTAATTCTCTTCTCTGTGTTTTAGGTCTTCCTCTAATTCTCTTCTTTGTGTGTGTGTTTTAGGTCTTCCTCTAATTCTCTTCTCTGTGCGTGTGTGTTTAGGTCTTCCTCTAATTCTCTTCTCTGTGTGTGTGTTTTAGGTCTTCCTCTAATTCTCTTCCCTCTGTGTCTTAGGTCTTCCTCTAAGTCTCTACTGTGTGTGTGGTTTTTTTTAGGCCTTCCTCTAATTCTCTTCTCTGTGTGTTTTAGGTCTTCCTCTAATTCTCTTCTATCTGTGTGTGTTTTTAGGTCTTCCTCTAATTCTCTTCCCTGTGTGTTTTTTTTAGGTCTTCCTCTAATTCTCTTCCCTCTGCATGTTTTAGGTCTTCCTCTAATTCTCTTCTCTGAATGTGTGTTTTAGGTCTTCCTCTAATTCTCTTCTCTGTGTTTGTGTTTTAGGTCTTCCTCTAATTCTCTTCTCTGTTTGTGTGTTTTAGGCCTTCCTCTAATTCTCTTCCCTGTGTGTGTTTTTAGGACTTCCTCTAATTCTCTTCTCTCTGTGTGTGTTTTTAGGTCTTCCTCTAATTCTCTTCTCTGTGTGTGTGTCTTTAGGTCTTCCTCTAATTCTCTTCCCTCTGTGTGTTTTAGGTCTTCCTCTAATTCTCTTCCCTGTGTGTGTTTTTAGGACTTCCTCTAATTCTCTTCTCTGTGTGTGTTTTAGGTCTTCCTCTAATTCTCTTCTCTGTGTGTGTTTTTAGGTCTTCCTCTAATTCTCTTCTGTGTGTGTGTTTTTAGGTCTTCCTCTAATTCTCTTCCCTCTGTGTGTGTGGTTTAGGTCTTCCTCTAATTCTCTTCTGTGTGTGTGTTTTTAGGTCTTCCTCTAATTCTCTTCCCTGTGTGTGTGTGTTTTAGGTCTTCCTCTAATTCTCTTTCCTGTGTGTGTGTTTTTAGGTCTTCCTCTAGTTCTCTTATATGTGTGTGTGTTTTAGGTCTTCCTCTAATTCTCTTATATGTGTTTGTGTGTGTGTGTTTTAGGTCTACCTCTAATTCTCTTCTGTGTGTGTGTGTGTGTGTTTTTAGGTCTTCCTCTAATTCTCTTCTCTGTGTGTTTTAGGTCTTCCTCTAAGTCTCTTATGTGTGTGTGTGTGTTTTTAGGTCTTCCTCTAATTCTCTTCTCTGTGTATGTTTTTAGGTCTTCCTCTAATTCTCTTCTCTGTGTGTTTTAGGTCTTCCTCTAATTCTCTTTTCTGTGTGTGTTTTTAGGTCTTCCTCTAATTCTCTTCTCTGTTGGTGTTTTTAGGTCTTCCTCTAATTCTCTTCTCTGTGTGTTTTAGGTCTTCCTCTAATTCTCTTCTATGTGTGTGAGCTTTTAGGTCTTCCTCTAATTCTCTTATCTCTCTGCGTGTTTTTAGGTCTTCCTCTAATTCTTTCTCTGTGTGTTATTTAGGTCTTCCTCTAATTCTCTTCTCTGTGTGTTGTTAGATCTTCCTCTAATTCTCTTCTCTCTGTTGGTGTGTTTTTAGGTCTTCCTCTAATTCTCTTCTCTCTGTGTGTGTTTTAAAGTCTTCCTCTAATTCTCTTCTCTGTGTTTTAGGTCTTCCTCTAATTCTCTTCTTTGTGTGTGTGTTTTAGGTCTTCCTCTAATTCTCTTCTCTGTGTGTGTGTGTTTAGGTCTTCCTCTAATTCTCTTCTCTGTGTGTGTGTTTTAGGTCTTCCTCTAATTCTCTTCCCTCTGTGTCTTAGGTCTTCCTCTAAGTCTCTACTGTGTGTGTGGTTTTTTTTAGGCCTTCCTCTAATTCTCTTCTCTGTGTGTTTTAGGTCTTCCTCTAATTCTCTTCTATCTGTGTGTGTTTTTAGGTCTTCCTCTAATTCTCTTCCCTGTGTGTTTTTTTTAGGTCTTCCTCTAATTCTCTTCCCTCTGCATGTTTTAGGTCTTCCTCTAATTCTCTTCTCTGAATGTGTGTTTTAGGTCTTCCTCTAATTCTCTTCTCTGTGTTTGTGTTTTAGGTCTTCCTCTAATTCTCTTCTCTGTTTGTGTGTTTTAGGCCTTCCTCTAATTCTCTTCCCTCTGTGTGTGTTTTAGGTCTTCCAATATTCTTCTGTGTGTGTTGTGTTTTAGGTCTTCCTCTAATTCTCTTCCCTCTGCGTGTGTTTTAGGTCTTCCTCTAATTCTCTTCTCTGTGTGTGTGTTTTAGGTCTTCCTCTAATTCTCTCTCTCTCCCCCTGTGTGTGCGTGCGTGTGTGTGTGTGTGTGTGTGTGTGTGTGTGTGTGTGTGTGTGTGTGTGTGTGCATGTGTTATTTTCAAGGTCTTCCTCTATTTCCTTGACCCTGTAGATTCCAGACAAAGAACTTTATAGTTATACTATATTTTTATGAATGTCTGTTGGGGTAGTAACCAATTTTGACCTACTCAATATGATTTCCAAGTGTCATGTGATCTTGATCACATGCAATGCACACATTTTGTCACTAAATCTCTTTGTCTCTGTAATGGAATAATGAGAAGATCAAAGATAGGCCAGAAATTAAAGTTGGAGGTTATAATATAAACAAAGTATGTTATGTCCCGTGTCCGATACATCCACCGGGAGATCATCTACAACATCCTGCCCCCATCTTCTCTTTGGCCTTCCTTCTCCTCTATTCCCGGGCATACACCTCTCCAAACTTTCATGACGTTTCGAATGACCAAAATATTTAAATTTTCTTTGTTGTATTGTCTTTAGTAGCCTACCTTCTTCAATATTCAGATCTTGTCATATGGATGCATTTTTTTTTTTAAATTCAAGATATTTATGTGCTGTTCAGTTTGTTTAGTAAGTGTCCAATGTTGCAATGGGATAGATATTACAATTCTAATTTTTGTAGGTCTACATGTACCACACCACAATTTATTTTATATATATATATATATATATATATATATATATATATATATATATATATATATATATATATATATATATATATATATAAGAAAAAGATTATACCAAAATGTGATATAATAGAAAGAAAAATGCTTTACCAAGAAATACATTAAAACAGGGAAATATGGTCTCGAATCCTGGTCAATTAATAAATAAGACAAGCAACAACAGAATTCCGATTTCTTTTAAAAACTGCAAATTCATAGGGCAGCCTAAAGGAGTAATATAAATGTAATGTTGTGAAAGAAGATAAGGCTCAAAGGCACTTTTCCGAAATATCAGTGAGAGGCAATGGTCAGTTGTAATTTTTTGATCTCAGAAGTATAATCATACCAGTCTGCTTAATACAATATATGATACTGGAAATATACCTCAGGAGTTATGTAATTCTGTATTTATTGCAATCCCAAAGAAATCAGGAGCCTTGGAATGTGATCAACATCGAACAATTAGTATAATGAGTCACATCACGAAGATTTTGCTAAGAATTATCATGCAAAGAGTTAGGAGGAAAATACAACCTGAAATAGGAGAAGAACAATGTGGGTTTGTGGAAGGCAAGGGTACAGTAAATGCTGTGTATATACTGAGAAACATAATCGAACGTTCTATAGAAGTAAACAAAGATCTACACCTTTGCTTTATTGACTACACAAAGGCTTTTGATAAAGTGAGACATGTCAACATGATAAGGATGCTTGAAGATCTACAAATTGATGGAAAAGATCTTAGACTTGTAAAAAACATATATTGGAAACAACAAGCTGCCATAAGAGTTGATAATGAAGTAAGCCAATATCAGCCTATTAAAAGGGGTGTGAGACAGGGATGTGTAATGTCTCCAGATCTGTTTTCCCTGTACAGTGAAAGTATTTTCAGAAATATTGAAGATATGGAAGGAATCAACATTGGGGGACGATGCATCAATAACATTAGATATGCAGATGATACAGTCTTGATTGCAGACAATGAACAGGACCTGCAAAATTTAGTAGATGCGATTGTTACACACAGTGAACAACTAGGGTTAGAATTAAATTGTAAAAAGACACAGATTATGGTCGTCACTAGGAAGGACGAAATACCACAATGTAATATACAAGTAAATGGGAATATTCTTCAACAAGTGAGCAGGTACAATTATCTCGGAACAGTAATAACATCTGATGGGAGATGCCTTGAAGAGATTAGAACAAGAATCGCCATGGCAAAAGTAGCCTTTAGCAAGATGAAAAACATATTGACCAATAAAAAGATGTCAATTGAAACGAGAAAAAGAGTGTTGAGATGCTACATTGAACCTGTACTTTTGTATGGATGTGAAGCGTGGACAATGAGCAGTCAGGCTGAAAAACATCTGATGGCTGTAGAGATGTGGTTTCTGAGGAAAATGCAAAGAATACCATGGACAGCCAGAAAGACCAATGAACAAGTCCTTCAAGAAACAAATGAAGATCGTAAATTGATTAGAGAAATTAGACGTAGACAGTCAAAATTTTTTGGGCATGTTATGAGAAGAAATGGATTGGAGAATTTGGTGACAACTGGTAAGATCGAGGGGAACAGACCAAGGGGAAGACCTAGAAGCAAGTACCTGGATGGCTTGGCCTTGTGGCATGGTCGAGACAGAAACACGGAGCTGATCCACGACTCTGGTGATCGGGTGAGATGGCAGAACATGACCGCCCACGCTTACCGGCATGGCACATGATGGATGGATGGATGACTATATTGAGAAATGACCTGTTATAAAAACTGGAACATGTGACAAATGTTGCACGTCGCATTCCGCATTTGCGAGCGCCATCAAGACCATCAAGAAGACGAACGTGGAGAGCCTGCCTTCTAGCTACATCAAAGAACCTGAAACAACAGCTATTACTGAAGCTATCATAAGGGAGAAGATTGACAGCCCACCACAGACAATACCAAACCCACTGAGTAGCAGAGAGAGGAGAAAGACACCAGAGTCGGAAACACCGACTCACCGACAATCAAGTGGGCTATCAAGCATATCCAAGTGGAGCTATCAGACGAAGAAATCCTGAAGCAGCTACGAGAAGAGAATCTCCACACCCGATTCTTGAAGGCGGAGCGGCTCCTCACCTATTCCAAGATTCCCACAACCTTGGCGGTGGTGACGACAGAGAGCAGCGAGATGCCGATAACAGTATCAATCAACAAGAGAATGCAGCAGCCAGAGAGATTTATCCCAAGGATCACCCAATGTTCCAGATGTCAGAGGGCCGGCCACAGCAGGGCAGCATGTCGCAGTAAGACGTAAATCTGCCGGTACTGCGCCAATCACTGCGCCTTCAAGGAGTGTCCGCTGGCCAAGCTGGACACGGACTTTCGAGCACCCAACAACAAACGAAAGTGCGCCAACTGCCTGGGCAAGCATGGTGGAAGATACTTGGGCTGTCCATACCTGCAATGACACAGACACCCTAAAGATCGCAATAAACACAAAGACACCATTCAAGGAAGAAATGAGGAGGGGCAAGACAGCCACGGGTATAGCACAAGCTGAAAGAGATCAACTGCAAAAGCAGACAGACGAGTTGAAGAAACAAGTCAAGGCACTGCTGACACCAACTCCGACCAGCGCCAATGAAAAGCTGCTTGCTGAAACAAAGGAGATCCAGAAAAACATAAAACAAGAGGTGGAGCACATGACCCAGACGGCAAAGAAGAATGAAGAGGTCTTATATGCAATAAAAGCTGAGAGAGAACTGCTAAGAACTAAAAGGGATTCAACCCAGATTAATTCAGCAAAAGACACAGAAAAGAACACAGAGAAACCGCAAGATAAAGATCAACAAGAAAACACTGAAAAGCTTAAAAGACACTTCACAAAAAAGGAGGCAAAAAGACACAGGATGCAGCCAAGCCACAGACCAATCAGAAACAGCAAGCTGAAGCCAGTAGCCCAGCAACGATGCCCAAGACACTCAAAAGAAAACCAGAATCCCACCAGCCACCTGAAGAAAGCCAAGAGGAGGTTACCGACACAGGTGAAGATAACCGGAGCCAAGAAGAGAAAGAGAAAGCTGCCAACCAGGAGTGGGAGGATAAATACTTCGAGAGGGAAAAACACAGAAGAATACGACGTGGAATGTGGATCTACGCATCACAATACGACGCCAGACATATCTATCCAGGCGATAAGGACTACCACTAAGCCAACACTGACAAACAAAATCACCAGAGGAGACTAGCCCAAAGAATAGCCGCCGACCGATCCCCCCAGTTAACGTCACAGACATAAACCAACATAACCAGTCCGAGGGAGGACTCACTCGTAAGAGCACACAAAACAAGAGTCAGAGTGAATGAACCCACAAAAACCACGGATCTCAACAATAACCACAGCTTAAGAGGCAGGGTTTGTAGAAGGAAAGGGTACAGTAAATGCTGTGTATATGCTGCGAACAGTTATTGAACGTGCTTTAGAAGTAAACAAGGATATACATCTTTGCTTTATTGACTACACAAAGGCTTTTGATAGAGTTAAACATGTCAACATTGTGGATATGCTTGCAGATCTACAAATTGATGGGAAAGACATTAGACTTATAAAAAACATATATTGGAAACAACAAGCTGCCATAAGGATTGATAATGAAGTAGGACAATATCAACCTATTAAGAGAGGTGTTAGGCAGGGATGTGTAATGTCTCCAGATCTTTTTTCCCTATACAGTGAAAATATTTTCAGAAATGTAGAAGACCTAAATGGAATCAGCATTGGAGGACGAAACATAAATAACATTAGATATGCAGATGATACAGTATTGATTGCAGACAATGCACAGGATCTGCAACAATTAGTAGACGCTGTGGTTGTACACAGTGAGCAGCTGGGGTTGGAATTAAATTGTAGGAAGACACAGGTTATGGTCGTCACTAGGAAGCACGAAGCACCACAATGTAATATACAAGTAAATGGGAATATTCTTCAACAAGTGAATCGGTTCAATTATCTCAGAACAGTCATAACATCTGATGGCAGATGCCTTGAAGAGATTAGAACAAGAATCACCATTGCGAAAGTAGCCTTTAGCAAGATGAAAAACATTCTGACCAATAAAATGATGTCAATTGAAACGAGAAAAAGAGTGTTGAGGGGATACATAAAGCCTGTTCTTTTGTATGGATGTGAAACTTGGACAATGTGCAGTCAAGCTGAAAAACATCTGATGGCTGCAGAAATGTGGTTTCTGAGGAAAATGCAAAGAATACCATGGACAGATAGAAAAACCAATGACCAAGTACTACAAGAGACAAATGAAAATCGTAGATTGATTAGAGAAATTAGACATAGACAGTCAAAATTTTTTGGACATGTTATGAGAAGAAATGGACTGGAGAACTTAGTGACAGCTGGCAAGATCGAAGGGAACAGACCAAGAGGAAGACCGAGAGGAAAATACCTGGATGGCTTGGCCACATGACATGGACGAGACAGGAACACTGAGCTGATCCACGACACTGGTGATCGAGTGAAATGGTGAATCATGACCGCCCACGCTTTCCGGCATGGCACATGATTGATTGATTGAAGAGGCAGGTAGAACGAGGCCGAATTTGGAATTTTTGTTTTGAAAATTGGAATTGGCAAATTGGAATTATTTTCAATCATTACTCACTTTGAACTGCAATCATCGTCAAATTAATATTCTGTTTACATGATTATTAATCTGAGCCAGTGATGGACCCTAATACAACTTCTCTCTGTGGTTGAAAAGGGCAGGGGTAGTGATATAATCTAACGACACTGGAAAGAGAAATAGAGGATTGCAGTACAAGAGATATATGGCCAAAAGATTGGAAGAGAACTATCTTCATTCCAATACCCAAAAAAGCAACCTGAAATTATGAACCAACTATAGAACTGTTGCCCTGACCTGTCATCTACTAATAAACATAATGGGAAGACTTTAAGAAAATGAAGATAAGAAGAAATTAACGTGGCTCAAGCTGGACTTAAACAAGGAAGAGGAACAAGAGATCACATTCTCAACATGTGTTTAATAATAGAGAAGTGCAGAGAATTTAATGTAAACCTATTCTCATGTTTTGTGGATTATTCAAAGGCATTTGACTGTGTACAACATCAGAAACTTTGGGCAATCATGAGGAATATGGGCTTTCCATCACGTGTAATACAACTCATAAGAATGCTCTATCTAGACCAATGAGCAGCGGTTAGAATAGATGGTGAGACATCAGATTGGTTTCCCGCAGAAGTCGGATGTGTCGGCCTAACGGCGCAAGAACGCAGCTCTACTGTAAACAGGCACAACGCAGTCACATCCGAAAAAAATATACGATTGATCGCAGAAGAAGAAGAAGATTGGTTTGACATCAAGCAAGGAATCCATCAGGGCTGCGTGCTGTCACCCTATTTGTTTAACCTGTATGTCGAAAATATAATGAGAAATGTAAGAGATGATATGATGCCCTAAATATCGGTGGTCATGACATACCAGAAATTCGATATGCTGATGATACAGTATTGCTTTCCACAACACAGAATGGTATAGAAAATCTAATCGCCTCAACCCATTTTAATAGTCAAAATCACAACTTACATCTTAACAGCAAAAACAAAGATAATGCATACAGATAAAACTACTATAGGGAAAGAAATATATTTTAATGAGGAAATATTGGAGGTGGTGGAAAATTTTGAATATCTTGGATTATTTACAAGCACATGTCCGAAAACTCGCTGAGTGGATGCCGTCTGCGAACATGTCTGGTTTGTGCGGGAATGGCCCGGGGAAAACGAAATGACCAATATATTGAAGTGAGGATTTAAAGCAGCCATGATCAGGACGTGACGATTTCCCTCGGTGAGCCCAGATCCAGGGCGTTATGTGTCGGCCCTGCAACTATGGAAGCAACCTTGGATGGCGGAAAATGCTATGGACTGTCCCTGCCTTCCTTTGAGGGATGACCGTTGTCTTCGACCGTTCAACCTTGGCCAACATGGTTGTAGATGGCACCACAAAAGTGAGAGTCTCCCAGGTATGCTACCTGGTCAAAAAAGCACGCTAAAGTCGATGTGTTGGCCTACGGGTTTCGGCCCAAGGGCGCATAACAGACACACCGCAATGACATCTGAAAAAAACACTCCGGATGAACGAAAAGAAGAAGAAGAAGATTACCAACAACGGTGACACAATGAAAGAAATTAAACGACGACTATTTTCAAGACTAAAACAACTGAATAAATTATGGAGTGGGACAGACAGAACTATAAAAATAAGATTTTTAAGAGCATGCATCTTTCCCATTGCAACATACATGATACGCCTGTGAGACCTGGACACTTACTAAACAAGCTGAACAGCGCATAAATGCCTTTGAATATAAATGTTATAGACGAGTTCTAAGAATATCTTGGGTAAAAAAAAGAACAAATGCATCCATACTTCAAAAGCTGAATATTGAAGAAGGTTGGCTATTAAAAGTATTATTATTAAAGAAGATAAAATAAAGAAAATTGAAATATTTTGGTCACTGGAAACGCCAGGAAAGTTTGGAGAGAACAATAATAGAGGGGTATAACTATATATATATATATATATGCCTGGGAAGAGAGGAAGAGGAAGGCCAAAGAGAAGATGGGTGCAGGATGTGGTGGGTGATCTCCAGATGGGTGTATGATATCGGACGCGGGACATCTTGCTTATGAATCATTGAATGATCGAGAGGTTTTCCGGAAGGTTGTTTATGGGATGGGAGTGAAGTCCTGCAAAGGACATGCTACTGAATGAATGAATGAGTACAAGAGATCATTCTTAAGTGACAACCTTTTATCATGGCATGGAAAGATATCAGCACACGCATTGATACATGGTGTTGGTTGGAATGCGTAGAAGCATAATCGCACAAGCCAGAAGGCAAGGCACTTGATGATGGTGGTGGTGCTGAGTGATGAGGAAAATTTTAAAAAACTCGATTTACGAACAATTTTGCAATGCTGTCGGTCGTGTACTAAAGACAAAGGGTTGACCAGGGAAACAAACTCCTTTCTTGTTGTTGTATCTTACGTTTAAATGAAAGTTTACCCGGTGAACGATCAGTTCACTTACCACTATCACCACTACGAAAGGAATCCAGCCCGCAGCGACAACTGCTGCAGGAATCGCCATCTTGTTTGTTTATGGTTTCTTCACTATCTCGTGTCACGTGATTATGATACACAGGCCAGAACCTGCAACTAAGATATGCTAAATTACATTATTTCTTGACTGCTCATGGGGAACTGTGGAAGCTGCGGAGAGGAGTTTATATTTAGGAATCATGGAATGATTAGAACACTGTGAACGGAGAAAAAGACTAATGAAGATATCTTGAAAGACGTTCACTCACAGAGATAATTATTTACTTGCTTCAGAAGAAAACAGTCCACATTATTTTTTCATGTTAAGAAGAAGATATAAACTGCAGTACATTGTAGTAACGGGGCGGATGGGGGAGAGGGGGGGGGGGGCAAGGGGAAGAGCGTGAGAGAAGATGATGGGTAGATAGACAAGAGTGACATCATGGCATGGAGGAACTGCGTTATCAGAAATGATTGGCAGTACACGAAACAGAAGGCGGTATATATATATAGATGTAATCACTAACGCCACGCGACATGGACTATAACAAGAATAATCTTTTTGCCACTTTACAAACTAATGCCATTCGCGTCAGGTTCATCATCAATAAGTTTCAAATGATACATTGACTACATCGGCTGTAATGAGTCTCCAATCCGCTAATAGACTCGGTCCTGTGTCTTCACGGTGCACTCATATAATATAGGCTTCTTCCAGTCCGTCTCTTCCAATCCACGAAGTTCGTTCGTTCTCTTGATTTTGTCTAGTTAGTTAGTTAGTTAGTCGACAGATCATTCTCATTGCACATCGAACCTTTCAGTCTATAAGTGCTCGGATCCCCTCCTCAGCAAATCCCACAGCATGTAGCGGCTAAGGACACCAGTTCTGTGCTGGTTTATCAATCTTCTTTGGTTTCCTGCGTAGTGTTCTTGTTTGGCCACACCTCTTTTAATTTGCTGTTCTCGCAAAACTTGGTGGAGTATTGATGCATGACAAGGCAGACGTGGTTGCGGTCTTGTGGGAGCACGTGTACACCTCGGAGGGAGCAAATGGATCATCGTGGTCTGGCAAGAATGAGGCAGCGAGGAGTGACGAGAGGATCTGGCCGACACTCGACGCTCAGAGGAAAGGCGAGAAAGACATATAATCAGATTGCTACTGGTACTACTGGTGTTGGAACTCTTCGCTGGCTGCTGAGGGTGGGGACGGAGTGCTTATGGGAATGCCCCGAATGCTGTGATGTCGGTTCCTAAGTCAATCGATTTGCTGCCGCCATCACCCGCATCGCAGCCAATCCCCGCTTGGCCTTTGTTATCACCTGGTCTATGTGCTCATTATAAGCAAGTTATCGATCAAAACGTATCCCCAGGTAATTCATTGCTTGCGTTCTCTCCACAGTCTCTGAACACAGATTAACAGTTGGTGTTGGCGTGTTGACAATATGATTATTCAAAGAGAACCATGTCACTGTTACCTTTGTTGGGTTGACCATTGCCCCAGCTTCAGCACACCAAGTACTAATGAATGCGTTTGAGTTCGGTTTGCAGTTCCACAGCAACCTGATCTCTATCCTTACCCTGACGATACACTAAAACATCATCGGCATATGACAATGTCCTCCCCGGTCTGCTCGCTGGTGATTCTCACAGTGTAGGCGTTGAACAGCACCGGAGATAATGGTGATCCCTGTGGTAGGCCAGGATGTATTGTTGTTTGTTCCGACATCCAACTGCCACATCTAAAAACTACTTTCCGTTGGAAAAGGGCTGCAGCGATCTAACTAAGGAGGAACGGACTTATCTTGAGTTCAAGCAGCTGAAGCATTAGAAAATCCAATGGTACTCTGTTGTACACTCCTCCAGATCAATCGCTGCAGCAAAGGTGTCAATGTCTGAGTGGAAACCTTCATAAACATCATAGGCAAAAACTGCTGCATTGGTCCAGGTTTCTCTTTTTGGACGGTACCCTCCCAGGGTAGGTGGGAAAACACCCTTGCTTCTCTAGCTGGCTTGATATTTTTCTGGCAATTAACTTCTCCAGCAGTTTGCCTATTGCATTCTGCATGGTTATTACTCGATATTCCTGAATTTTGTCTATTTACATGTTACATGTTGCCTTCCGCTTGTATTTTCACCTCAAACATTTCTCAATCGCATCCTTTAGCAACAGCTCAAAGTGATGTATCCTACACATATGTGCTGTGGTGTATCATGGCATGATTACATATTACTATGCTTTCCAGTATCGGCCTCACACACCCCGTTGAGATCTGCACTTGGAAAGGGGGGTGGCATGCTTGGCAAAACAGTCCCCCAGTAGAGATTGCGCTTTATTATCCAGGGAGAAATGTCTCTACGCCAATCTAACTATAGAAGCCCATAAGAGATGTGTGGGTTCGCGACTCCATCCAATTTCAAAGCCTAGACAATCTAAACGTCAATGCTTTGGTCTTTAGTAGTAAAAATAATCTTCCTGAATATTGACAACCAACCAATTATATGACGTGGTAAGTTAATTGTCCCACTTTGATCTCATTTAGTATTTGTTTTTTAAATACTCTGTTTTCTTCTCCTGTTACGACAATCCTCCCGTTTGTCTAAAATAATAACTTCAATGCTGCCTTCGTATTACTTATTCATTTATCATCATCATCATCATCATCATCATCATCATCATAATCTTCCACTTCTGCCGTCAAGCGTCATAGGGAGGAATAATTTGCGCTGCAGCGCCCAATGGGCGGCACTTGATAGTGTTATTCCGTGTGATTGTACAATATCTTTGATGTCGTCAATCCATTTAGATTCGAAATTATCACCCTGCATTGTTTATATCAAAAATGGAAGTTGATGATGATGATGATGGATGTTTATATTGTCTCATGCATCCGCTGATCTTTACTGCTTTCCATTCCTTATTATGAGTGCCAATCAATACCTGTTGACATTTTTCTCATTATATTTTAATAATCACAGGGTCTCTCTGTATATATTGATATTTAGCCAAAATAACATACATTATGAACCGTTTTCACTGATAAGGAAGGGTTATTCTGGCATGTCTAAACAGGAGACATAACTCTCAGAGATTTAATAACCGAAACAGCAGAAGATTTGCCCGTTAGCTTAAAATGTCTACTTATAAATCGCTACACGAACAATTCATGGCAGGACATGAGGGGACCAGCTACCTTGAAGTAGCAATGGTAACAAGTATTGCGTGTATCGGTTGCTTCCTGAGAGATCTGTATCTCATGTCTAATTACAAACGCATTATCAGGTAAATGATACTGCTACAATACTTTGAATCTTTGATTGAAATTTGGAGATAAAATGAAAAATTCAAAACGAAAATCGAATATTCTAATAAATATAATTACAAAACCGTATAACTATTATAACCTTTTCTTTCTTCATAATATAACTTTAATATACTGTCACCCCACCTTCTTATCGTAGTATCTTCTTCCATTGACTGATTGCCTGCCAAACAAAAAAGTGGTCCTGACCAAACAGAAATTCAAGGCAGAAAATGGGAAGTAGGGGTCAGGTGTGTCAGGTCACAATAAAAATAATGTTAATAATGCTTTTAAAATTGTAGCAGATATATTGTATTACATATCAAAGTAAAGAGGATTGCACAGGGAACATGACAGTGTTAATAATTAATTGATAGGTTAGAAATAGTATGACAATAATGAGAGGTTTAGTAATAACAACTGAAATTAAAAAGGTAAAAAATATTTAAAAATTTCACTTACCAAGGCTTTATTTTGTATCCACAGCAGCTAATCCAGTAGTAGGAGTAGAGTACTGATAAACAATAAACACTATTTTCTTTTTAGTTATAATTATTATTCTAAATTTAATTATTTAAATACTCCTTAAATACTTTGTGATAGGCAAAGCAAATTTAGTGGCCCATTAGAGCAAGCAAAAGTCAGTATTTGCCATCATAATATGAGGAACTTTCACTGTTAGATTTCTTTTGAAATTATGACCGTATTCTAAATAATTAACTGACTGCTGCATGTGGTATAAGTTTTAGAATCTTTCACAAAGTCCTTTGCATCACAATAACTATAATATAAAATTGTTTAAAACGCTAATTTTATTAAAATATATGAGGTCCAGAACCAGAAGGTATTGTCACTTTGAATTTCGAATCACAACAATTATTTCGAATCCCACTAAACTCAATTTCTCCTAAAAATGAAATGCGGACTAGCGTCTTCTTGCACACCGGCAGAAGTGAAATCTTTCATTGTAAAGTTTAATTCAATGGGATACTAAAAATTGTGGACTAAAAAGGAGCAATGGATAAATTAAAGCACTATATATACCGAACCGATAGGTCGGTTCGCAGGTGCCAAAATAAGTCCATGGAACCGACCTATCTGTCTGCGGCAGAGAATCAGTTAATACCTTACTGTGCAAATTTGAAATTGTTTGCATCTTTAAAAGAATGTAATTCAATTTTCTTGCACTGCTTGTTTAACAATTTTCTCTTGATTTTATACATTTATTTCTTATTTATCTTATTGTAATCTTCGTTATTTTACTTGGTTTTTCTTTTGACTGTTAATTAAAAATTTTCTGAAGTCCTATATTGATTCATCTTAGCTGTTTGTCTTCCTTCTGGTAATATCTTTTAACTTGTTTCAGGAATAGATTTTTTTGCGTTTCCTATTGTTCATGTATGCTTTTATGCAAACACACGCATTATCATGTCATATTTCTCACAATCACCATACACCATTCTTGAATTTATTTAATTGATCTTATAATATCTTTGTTAAGTCTATTGTTTTTAACCTCATTTTGTCATTTGTCAATCTTATTTTTATGTTTGTAATTGAGACAGTTAGCACCAGGCATGCTCTTCACATTTCCCCTCTGTTGTGTATCCACTTTGCAGTTGTAGAGAGGCTTGAGTGTTCCAATGATTTCAAGAGCTAAGCCAATAGTAGTACAGCCACCGGTTGGGTCTCCCGTATCAGAGAGGTCAAGGGGTGAAGACCAGACAAAGAGATACACAAACTTGCTGCTTTATAAGAAGACTGGGCACAATCAAAAGCTAGGGAAAACACCCCCCCCCCCCACAATGCTTGCTGAAGTTGGTTGTACTGAGCCACAGACTTGATGAGACTGTGCAATGCAACTCACTAAAATGGTGATGTCTTCACATTTATAAACTCACATTTACAAACTCTTTTATCAATCAGCAGTACTAAGTTGAGACATTAATTTTTTATTATTTCAATGAAGAAAAGAGATCAAATGGGAAAGTGCACATTCGACAACATGAAGCATGTACTTCTCTCAAAACAAACATCACAAAAACTGAGAGAGAGTCTCATCAAATGATTTGCGTATTCATCACTACAAGGGGAAGAGAACAAGGGGATGGCAGAGAAGTAAATACCTGGATGGCTTGGCCACATGGCATGGAGAAGACAAGAACACTGAGCTGATCCACAACTCTAGCGATCCAGTGAGATGGCGAAACATGACCGCCCACGCTCATTAGAATGGTACATGATGATGATGATTCATCACTACAGTTAGTTAGTCTTTCCTCTTGAGCCTAAGGCGGCGCATAGGGCAGAAGTCATGGCTCTCCATGTCAGGCAGTTCGCTGCTACCTGTTGTAGATCCTGGATGTTCACTTGGCCGTTCAATGAGCCTTCTCTGATGATGGTTCTACGCAGGGTCTCTCTTGGTCTTCCCCATTTTCTTTTCCCATATGAGGGCTTGGTTGGGGAGTCTTGTCTTGTCCATTCTGAGTACATGGCCGATGTAGTTCCAACGGCGTTTTCTTATAAAATTGGATACAATATCTTGCTTAGTCACACAGTATGGTATATAAATATTACCCTTCACTTAAAAGATTGAGCATAAAACTGAATTCTTTGATGGCTAGTTTTGATAGTATCATAGCTTCATCAAGTCACTTGTTATTAATATATATGGGCCGCTATCAAAATGATTTGTCGTCATACTTGTGGGCCGCTAGCATATTCATGTTGCTGCTTTAGGGCACTCTTTATCTCAGCTTTCTGCTGATCTGTTTTCTAGGTACTCACACATCTGACTGCCTTTGAGTCACTCAGATGCCATGTAAACAGTGTTGCTGGATTGCACATTGCCTGAAATTTTGAAGTTTTTAAATTTTGCTGGCATGTGGTCTTGGACATGTGACTTGTTTAAACAATCCACCTGCTCGTTACACTTTGTGTGCTGACTGTGCGTGCTCACAGAGCAGAAAGATTATTCAACATTTGTGGGTTTCGATGATTTCAGTTAAAAGTGAAACATAAATGATATTAATTATAAAAAAGAAATGCGCGCGCGCACACACACACACACTCGCGCGCGCACACACACACACACACACCACACACACACACACCCCCCCCCCCCACCCCCAGTGTATGTGTATTTGGTGAGACACATGTCTTCCCTGCCTTTGCAATGACCATAAGAAATTAATTAACGATAACTTAATTTTTTTTCAGACCAGGATTGTTTCCAGATCTTATCCTTCTTGTGCTGCCGAATATTTTGTGTGTGACAATATTAGCCAACCACATTGGGCTATTTATTTTGGCCCTTCTCTTCACAAGCTTCACATTATGCTTCCACATCATAACTGGCCAGGGCAACAGTTTAACTGCAGAAAGAAAATGTATTAACCTGAGTGACAGAAAACCATTTATTACAAACTTCCGCTCACTTATCAACATGTGCACAGCTATTAGCATCCTTGCTGTAGACTTTCGTGTATTCCCGAGGCGGCTGGCTAAAACAGAGACATTCGGATTTGGGGGGATGGATATCGGCGTGGGTTTGTTTGTTATATCAAATGCTATTGTAAGCAATGAAGCTCGAGGAAAGTGCAGCATGTTGCCAGTGTGGTCTCAGTACAGGAAAGCAGTTATTTCTTCCCTTCCATTGCTTTTTCTTGGATTTGCAAGACTTCTTGCAGTGAAAGGCTTGGATTATCATGAGCATGTCACAGAGTATGGTGTGCACTGGAATTTCTTTCTCACACTGGCTGCCCTGAAAGTAAGTGTTTACCATAAAATATCACGTAGATTATGCACAATCTGTAGTTATTTTAGCTCACTAAAACTTAGGAAAGTGTTATACACACTTACTAAACAATACGTCTTTCCAAAATCGAAAGTAACCTATATTGGAAAGTCTGTAATAATTGTTGTTACAATTTGATAGTCAAAATGGCGCAAAATTGAATATATCTGTCAAAGACTCGATAGTACCACACCTCGTGAAGCCATAGCACAGTTGAGTAGACACTCAACAGGCCACGTTTGCCAGCAGAGTGCGATGTGAGGTAACACGCACGAAGGTGAAGGTCACCCCGCGTGGTGTGTAACCACGGGAGAGAGGTTAGGTAGACGGGAGACTGGACTTGAGGCGTTCACATCGTTTAGAATAGCGTTAGGAGTTTTGTGTTCACTAATAGATAGAACTAGCATAGGGTTAGCAGTTTGTGTTAGATAATTCTGTGGCTGTATATTGTGTATTGCATTAGCGACTGTTTACCGCTTGTAAGCGAGCCAACGGCAATAAAATGGACCATGCATTTTGCCTCCCACACGACTTGCAAGTTGTCTTGTATGGGTGTGTGAGAAGTACCCGTTGATGCCTGTCAGTTAAGTTGTTGACAGGCCAGGGTAATTGTGGTGTCAGAAAGTGGTGCTTGGACGAAAGCGCCAAGCTAATACCCACAGTAAAAGGGTAATTGTGGTGTCAAGAAGTGAAGCTTGAACGAAAAGTTCAAGCTAATCCACTCATCCACGGGCTCCAGACTAGGGATTAATTTTTGTAGTAACGATAATTTGTGCAGACAGGAGAATTTGCGAGCTAGAAATATGCCTATCGTGACAAAATAGTGTTTAATTGTGTTTATGATATATTTATTGAATGAAATCATGTATTCTTCGAAGCTGTAAGTATTAATATTCTTATTTTCTTATATTTATTCATATATTTACCAATTTATTCTTGAATAAGCACCAAACATGATTCACGGCGCAGGAATACACAGGCAGCCGACAATATTGATTTTTGAGATCTAAAAATAGCGCTGCGCGATGACGTAGATTGATTGACAGACAGTTGTTCTGCGTCATTAGCATAAAGCAGTCGAGTGTTTACAAGATCGCTTAGCGGCAGCCCGCCTGAATCTGTGCTGTATATTGTTTATTATTTACTTATTTAAGTTACTAAATGAATATATTTATTTGTTGACACATTATTATGTTATTTTGATTTCTTTACAAGCATTTATTCATTTTTGGGTCTATTTTCTCTTTGCTTATCGTCACGATGGAACTATTTTCGGGCTAAGCATCTGATACTTAGCTGCACAACGTTTACAGAAATTAACTAGGTTAGTAACGAAAGGCAATTATTGTTTAAAACAAAGACAGGACATTGACATTAAAATTAATTAATACATATTCTAGGTGTTCGTAAGTCTGTCATTGTCTAAGTCATTGTCCTTAGTTGTCGAGTAAATCATATCGTTTAGTAGGCGTGTTTACTGCTGCCCTATATATCAGAGGGCAAACAACAGCTGTGCACATACACCTGTGGGCCAAATACCGTGTGCTACGTACGAAACGTGTCGCCACCCCAGTGTACCAAACAAGGTGACCTGTGTCAAAGGAGCTTCGTTCCCACATTAAGCTGAGTACACTTATATATTTTGTCATGCAATTTGATTAATAATGCATCTCTTTTTCAGCTTGTAACGCGTTGACATATTTGTATACTCTGTTTTTCTGCAAGATAAATCTGGGCAGGGTATAAACAGAAAGCACAACTGATAGTGATCAGATAAGAACAAACATAACATATCAAAGATAAATAACTGATTAAAGTCATCATTGCCTATCACTGTTAGCCAAGTACTAAAGTAAGATGGCAACTTTATCAGATTTCATAAAAGCAGGCAAAGAACTAGAATTAACAGGAAAAGAACTACAACAATATGCTGATCAGAAATTTAAAGAAACAAAAGAGGAACAAACACGAAAAGAGAATGCGGAAAGGGACGAACGCGCACGAGAAAGAGAACATGATAGGGAGATGAAACAAAAACAATTAGATCAACAGAAAGAATTAAAACAAAAGGAATTAGATCTAAAGCAAAAAGAGATAGATGAAATGGCACGAGTTAAAGAAAAACAAATTCAGGTAGAATCAGAGACACAATTAAAGATGAAAAGCATGGATATAGACTCACACGCAGAGATCTCTGCCACTAAACTAAGAAGTCAACAAGAGGAAAATAAGTTCAACAAATACAAAAATATTATCAAACCATATTGTAAAGAGGACTCCATATCTGCCTGGACAGAGAATGTAGAGTATCAATTTAAATATCACCAAGTTCCTTTAGATATGTGGGCTCCGATTTACATGAAGAATCTAAGTGGTGAGCCCCTTAAAGTAATAGAGTCTATTCCTATTGAACTTAGATCTAGCTATCAATACATCCATGATAGGATTATGCAGCACTTTTTACTTGATGCCCCTGGGTATCAGGTTCAGTTCTCAAATTTAAAACCTAAACCTAGTGAAACTTTTATAGATTATTTTTCAAATGTGCAGAGTGTACTAAACAGGTGGCTTAAAGCAGCTAACATAGGAAAAGACTTTGATAGATTAAAAAACCTAATAGCTATGGACAAGTGTATATCTACTATACCTTCTCCTTTTGCTAAGTTTTTGCAGCAGTCGGACATTGAGAACATCGAGCAGTTCGAAAAGAAAGGCTCAGCATATTTTTCTTCTAACAGAGAGATTTTTAAGACCTCAAGTGACTCTGAGATAGTTTCCTTTGTCAAAGACCAATCAAAAAACTATCAGGGTAACAGAAAACCTTTTCAGAAGTATGATAAGAAAGACAGAAAAGTTTCCATATGCATGTACTGTCAACTAATGCACGACACTTATGCTATGTGCGACAAATCGCCGATTTATCCGGCGCATCTTGAAAATGTGATCAAGAAGCAGCAAAGCAAACGGTCTGCATACAGGCGTGCAATCAAATGTTTTTTTTGTTCCTCTTATGGCCATTATTCTAATAAGTGCCTTGGCCGCCAACGTTTGAAAGCTAACAACGCTATGTTGATTGACACCTCTTCAGATAGTGGTAGTGAGAATGAGTGTGAGATTGAAAGTGACTTACCAACTAACCAAGCAGAGGATGTGTGTGCTGCTAACGATATGTTAAGCTTTGACAGCTGTGAACGATGTCACCAATTCCATGCAGACGGAATACTGGAATGTGGACATACAGTACCATGCTCATCTGAGAGTGTGAATGCAGCATTCGCCTCCAGAGGCAAGTTAGTGTTCCACAATGCAATGGTCAATGATGTACCATGCCAATGTTTGCTGGATAGCGGCAGCACCCTTATTGGTCTTCGAAAAGAACTGGTGAGTCCGGGTGATTACACAGGTGACACTGTGAAATGCCGAACCTTTTCGGGTAACGTTGAAATTTACCCTTTGGCAAAAGCCCGTATTGATTCTCCTTTTCTTTCCGGTACCTTTACTTGTGCAATACTTAACAACCCTTGTACAGATTTAATTTTGGGGTGCTTACCTCAACTTAAACAATGTACTAGTGAAGAAATAGTTGCATGGGAGAAATTAAATGCAGCTAAGGCAACAACCAGAGTTGACACTTCAAAACATCATGACCCATTGCAAAATGAGACACTACTAATGCTTTTTCCAACCAGCACAGATGACAAAAACACACAAAAACTTATACACCAGCAGAAATCTGATTTTAATGTGTCTCCATACTTAAAATTGTCAAAAGGCAAAGCCAAAATGACCAAGAATGCATCTTGGTTCGTTAGACGTAATAATGGCATTTCAACTACATGTCATATTACTGGTAACCATGAACAGGTGTTACTTGAACAACATCAGTTAGGTGTGCTAAACAATGCACACAAAACACCACGTGCGGGTCATCGTGCATACAGCAATGCCAGGCCAAGTTTTTTCAATAACAAATTATTTTGTCATGATCTATTTGCTGGTAATGGCTGTCATCAATTGATACAAAAGTTGAAGGGTAAACATCCTACAGCTGAAATACAACCCTCTACACTGGCACCCAAGCCATTTGATAGAGGAAGGGTCAGTTCTACCACAAGCACACAAACAAATGTGCGAAAACAAGTAATCTGGAACTTGATCAAGACAGATTTAGGCTACTTCCATACAAACGAAATGGCAAGGACCATTCAAAGTAGCACATAACCATGGTACATGTTGACTATGAAATATCGATAAACAGACACTTAGAGATATTCCATGTCAACATGCGGAAACCTCACTTTTCAAGACAAGAGACAGAGGTAGTGACAGACGAACAGATTGCACCAACACCAAGTAATCAGACAACAGACATACACAACGCAACTACACTAGTTAGTGAGACTGGCAGATCCGACGAGGGGCATACATGTAGTGAACTTATAGAATACACATGAATAAATCAGAATACTGATGACTGGACAATACACCTACTGAAACTGAGACATGCCTTTGACAGAGTGAGACGCTTCGGTCTCACTGTCAAACCAGCAAAGTCAAATTATGCCTAAAATAAATTCATTTTTGGGTCATGTCATTTCTCAAGTCCAACTGTAGACTGACCTGAAAAGTAGTACCAAAATTATGAATCTGACCATGTCTAACAGAAAGAAACAGGTCAGAAACCTTTTGGGATTAGTAAATTACTCAGAAATTACAAATATATTTTCCAATGTCTTAAAATCTTCTGGAAATGAAATGTGAAAGATGCATTATTAATTCCTGCATTGTCAAAATTGAAGATCCTTTTTTGTAAATATTCCAATCCCTCCGCTTGCCTAATCCTAGGCTCATTTATTATCTTAGGTCATATGCCAGCAGAATCTCCATCACTGCAGTACTAGGCCAATTTTTTTTTGAGGGCATCTTCCATCCGCTTTGCTGCGTGAGCAGTAAGATCACACATGCTGAGTCCAAGGATTCCATATCACAGTTGCAGCCCTAGGCTTCATCTATACGGTGAGAAGGCTCCATCGAGTTCTGACGGATGTTCACTGCACTGTCCAGACCGACAACTCCCTGATCACGGTCATACATAGTGGTGTGCATCAAAATGACCGGATATTCAGGTGGTCACTAGTTTTACCATCTGGGGTAAAAATACCTGAAATCCAACAGTAAATGTAGAGTGATGGTTGGTACATGAATATCTGATAATATAAGATGTAAAATAGCTTACATACATATCCACATTGTTGGTGTAGTCATGTACCAAAACAATGAACTATCATGTGTCCGTGGACATCAGATTAAGAACTGTGCTGCTATACTTAGATACCACCGTGTGAACTAGGACAGCTCATTTCCAACTAAGCTCCATTCCGGTGTATCATATATATGAACCGCAGAAAACAGTGTCAGAACAGTGCTTAATTACAGACACGAAAAGACAGAGCTACAACACCAGCGAACTCTACACGTGCACTACCGAGAGAACATTAACATGACTGTGTAATGTATTTCAGATACCCAGGCAAAGTGTGTGGTTATATTATGCCTATACAACCATTGCACATACATGAAGGCAACTACTAACCTGTGTAAACCAAATACTATGTATATAAACTTATTGTGATATGTAATATAATATTTTAAGATAGTGATAAATTAGATGTAGGTTAGGAACTATAACAGTTCTCATTTATTTTAATAATGTAGTTAGTACAGTAATTAACCCATTAAAATTAGATTAGAATATTAGTTTAGACATAAGAATAGTTTATTACAAGTTAAATTAAATTTATGATATGAATAGTACCATTTAGATTGTTATATTTCACTTAGTTTCATTGTAGTTAGTTTATTCCATCTTAATGAAACCATACCATCTTTCAAATATTACCATTTATTAGTATCATCATTTTACATCATAATAGATTAAAAAGAGTAGATAAGGTAACATACAGCATTTACACCAGTTAGATTAAGAACATCACTCATATAATTCCTTTGTGCATTTAAAAACATTATTTAGCATAGTATTTAGAAAAGTACATAAATTGTGGTCACATAATCCATTTAATTAAGGTACATAACTCACATCACAACAATTGCATTTAAATAGTTAGATTACATCACTTAGATTAGGAAAAAATAAGAAGTAATATAATCATATCATATAATTAACATAACAAATTTAATAAATTTAGGTAACACATTAAATACTTAGTTATAGAATTAGAATGGTATGTTAGAATGTAAAGTTTTCGTTAGTGAAATTGTGTTAGTGTGAATGTGTTGTCTGTAATATAGTTTAGAACTTAGATTACAGTATTTTGGGTTTCATAACAAGTGAATGTAGTCACGAATTAGTGTTATACACCTGTTTGTGGCCACATTGAACCAAATTATGACACTCAAAAAACTAACATACATACACATAGAATTTATAAATAGAGGATAGAAATTAGATTAGTAGATTTATTACATCCAAACACACAAACAAACAGAAAAACAAACATATAAATTGCATACACTATTTGTAAATCAAAGACAGATAACTATGGGGCCAGGGGACATAATGGACAACGAAGAACTAAATTAACAGTGAAATAAAGTCTTACGCGCGGAAGCGAAGGAGGTAAAGCCTGTCGCACACACTCTTGTAGAATGGTTGTTAAATATTATATGGGGGACATGAAATAATTCATGTGTTGACCCTAAGAAAGTCAACTTTGTATGGGTAGTAAGTTAATTTACTATGTGAGGGCAGGTCTTATAAGACAACGGTCCGGTTCAGACATACCTCTGATAAATATAATATAGCATGTGAGAAGGGGCTCACGCCAACCAGTCAAGTTTGTGGCGATTGCCAGTAGCCAAGTAAGGCTTTGCTACATTGTGACAATAGTTATTAATAGTTCATTGGAATGCCCAAAGCCAGGTTATCTAGAGTCTTTGACAAAAATTAGAGACACTAATTTTTTGTTTAGGAACCTCTTGCGTCACAACCAATGAGTGAAAGTTGATGACGCAACACAAGAGGGGTGGGTGTGTGTCAAAGACTCGATAGTACCACACCTCGTGAAGCCATAGCACAGTTGAGTAGACACTCAACAGGCCACGTTTGCCAGCAGAGTGCGATGTGAGGTAACACGCACGAAGGTGAAGGTCACCCCGCGTGGTGTGTAACCACGGGAGAGAGGTTAGGTGGACGGGAGACTGGACTTGAGGCGTTCACATCGTTTAGAATAGCGTTAGGAGTTTTGTGTTCACTAATAGATGGAACTAGCATAGGGTTAGCAGTTTGTGTTAGATAATTCTGTGGCTGTATATTGTGTATTGCATTAGCGACTGTTTACCGCTTGTAAGCGAGCCAACGGCAATAAAATGGACCATACATTTTGCCTCCCACACGACTTGCAAGTTGTCTTGTATGGGTGTGTGAGAAGTACCCGATGAGGCCTGTCAGTTGAGTCGTTGACAATATCATGTGCTTTCTTATGTGTCAGATATTGTTTTTAACAGATGTTTCGTTAACTAAAATCTTACAAATCATGATGCTTATTAATAATTTACAAGAACATTTTGGGATAAATCAAGCATGTGTATCTTACACAATATTTTGCAGTATGGCGTTAATATCATGAAAGTAAAGTTTTCTTTAATTAAAAGTATAAATAACACATTTGTGATATAATTTTTATTTTAGATGTTTCTCTTGATCAAATGTTGGCTATTAGAATATTTTGTTTTTACTTTAATTTTATGCCTGTTTAGCAAATTTTGCTTAATTTTGGTAAGACAGAGTAACTTAGATCTGCAGAAGTACTGACTAG
Source organism: Cepaea hortensis (assembly GCA_963921405.1). Taxonomy (NCBI): domain Eukaryota; kingdom Metazoa; phylum Mollusca; class Gastropoda; order Stylommatophora; family Helicidae; genus Cepaea; species Cepaea hortensis. Next base: position 99,009,779 of record OY992885.1, on the reverse strand, counting down.
CATCTTGCTATCTTGACAGACGATAGCTTGTAAAATGGAGTTATACCTCTTCATAACACAAAACCTGGGCTGAATTTAAAGACCATGTGTTGCCCATGCAGCATGATCCCTCTCTCAGCCTGTCTAGTTTACTTCAGAGGAAAGGTAAAGCCAATACGTGCAGAGGCACATTGCTAGCATATTTACCTGAAAGCATGATGAATAATATGGTTACTCTACCACCTTCACTTTCCGTATGAAATCTGTGGGACTCACTTTGTGAGGGCGAGTCAACACCAACACCACATTGTGGTACTACTGTGAAACGACAGACCATTGTGAGGGCGAGTCAACACCAACACCACATTGTGGTACTACTGTGAAACGACAGACCATTGTGTTGTTAGATGGGAGCACTAATGGCTACACTCCCATAGCTAACATATCATCATCATCATCATCATCATCATCATCATCATCATCATCATCATCATCATCAAATGTTCTGCCAGCTGGCACAGGCATTCATGTCTCTCCACAGATCTCGGTTTTTGGTGTTTGGGATCAACTCTGCTGATGATATTCCTCCATGCCACTGTCTTTCATCATCCAGCATAACTTCTCTTGGTCTGCTTTTTCCTCTCTTCTTCATGATCTTTCCAGTTGTCATGATGTTCTCCAGTGCCTCTCTTCTCATCACATGATCAAAGAAAGCTGTTCGTCTCTTTCTTACTGTTGTATATAATGTTCTAGTTTCATTAGCCTCTTTCAGGCAATTGTTGTTCGTTACTCTCGCAGTCCAAGGAAATGTCAACATTCATCTCAGGAACCACATCTCTGTTGCTTCCAAGTTCTCCCTAATTTGTTATTTACATTCCCAGATTCACTGCCATACAGCAAAATACTTTCTGTATAGCATTTCAGCAATCTCTTTCTTACATCCAATGATATGGCTAATATATAAGAAATAATAATAATGCAGTCATGTGGTGTGTTTGGGGTGACCATGGTAAAAAGGTCAAGTACCTGCCTCATGCTGTGAAGGTCGTGGGTTTGTTTTTGGACTAAGAGTGCAGTTTTGCCAGAACCCAGGAGATCATCGCTGGAGCTACAAAGTCTGTGCTGTATGCGATGCTCTCAGTAAGCAGCCTGCTATGGAAGGAGAGACAGAGGAAGTTGATCCTCTCATCTTTAATCTTTTAATGTGGTATATTGTATTCGAAAAACAAGGACATAAACAATAGATTGCACGATTTACTGCCTGGCATATTTCACCGCATCTCCTCAAGTACATACTGCAGAAATCACACAACATAAACTAAAGCCATATGACATTCAAGCCGAAATATACAACACAAATATTCACACAGTAATTTGACAAACAGTATATTGTATTAGTTAAATCAGTAACAAAATATGATTGTATTGTATTTCACAGATATTACTTACTCTGGTCTATTGTGTACTTCCTGTGAAATATTCGGCAGTAGCAGCCGTTGCTACAGTAATTGGACACCAGATGCTCTTGTCCACTAAACTGTCATCATACATCATTAAGGGCTTGGATGGCAGAGGTGGTAGAAGTGGATACATTGATGCCAACAGGGAAGGAATTTACTCTCTCCCAGGATACATAGCTATCTACATGTTTGGTGTACAACTTGGATCTTCATTGTTTAAACCAAGGTATGTCATCATTATCATCACCATCATTATGTGTCTTGCAAATTCACATGGGTAGGCACTCATGTGTCTCTATAAGCCTTGGCTTCTAATTAGGAAAGTACATGTCTTAAAATGCATTGGGCATATGGTGCTAGAATCATATTTTTATAGACCAGTGGACACTTGGTGGGTGAATCGGTCAGTATCATTCCATGACCAGGTCAGCATAGCCTAAAATGAGTACCGACATTGGAAGAGACATCAACTACTGCATGGATGGACAGTTGTTCAATCTCAGAAGGCTGAAAGCTCAAACCAAAACTAACAGCGACACCATCAGAGAGCTCCTGTTTGCTGATGATTGCGCTCTATATGCCAACTCAGAGGCAGACATGCAACACAATGTTTCAGTTTTCTCACATGCCTGTGCCAACTTTGGGCTCAATAACAACTTGGAGAAGACTATCAACTTGGAGAAGACTGTAGTTATGTACCAGCCAGCTCCAGGGATTAATCACACTGTGCCGAATATCAAAGTGAATGGCCACAGACTAAGTGTTGTGGACAAATTCACCTATCTTGGCAGCACTTTGTCACAAGCTGCCACAATTGATGATGAAGTGAATGCAAGAATCTCCAAGGCCAGCGCATCCTTTGGCAGACTGTACAAGAATGTGTGGGACAGAAATGGTCTAAACCTGCAAACAAAGCTGAAAGTCTAAAAAACAGTTGTATTATCCACAATACTATGTGCTTATGAAACCCAGACTGTTTATCAGCGACACACTAGGAAATTAAACCACTTCCACACGGTCTGCCTTATGAAGCTATTGAAGATTAAATAGCAAGACAAGATCCCAGTCACTGAAGTCCTAGAAAGAGCGTCCATGCCCAGTATCCACACTCTACTAATGAAGAATCAGATTTTCTGGGCTGGTCACTTAACTCGCATGCCAGATCACAGACACCCTAAACAAATTTGTTACGGCGAGCTGCGTTGTGGTAAACGCTCCCAAGGCGGCCAGAGGAAATACTTTAAAGACACAGAAGATCTCTTTGAAAGCTTTTGAAATTCATCTTGACACCTGGGAGACTGCTGCCAAAGACAGAAATTTGTGGTGTACAATCATTACACAAGGGTGCAGTCACTTGTGAAGCAACCAGGACGGCAAGAGCTGTGAAGAAAAGGCTGGACACAAACACCACTGCAGGAGATCCTCCTCCTGGAACGTCAGGCATTCTTTGCCCACATTGTCAAAGAACATTTCAAGCCAAAATAAGCCTTATCAGCCATCTTAGAACTCACGGCTCCAAACTTTCAACCCCACTGGATGAAATGAATGGTCATCATCATTCTTGATGGACAAACAACACAAAATGAGTACCAGAAAATATCTTGGAAAGTAAAAGCAGGCAATAAGATATTGACCACATAACACCCTTGCCCGCTCTACCCATCTTTCCTGGGTGCCAATGTCTATACAATTATCGTATATCCAAGGCATGTAAAAGCCTTCTTTACTGTCTTAAAAATGTATATCAAGCTTGTAATATATACTTGCTAACATATTTTTCTCAATATGCTCTGAAGATTTAATCTAAAAGAGTGGCTGGTGTTGGCTGAACGTTTGACAGTAATATTCACGGCTGTGACAGTCATCATGACAGTCTTCCACCATGCTGTAGAACCAGTCTCCAGGAGATTTGCAAATGCTGCATTTGTCTTTTGGATTGTAAGTTTGGCCAGTTTATGTGTGTTGAGTTGTCTAGTTTGGTAACTCTTTGTCTTTCTTCTTCTGGTCCTCATCCCCCCTTGGGACATAAGCCAAGAGCAAACTCCTGACAAGCCGTCCCTTCTTTTGCTAACTGCTGCAGCTGCCTCCATAAGTAAGGTAACGACAGTCTTGTACATGCCTTGAGGAGTATTGATGTTTTAATGGAAGCTGAGTCGCACAGACAACTTATCACAAACATCAGAACGAGGCAGTCATCATTTTGTGGCCACATTATGGGATGACAAAAACTGGAACATGTTGTGACAACTGGAAAGATTTGCAGAAAGAGAGATAGAGGAAGACAGTGTGAGAAGATTCTCGACAGTCTTGTGTCATGGCATGGAAGGGAGTCAACACATGAATTGATCCATGCCTTCGGAGATCACAATTTGTGGAGAGGCATGATCGCCCACGCCAGCCGGTAAGACTCTGGATGATGAGGAGTATTGGGCATATGGTGTTTTGCTAAGGGCCCCAGTAACACTCAGGCGAGTTTGATCATTCTTTTGAGTTGTGCATGAATTTGAGATTGGTTGGTGATCACAGTAATGACCTATCACTGATGATTGCTTGGCTAGCAAATTCATTTTGTGATCTCATGTGACCGCTAGTATGGGTGTCATCAAAGCCCAAAATCTGCGAACTGCAACTATGTGGCCCCCAAAGGTCAGCCTGGGATGCTCAATATACAGAAGTGAGGTTAAGCAGCTATGTCCAGGATGTGTATCAGTGTCTTGGCTTTGCACTTACGGGAGCCTCCTTGCATGGTGGGGAATGCCCAAGGTCTACCCCTGCCTAACCTTGAGGGGAAACCGGCATGCATATGACATTCCCCAACTGGCCATTTATTTGTTGTGTCGCGAATAGAGGGACAAAGATGAAGTTAACACCTTTTGACCATGAAAAGTCTGGCGAAAAACCAGGAAGACTAACCCAGTCAACAAACACCCATAGAAGCCGAATGTGTCGGCTGAAAAATGCAGATACTGCAACTCTGCTGTAAACTGACACAACACAACAAAACACAGACAAATGACGAAGAAGAAAAAGATCTGATGTTATGTGTTAAAACTCCAGTGTGGCAAAGGATTTTAAAAACTCACCACACACCAAGCACTCACCATAAGATGATCAGCTAATCCCTATATCTCCAAATGATAGTTTTCTTAACTCTTTCAGACATAGATATAGATGATGACTTTCACCTAGTTTGGTTTAGGTGCTGCTTTATAGTAAAACTAGATGGACATTAGCTGGTGCCATGGCAAAGGGGATAGTCAGACATGCAGTTTCATAGTTCCCTGTTTTACCAAGTCAAGGTTGTTTTTTTTTTTGGCGCTCGCTCGCTTTTGAACTTGAAGCGTAGTCAACACACACTACATCTAGTAGTGCTGGACTTAATTTTGCATGTGGATTAGCTTTCCCTGTTACCGGTGTCCCTCGCCAACAGGCAAACCCACTCCGACTTCAGAGGTACTTGTAATTTATGTCCCCAAGTCGAGGAGAAGTCAACATTTTAGTCCAACTGTCCGGTCTCGGGGTTGAACCCCTTACCTCGGTATCAGCACACTGGATGTTTAAGAACACACGTCCTTATCAATTTGAACATGGTGACCTCTTTGAGGGTTTGAAATCAACTGCAGGTGGTTTGGAAGCAGACGACTTTGCATTGAGTTCAGTGATAAGAAGCATCAGCCATTCAGAAAGCAAAAGCAAACTACTAAACTAATAGTCTAATAAATCACAGGCAGCTAATAAATGCCAGGGTTGATTGCACTGTCCTGTAAAGGACATGGAGCTAACTTTTTTGTTGGACATTAGTCTGGTTTGTGTGACTATTTTTGAGGCAACTGTTGAGAATTTGAGAAAACTTGTTATTTTGACTCAAATTAGCCCTGTCCCAAATAAATGCTAATTGGGGAAACTTTATTGTGTATGTAGCCCACTTGGAGAGCAGGCTGAGAGATTGCCTAACGCAAGGTGACTTGCCTGGAGCAGACATTCTGATGTCCAACTTCTTTGTGTACTCATTGGCACCTTGCCGTCTTGACAGACGATAGTTTGTGCTTTAAAAAGGCATAATAACTTTTATTTATGGCGGTAGCGAGTGTGACTTATAAGGCCAATTGTAAATGTTCGTTCACAGTGGGTGCATGTGAACACGTGGTCATTTCCACCATCATGCACCATCTTACGTCTCACACGCTCGGCGTGTGACTTATCTGCAATAATTTTCTCCTTTGTCTTTATTCCATTTCTGATGTTTGCCCTCCACGCAACACGTTCAGCAGCGACTTGCTCCCACTGTGCATTATCAATGCCTGTATCAATCATGTCCCGCTTACACACATCTTTGTATCGTAGTAGAGGCCGACCCTGAGATCTCCTACCAGTCTGTAATTCACCAAAAAAGATGTCCTTTGGTATTCTACCATCATCCATCCTCCTAAGATGTCCTATCCATCTAAGTCTACAAAGACTGAGCATGGAATAAACTGTCATACAACCTGATCTTTCCAATACTTCAGTTTTTTGATTTTGTCTTGCCACACAGCTCCTGAAATTGGGTGTTATTCTGAATGTGGAATAAAGAATCTGAGATAATTTCTTCTTCTGTCTTTCAATTCATAATGGAGCAAAGGCCCTCAAGCAACTCACACCAAGCTCTTTGGAGAGTGATTCATCATTGGTTGGATTTTGCACCTCAGATTTCTACTGATTCATCATTGGTTGGATTTTGCACCTCAGATTTATATGAGATTAGGTATCCAGCCTCATGCCAACCCGCCTTAGTCATCTCTTATGACATGCATGGTAGATTACAGTGTTACTGTTCTTTGCTTCTTGGGCCTCGGTAACACACAATCTAAGATCGTAGCATCCGGGAAGGTTAACCCGGTCAACAAATGCCTGCAGAAGTCGGATGTGTCGGCCTAACGGCGCAAGAACACAGCTCTGCTGTAAACAGGCACAACGCAGTCACATCCGAAAAAAAATCCGGATGAACGCAGAAGAAGAAGAAGATCGTAGCATGGAGATAAAGTGTTATGGGCCTAGTTATATATGCGACAGATTAGTTTGTTTACTTCTTGCTATCAGTGTTTACAAGAAGCCAGAAGTAAATGATGAAGATGGTGGATTCAGTTTTAATGAAATACCTGGTACCCATTCTAGGATGAGTCAACCTGAGAGACCAGGTCAGTAAAAAAATCTGTCCCCAAAAAGGATTTGAACACATGATCACCAGGCCAGCATGCTAGTTTGCTAGCCATTGTGCTACCACGAATCCCAGAATTACTGTTCTCTATTGTTGTGTGTACTTATGGGAATCATTGTCCTTCTAGATGAGTGTCAGCAGCCTGATGATTCTAGAGTGTCTTCTGGCAGATATAACCATTGCCTACATGAAATCAAGACTGCAGAATATTCCACAGAAGAATGTAGATCAGGCTGTCCAACACACTGACCATCACAGATTGTCACAAAGGACCACAAATAAGACAACAGGAATGACAACAAAGAAAGTCAATTATAAAGCAGGCGAAAAGAAAGACTCAGCAAATGAGAAGCATCAGTCAAGAACAAATATATGTTTGTTAGATGCAATAAGCTTCAATTCATTACTGTATTTTCTGCTTGCTAATGTGTTGACAGGAGCTGTTAATATGAGCATTGCAACCATTTATGCTAGTAAGACTGTTTCCGTGATCATTTTGTTTCTCTATATGTGGTTGCTGAGTTATGTGGTTGTTTCTCTGCGCAAGAGAAATATTTGCACAAAGGTTTGGTAGTTGCACTGTGTTCAAGAAGCAACTTTGAAGGCAGCGTCTATTATGCAGTTACAGTTCAGTTCTGGTTTTTTTTTTTTGCACTCGCTTGCCTTGAACTCAAGCGTAGTCCATATACACTACTTCTAGTAGTGCTGGACTGAATTAGCTTTCCCTGTTAACAGTGTCCCTCACCATCAGGTGAACCTACTCCGACTTTAGAGGTACTTGTAATTTACATCCCCAAGCCAAGGATGAAAGGTCAACATTTTAGTCCATCTGTCTGGTGTAGGGGTTGAACCCCTTACTTCGTCATCAGCATACCGGATGTTTAAGAAAACACGTTCTTAACCATTCGGCCATGCTAACCTCCAGGAGTTGTTTTTAGCCCACTAAATTTACGGCAGCTCAAAAATACCAGGGTCAAGAGCATATCTTGGCTTCTTTTTTTTTTTTTGGGGGGGGGGGGGGGGGGGTAGTGGGTGATCTCTGTGGATGCATAGAAAGTGCTGTAAAGCAAAGGACCCACATGTGGAGAGACTGGCTGCGCCAGAAGTAAGCAGAGGATCTGCTCACATATGGGGGAAATACAGGCGCATGTTCAGTTGGGCTCCCGCTGGTACCACCAGCATGGGAACTCTTCGTTGGCTACTGAAAAAGGGGAGAGCATATTTGGGAATGTTTAGGCGGCGGATCAACATCATGGCACACAGGTGTAACCCATAAGTGCTTTATTCTACTCCTAACTCTAGCCTGAGTCCGGAGAATCTCAGCTCAGTGCATGAACTCTGTAGCACCGCTGAGGATCCTGAAATATTTTGGGTACTGCTGTTAGGCTACTCTTTTTCGATTTCCAACTGCCAAGGGATTTTTTATGTGCACAATACACCCGGGCGTCCGATCTCACTACCTAGAGACTAGGGGAAATTTTGTTACTAGAAGTCCACGTGAAAAAAATCACCGGGGCTTGAACCTGGGACCACCAGCACTCGAGGCGGACATCATATCTCAAGACCACTCAGCGGGACACCTTTGGGAATGTCGAGAGTGCAGATATATAATTCTTGATTTCATATTTATACCAGCGGCGGTTCTGCTTTATATTTCACCAAAAGACAGCTGGTAAAATGGTTTGGCCACAACTTGCAGAAGATGGGTAAGCAATAAGACTGAAGCAACGCGCATCACTATGTATGTTATAGCTCATTATATAACTCCATTCATACCCTGACATTGTACGACAGGGAAAAAGTAGTTTTTGATTCCGTCAGTACTGTTGAAGAAAATATTGTACAATAATACACTGTTGTACATTTTGTTTGTGGCAAGAAATTTCATTTTATATTTTGTGTGTGAACGGTGATTTTGTTTCACTATTAGTCTGAGGAAAGTAATTTGGTCTTTCATCGTGTGTAAAATGTGTATAAATGTCAGCTCTAGGGTTAAAAAGCAGTAATGAAAACAAACACACTAACATGGAGCTCATGGTGAGAGCTAGACAAACACCAATGAATCTAGAGATGACAAAAATACACTGGGGCTGTATCGGACATATACTGAGAAAATCTGAGAATAGTATAACTAGTGAGCAAATCTGAGAATAGTATAACTAGTGAGCAAATCTGAGAATAGTATAACTAGTGAGCAAATCTGAGAATAGTATAACTGGTGAGCAAATCTGAGAATAGTATAACTTGTGAGCAAATCTGAGAATAGTATAACTAGTGAGCAAATCTGAGAATAGTATAACTTGTGAGCAAATCTGAGAATAGTATAACTAGTGAGCAAATCTGAGAATAGTATAACTGGTGAGCAAATCTGAGAATAGTATAACTAGTGAGCAAATCTGAGAATAGTATAACTGGTGAGCAAATCTGAGAATAGTATAATTTGTGAGCAAATCTGAGAATAGTATAATTTGTGAGCAAATCTGAGAATAGTATAACTAGTGAGCAAATCTGAGAATAGTATAACTAGTGAGCAAATCTGAGAATAGTATAACTGGTGAGCAAATCTGAGAATAGTATAACTAGTAAGGCTGTTGTCTGTATTCCAAAGGGCAAAGGAAATAGAGAAAGACTTAAAAACACATGGAGAAGAGAAGTATGAACAGAAATAAATAATATGGGGAGGACATATATTGAGCTACATGGTGTAGAATAGGATGGCTTGGAGTGAGTGGGTTGGCCTGTGCCCCAGTGAGGGATTAAGATGGAAAGAAGACTCACCGCCGCCCTTTCTCCTGTTACTTAAAACGGGTCCGCTACGAGAAGTCCAGGAGTTGGACTTTTGCTGCAGAGGTGATGAATGCACGAGCCATGGGATATTTATGCAAGGTTGGGTGCTCACCCCAACTCTGCGCCCCCCGGCTATATAACGGCAACATTTGGAACCCACCTCATGTTGTGATCTAGAATATTTTAAGGCCAAACACTTCACACCTCAACAGCAGTATTGGCGATGGGACTATCTTTACCTTCAGTTCTGAAATACATACATTTGGAACAATGCTGGTAGTACGGAATATGTGCACTGCACTGAGAACAGTGTTGCGCTGAGAACAGTGTGTGATCTACGGGATGAGAATTGGAGCACTTACTGAACTATCCTATGATTCTTAACAAACTAGACAAACTTATATTCATTTTATTGGTATGCAAACACGTTAATTATCATGTCATATTTTATCACAAACAGCAGTTTTAAATATTTACTCATTACCATTATATGAAGGCACTGATTAAAAAACAAAATGTATCTTTTTTTTTTTTTTTGGTTAATGCAATTTTCAGATATCTGAACAATTAGAATTTATCATAAAGATGAAATGTATGTTATAATTATCAAACTTAATATTCATTCATAATGAGGATGAAAGCATGATAAGAAAATGAATGTTATTGAGTAATAATAAAGTGCGGCTACAGGGATTGGCCAGAAGGCTGCGCTGAATGGGAGGTGCAACAATTGATTCACAACAATTCTCGCCCATGTGATGTAACCATATACAAGGATGACTGTGTCTGTGATATGAGCGAGGTAAAAGAAGTGCCTGAGGTTTCATAGTGAAGGTTAATGGACAATGTTTAGTGTAGGAGAGCCTGGCATATGATACCACATCTAGTCTGAGGTGAAGGTAGTCACTGCAGTGTTCTGCTGGCAAGAAGACAAATAGCACACACACACATCGTGATTGTAATGGACTCACAGAGTGTGTTGAAAACAGAGAAAACGGGCATACTTTGTGTAGAGTGGTATGCTTTAATTAAAAAATCAAATGGGAACATACATTAGATTTTTTCCCAGGACATACTAATGTGTTGAAAACAAACAGGCAGACAGATTGGCTGGGTCTGCGCCGCCAAGGAGGTATTAGTGCACAATAAGGCAGATGTGGTCAGGCCCCCATTTGGATTGTGTATAATGTGGAAAACGGATAAATTATCATGGCCTGGAGAGAATGGTATAGCAGGGAGTGACCAGAGGTTTTGGCCCACACTCTAACTCCCAAGGGAAGGCCAGACAGACACATAACCAGACTGCAACTGGTACCATCAGTATTGGGATTCTTCACTGGCTGTTGAAGATGAGGACAGAGTGCGCATGGGAATGTTACAAGTGCTGTGATGTCCGTTCTTGGCTTAATTCAAAGTGCTGTAACAAAATCATGACATCAAATGTACAAATGAGAGAAAGAAAAACATGACATTTGTTAAATCAAGCAAGAATGATTCCATGTATAAATTGGTAATTTAAGACAATATGACATATGTTGCATTTGTTATCAGGTTGGTGTTATATGTTAATACAGAATATTCAATAAAACTTATCTCTGTTGTACTGGTGTTCTTATTTCAAAAGTATCTGTTAGTTTTCCTCATGAATATCTTGGAATTACATCTCTGTATGCTGCCGTTATTAATGTAATGATATTCTATGGGATACCACAATACCTCATCAATTTGCAAACAGCTTTCCTATCAATGCTGTCAAAGGTCATTGCATAGTCCACAAATCCAGTATAAAATAGTGAATTTATTTAAATGCTGTGCTATATTATTATGCGTAATGTGGCTATCTGCTCAGTGCAGGATTTATTTGGCCAGTAGCCTGCCTGCCTGCCTGCCCATCACAAGATATTCACTATAGCAGTCAAAAAGACTTCACTCTATAATTTAAAAAAAACAATGGAGACTTGGAAGGAGTCAGAAGAAGGCTGGACATAGCAATGCAGAAGTTAAACAATATTAAGAGCCTCTGGTACAACATTAGCAAACACAGTAAAAATATTCGTACTGGCATGTTTCCTGCAGCAACATAATAAATGTGAGTTATGGATCATTTCACAATTACTAAAGAAGAAAATTGAGGCTTCTGAAAGTAAACTCATGCATACTTTGTGTCTTTTTCTCCCTTTATTTATTGCATTTTCACAATTGTATCAGTTAGCCTTGCATTTGTTTACAAAAGACAATTCACTCTTTCTGCTCTGCACATTTATTACCTTAACAGTCTGCTATAGTTAATAAATTAACCCTTGCTGTTATTGAACCTCCTGTCCAAAATAGTTATTATTTTAGTGCTTTCTGACCTCAACATTTAGTACTGTAAAGTAACTAACTGCCAGGAACAGAAAGAGTTAAGAAATGTCTGAATTTATAAATGAACATATGGTGACTTCATTGGCATAAAATGAGTTAAAAATAAATGTCTGACAATGAACGATTACAACTTTGACGTCAACTTCTTCATCAGCTTCTCTAATTTCATGGCCGCGGCCACGTCACCAGTGATCCTCAGCTTGCCTGCCAGGAATGACGTTGTGGCATTAGCTTTCCAAGAAAACATGTCCAGGAATAGCTGACTGTCCAAGCTCATGGTGCAGTCGGGGTTATCCATGCTTCCTTTGCCCGCAGATCCTGTCTCCGACTTCAAGTTCATGGTGCAGTCGGGGTTATCCATGCTTCCTTTGCCCGCAGATCCTGTCCCCAACTTCAAGTTCATGGTGCAGTCGGGGTTATCCATGCTTCCTTTGCCCGCAGATCCTGTCCCCGACTTCAAGTTCATGGTGCAGTCGGGGTTATCCATGCTTCCTTTGCCCGCAGATCCTGTCCCTGACTTCAAGTTCAGATGCCATGTTCCGTCTTCAGCTCCTGTAATGACCATATATTTTAAAATGCAAACTTATAGCACGTACTTTTGTAAGGGTTTAAATATTGGGCCTTCACATATACTGACTGATTGGCACCTTGCTGTTTTGATAGTTGATAATTTGTAAAATGGAGTTATACCTCTCCATAATACAAAGCCTGGGCTGAATTTAGGGACCACGTGTTTCCCATGCAGCATGACCCCTTTCTCGGCCTGCCTAGTTGAGTCCAGAGGGAAGGTAACACCAATACATCTGGAACAAGACAAGCTGCAGAAGCTGCTGGATCAGCAAAGCAGTACTCTAATTGTCCGCCTTTCAGACCTTCCATCCTAGACCAGTTGCTGACCAAGTCTTAGGGTCTGTTCTGCCCTGCCATGACATTTGGTCTTTAGGTTGAATTTCCTCACACTAGGGTAAGGCTTGTACCCTCCCAATTGCGCTCCTCCGCCTGAAGCCGTTAGCACAATGTGGGGTGTCAGGTTTGGTGAGTGCTGCCCAACATTCGGCACTAACAGGAAGTACCATCTACTGTCATACGGTAGCTCAGTCATATCTGACTAAGACCTGACATTCACATATCCTAGGTCTTGATATAATGAGCTACACTGATGAGGTCCTTTACTAACTGCCAATCCCTTCTAGACAATTTCAATACAATTATGTAAATTATTTGGTCATTTTACAATTATGGGTCGACCTTACTGTGTAAACAAAAATGGGGGGGGGGGGAGGAGGGGGGAATCAAATGACCCCTTTAGGGCCTAGTGAAATATAGGGAGACCAAGAATGCATGGCAAAGAGTATTAAAGACATAGACGAATAATATAAGGAGGAAATAGAGGCAGATAGCAAATAATAGGATAGCTGAGTATAAATTATTTGAGGGCTAATACTTCAATGGGGGATAAAGGGCAACAGAAGAAGAAAGTCCTCCCTCCTTGATCCAGTAGACTGGACACCTACCTAAATTTCTCAGACAAAGGCAAAAAACTTAACAGTACCGTCGTGTACACTAAAGATTGTTGCATATCTTTAACAGGATGTCACAATCAACCCCAGCAATTAATGGTTGCTCATGATTTACAAGGCAATTTTACGTTCAATAGTCTGCCATTGCTTTCTGATAGATAACACACAGATAAGAAATCAGTAGGGGACATAAATATTTAATATTGTTACAAGGGAGATTACCAGAATTTTAAAAGTTAAATAATATATCTAGCTAACAATTCTCATTATTAACTAGTTAGAAATGAAACAATTCATACAGAGGTCAAACATTATAATCTCGTGGACATACTTTTAGATTACTTATAGAACATTTATTTGATTTTTTCTTACCTATATTTTATAATCTACTTTTTAGTTGTAGACGTATTGTCGTATTGTTTAAATTAAAAAAAAAAAAAGTATACCTTCAATGTATATGTGCTTACATAGAGAAGATTAAGTCTCCTCTGTGGGGCAAGTCATTTCTGGGGAGCGGAAATTAATTGCTTATGCAGATGACACCGCTTTCTTCCCAACAACCAACACTTCCTAACGAACATACTTCACACCTTCAGACAGTTTGGTGAAGGAAGTGGGGCCAAAATAAACATTTTGTTGTTGTTGCGTATCCCTTACGGGACGTTGTAGTCAACGCCAGCATTTTTCAGCTGCTGTTGATGTACTAGGCAAGTGTTACGTTCAGTAGTTTGCCATTGCTTTCTGAACGACCGGCTCCCATACTACACATTATTATTTATAACACAACGCAACACGGTCGCAGCTGAGCAAATCGGTCGCAGCTGAGCTTCGAACGCCTGGTACCCAGCTCAGGAACCGCATTCGCAAGCCTTTAGCCACGGAGCCGGCTAATAATAATAATAATAAAATAAACATAGAGAAGTCTAAAATAATGGGCCCGGGGAAGTGGAAGAATAAAGCAGATCTCCCCCCGGATCTAACAGTCACAGATAACATGAAAATGTATGGGATCACATTTCCATCCAACCCCAGAAAAACACATACAGAAACATGGCAATCACTGACAAAACAAATTATAGACATACTACATAGGTTCAAATACAAGACATCAACAATTTTTGTAAGAAGCACAATTGTAAACACCTTCATCGTTCCAAAAATAATATACTTAGCCACAGTGTTAGACCCCCCAAAACAAACAATCACAGACATAAACAAACACATCAGACAATTCATCTTCCGCAACATAATTCACAGTATAAAACACAAGACATTAATACAAGATAAGAAACGAGGGGGTGTTGCTCTACAGGACCTACACACACAAATACAAGCATTAAGAATCAACCACATAGGACGCATCATCAATCATCCAGATCAACACTCGCTAGCATTATACTATATTGCAATTAGATTAAACAGAATTAAGAAAATAGACAAAACAACACCGCACTATTACGGCACACTGCCGCACTTCTACAGAAAATGTATGCGAACAATTCAAGGCAATGAACACTTAATACAACAGACAACCAAGCAGATATACAAATGTTTAGTGAAACAATAAGCCCCACCACTACATCTGAGAATCAAAAGAGGATACAAATATTATATGAAAGACTATAGCTGCACCTTCACTAACTTACACAACAAACATAAGCTGCCTTGAGACAAACTCGTTGGACTGACAATAGATGGAGCACCGGCGATGGGTGGCGAAAAAAAGTGGACTAGCTGGAAGGATGCGGTTAAAGATGCAGGAGAACTGTACTGGTGAATTGATAGCACATCACTGCATCATATACCAAGGATCGCTGTGTGGTAAAGTCCTCAACATGGAAGATGTAATGAGCATTGTAAAACAAACCGTCAAATTTATCAGATATCATATTAAGGTTTAAAAAAGGTTTAATTTTCGGCTTATTCAATGTTTATCCTGTCCGGCCCGAAACCTTACGTGTGATTTGAGTTAGTTAGTTAGTTAGGTAGTATTTAGTTAGTAGTTAGTAGTTAGTTAGCAGTTAGTTAGTATTTAGTAGTTAGTTAGTTAGTTAGTAGTTATTTTGTTAGTTAGTTAGTAGTTAGATAGTTAGTAGTTAGTTAGTAGTTAGTTAGTACTTAGTTAGTTAGTAGTTAGTTAGTTAGTTAGTTAGTTAGATAGTAGTTAATAGTTAGTTAGTAGTTAGTTAGTAGTTACAGAGTTAGTTAGTAGTTAGTTTGTAGTTAGTTAGTTAGTTACTTAGTTAGTAGTTAGTTAGTAGTTAGCTAGTAGTTAGTTAGTTACTTAGTTAGTTATTTAGTAGTTAGTTAGTAGTTAGTTAGTAGTGAGTTAGTTAGTAGTTATTTAATAGGTAATTAGTTAGTAGTTAGTTAGTAGTTAGTTAGTAATTAGCTAGTAGTTAGTTAGTAGTTAGTTAGTTAATAGTTAGTTAGTTAGTAGTTAGTTACTTAGTTAGTTAGTAGCTAGTTAGTTAGTTAGTTAGTTAGTAGTTATTTTGTTAGTTAGTTAGTAGTTAGTTAGTCGTTAGTTAGTAGTTAGTTAGTTAGCAGTTAGTTAGTTAGTTAATTAGTTAGTTGGTTGGTTAGTTAGTTAGTTAGTTAGTAGTTAGATAGTTAGTTATTAGGTAGTTAGTAGTTAGTTTGTGGTTAGTTAGTAGTTAGTTACTTAGTTAGTAGTTAGTTATTAGTTAGTTAGTAGTTAATTAGTAGTTAGTTAGTAGTTAGTAGGTAGTTAGTAGTTAGTTAGTTAAGTCGTTCAGTCAGTCAGTCGTTTAGTCAGTCAGTCATTCGTTTAGTCATTCAGCCAGTCGTTTGGTCAGTCAGCCAGTCGTTTAGTCACTCAGCCAGTCGTTTAGTCACTCATCCAGTCGTTTAGTCACTCAGCCAGTCGTTTAGTCAGTCTGTCGGTCGGTTAGTCAGTAGTCAGTCGGTTAGTCAGTCAGTCAGTCGGTTAGTCATTCAATCAGTCGTTTAGTCAGTCAGTCATTTAGTCGTTTAGTTAGTTAGTTCTTTAGTTAGTTAGTTAGTCGTTTAGGTAGTTAGTTAGTTAGTCGTTTAGTTAGTTAGTCGTTTAGTTAGTTAGTCGTTTAGTTAGTTAGTTAGTTAGTCGTTTAGTTAGTTAGTTAGTCGTTTAGTTAGTTAGTTAGTTAGTCGTTTAGTTAGTTAGTTAGTCGTTTAGTTAGTTAGTTAGTCAATTACTTACTTAGTTAGTTAGTTAGTTAGTCAGTTAGTTATTTAGTTAGTTAGTCAGTTAGTTAGTTAGTCAATTAGTTAGTTAACTAATTAACTAAACGACTAAGTAACCATTCAGTTACCATTGCTTGAGTGATTGTCAAATGATGCTAAAATATAGAAAAGCTCAGTTATTGATAATTTCATTGTTGGTATTATCTGTTGTGAGCTAACTACATGTTGTGTTTTTCTATTATCATTATTAATATTGTTATTGTGTCAGGTATTAGTCAGATATGACTGAGCTACCGTATAACAGTAGACGGTACTACCTGTTTTCTGTTAGCGCCGAACGTTGGGCGGCGCTTACCAAACCCGACACCCCACATTGTGCCAACAGCTTCGGGCAGAAGAGCGCAATTGGGAGGGTACAAGCCTTACCCTGGTGTGAGGAAATGCAACCTAAAGACAAAGTGTCATGGCAGGGCAGACCAGGCCCTAAGCCTTGGTTGGCGGCTGGTCTAGGATCGAAGCTCCACAGGCGGACAATTAGAGCATTGCTTTGCTGATCCGGCAGCTTCTGCAGCTTGTCTTGTTCCAGATGTAGAGGTGTTACCTTTCCTCGAGTGAACTAGGCAGGCCGAGAGAGGGATCATGCTGCATGGGCAACACATGATCTCTATATTTTAGCCCAGGCTTTGTGCTATGGAGAGGCAATAACTCCATCACTTACAAACTATCGTCTGTCAAGACGGCAAGGTGCCAATTATATATATATATATATATATATATATATATATATATATATATATATATATATATATATATATATATATATATATATATACTAAAATGGGTGTTGAATGGAAACATGCATTCATTATCATTTCAGTCGCTCTGAATAATCAATAAGAATATTAAATTTTTATCGCTGGATTATGACGCTGAAAATCGTCATTTTCCTGCCATGGAAATTACGAACGACATCATAGCATGCGATCTTAATGATTTCAGTTTGAGATGTAACCGCCGACTTAAATAGTTAAAAATTACACTGTAAAAAATTGATGCCACATTGAATTATTCATACTAGATCAATTCTTAAAAAGGCAGTCTCTTCATCTCCGTAAGAAGAAAAATTTGAGAAGCCAAGATGTATACATTCGTAGACAATGGAGGGAACTACAATACTCGGTAATCGGTTTCTGTTTTAATGCGATCTTGAAATAATCGAGGAATTTAACGCCACGAGTGCTCTAAACCTCCTTAAATCGGAAGAAACAAAAACAAGAAATCGAAAGTTACAGCAAACAAATTCTCCGGTAAAATAAGGCAAAACTAAAACGTAGTGCCTATCCACCTCTGATGTCAACCATGGTGGTTTGTGACGAGTCTTTCTGCTGGTTTAGACTGTCTCTTTGATCGAAGGTTCCCCAATCAGTGTTGTCATTTTGACGCCTTTCGCACCAAATTTAGTGCTTTTTCAAGTCATTTAGTGCCGAAATTTTACATTCAGCGCGGCCGCGCGAATTTGGTGCTTCACAATTTTATTTTTTGTGCTTTTTTCGGGTGGGTAAAAATTACTTTAAATTACTTTTTTGGGACCACTAAAAAGCCGAATTTGAACTGAAGCGAGGGAGTAAAACAGTCTTAGTACATTACCGTGCAGTATTCAAGTAATTTAACTCCCTTTAATACGATTTATTTGAAGTGAGTGACTGTAATGCGCAGGCAATATGCAATGCGCTAAACAATTGTTTAAACATGAATGGACTTGAGTTGCAAAGATTAGTTGCACTCGGCACTGACAATGCATCTGTCATGAAAGGTGTAAACAATGAAGTATATACAAAATTAAAATCCGAAGTTTTTCATCTGGTACTAGTTAGGTGTGTATGGAATAGAGAGAAAAAGCAGCGGCTGCAGCAGGATATAACAATATGAAATGGAAACAAATAGGTATTTTAAACTCCTGCGAGAAAAAACGAACTAAACATCAACAAACGTTGCACATACCTTACAAGGAGATCCACGTGTCGCGAAATACAGGTGAAAAATCCGAAATCAGAAGCACTCAATAAATATAAAAATGAATAATAAAATAAGATAAAATACACACGAACGCATACAATACGACACACAGACGTTTCGATTCTCAGAATCTTTGTCAATGACAACACAGCTAACAACGAGATACAGCAAACGAAAGACCACAATACAATAACACACGTTCTATAACTTAGCCACGTGAGGCCGGAAAGGTGACTTGCCAGCTGAATTAAAAATGGGTTGCCAAAAAGGATTGGAGTAGCCAAAAATATGTGAACAGTCTGCTATGAAAATATAGGAAAGTGAGGACAATTAAGTTAGATATGGGGGGGGGGGACAGCATAGTAATAGATAGTGTGAACAATTAGGGAAGATGCCACAGTTATACTGTAGCGTCCACAACCGTATTAATTCCGGCTGGGTGGATGCATCCCAGATTGTTGATTAGTTGGCATTCAATTTTAAGTCTGACGCCGCTATTGGAGAAGCAAGGTTTTAGTGCGGTGACACATGCATTGTCGGCTCCATTATGGTTGAAGGAATTGAAATGGTTGGGGACAATTTTGTCAGCGCCCTGATTGATGTCCCTGAGGTGTTCCCTGAAACGATCCGCAAGACGCCTGCCCGTTTGGCCAATGTATTTCATGTCACATCGTTTGCAGATGATAACATAAATCAGATTGCGGGATGTGCAAGTGAAAGAATCTTTCAAGGTGAAGGTACCTCGGGGAAACGCAATCTCTGGTGTCTGAACAACGTATGATGGGCATGTCAGACAGTTCCTACGATTGCCATTCCTGGGGAAAAAAATTAAAGAAAGTGATGCTATTCAAGATTATTTAGATCCTAATCCCAATCTAGGTTATGAGTTTGAAAAAAAAAAAATAGCAGGCTACCAGTTTCCTGATGAGAAAGAAATTCGTGGAAGGTGCATCCAGTTTTTAATAGAGCTGTTGACACAGCTGAGTTTATGTTTGTCCGATAACGTTTGAGTGTTGCAGTCCATGTCATGTCTTAGTGGAAGTGAATGTCTACAGTTTGTAGAAGAGATCTCACCCGCATCGATTTCCAGTGGAGAAAACTTCATCATATGCAGTGGACACAGACCTCTGACACACTTGGACTGTGGGCAGAAATATCCTCATACAGGGATGCCGCCGGTGAAAATCCTTTCCAAGATCTTACAGATTTAGCTTTAACGCTTTAACTGTGCTCATTCTAATGCGGACGTGGAGCGTATTTTCAGTCAGATGGGAGTTATAAAATCAAAATTGCGGAACAGACTGAGCATCAAGAGTTTGACAGCTGTTTTGACTATTAGATATGGAATGAAAAGATATGGCAAATGCTGTCATGAAATCAGAAGCACTCAATAAATATAAAAATGTCCGATAAGGATATTCTACGAAAAATTGGATCACAGGAGGCATATACACGTTTCTTTCAATCATCATCATCATCATCATCATCATTATCATCATCATCATCATCATCATCGCAGGAGCAAACACAGCAGTAAATAGCTACAGAAACTAAAGAGGAGTTGTCTGACTGGGATTTGGCAGATATGGAATAAACTTCATTCTAATATTCAGTGATAACAATAAATTATAATGTGCTACTTTATAACATTTTGAATGAATTTCGCCAGGGCTTGTTTTAGTGATTTCCAAAAAAATAGTATTGCAATTTGGTGCTTTTTTGGCTCGAGAGTAGTTCTGATTGGGATTTGGCGGATCTGGAATAAACGTCATTGTAATATGAAGTGATAATAATAAATTATAATGGGCTACCTTGTTATATTTGTAATAAAAACAGTTGGTGCTTTTTTTTTTTTTTGGTGCTTTCCAAAAAAAATTTGGTGCCTCTTAGTGCTTTTTTGGGGTCTATTTTGGTGCTTTTTCATCGAAAGGAGACGGCAACACTGCCCACAAGAACGAAGAGTTATCATAATTGAATGCTTCGAGGGGCTCTATAGTACTGTATAGACTGTACTGGACTTAGGTATCAGTACAGAGCAGGGTAGATGGTCGCTTCCATAATCCACAAGGACACTCCATGTTATGTCTGATGCCGGGACGCAGAGGTGTTTACAAGGCACCAGAGCCGGGATATATACTGGCCAAGACCTGCTGACACGTCCACGTCGTGCGTCCTGGGCAACAGGTCTCTTCGGGGACCTGGCTAACATCAGTAGGATCGATGATTCTTCCGAAGTCGGAGAGTATCTGCCTGCATGGCGAGGAACCACCAGTCTGCACACCAATAAGCCAGACATGGGATAACGGATACTCACGCATACCTCAGGTCCTGTGTGACATCACAATGATGTTGGACAACAGGATGCCTTCATCCGACATACAGGACTTTTGCGTTGGAGCTCAAGCCAACGAACACAAGCAAGCAAGCAAGCAAGCAAGCATGTATGATGCCGACTCTTGTGATACAAGTGCCAGGTCGATGGCCGTGTCAGGGTGCCCCGGTCTCATTGCCTGCCTAGTTGGTGTCCCATCATTTAGACAGTCCACATCCGACTCAAGCAAGGCCTTAGCAAGAGCAGCGCCCTGTCTGTTCTCTCCCTGCCTGTCCCACTCTTTGGAGCGTGCACTGAAGTAAGCACACATCAAATACCTGGTAAATGAAGGACAAATAAGTTGGCATAAACCAATAATAATCTGATGATCTGGCTTTAGGCAACAAACAGTGTTTTCTACGGATTTTATGTATTAGGTGTTGTTTACTTGTGTCTTTACTTAGCTGCACAAGAACATGCATACTTGTCTTTCTGTTCTTATCTGTCCTCTACGTTTGTTGTCTTGGGAAAGGCGCTTTGCCATCTGAACACGAATTCTTCTTCTCTCTCTCTCTCTCTCTCTCTCTCTCTCTCTCTCTCTCTCTCTCTCTCTCTCTCTCTCTCTCTCTCTCTCTCTCTCTCTCTCTCTCTCTTTGCCACCTGCTTCCCATATACCAGGTTTTCCTGCACTTTATATGCGTAGCATTTCTTTCTTTATTTGTTAATTCATGAGGCCTGTCAGTTGAAAGCCTGGTGTTTGAATTGCCTAATCATGTCTCTCTGAGGCGAAGCATATTACTGTCAGCTTGGACCAGAATTATCAGGACATAAATAGTTGGACGATAACGTAAACAAAGACGGATGCCTGTAAACTGTAAACAGTAAGTGTACAGAAACGCAAGTTAACAATTCTTGAACTCGCCTGGGGACACAATTTTTTGTAGGCTATTGGGGATATCAATCTGGAAAATTATTCTTGATATTTAAACAGCCAGAAAGGACTAACGTATTGTCACAGTTCGATTATGAATAAAACGGAGCTCTATTCACAGTTCGATTATGAATAAAACTGAGCTTTATTCACAATTAGACTATGAATAAAACTCAGCTTTATTCATAGTCGACTAAAACTGAGATTTATTCATAGTCGATTATGAATAAAAACAGAGCTTTATTCATAGTCGACTATGAAAAAAGTCTCCCTTTACAATAAAGAATTTGAGAACGTTAGTCGGAAGAGTGCCATTTTTTTTTTTAAATCGCAGTGATACCGTCCATTGGTCGCATTGTGAATAACGCTCAGTATTATTCGCAGTGCACTGTGAATAACGCCTCCCTCCAGTAAATGGTGTATTTTTTTTGAATGTTGCATATTCCTACCAGCATTTTTCAGCTGCTGTTGATGTACCAGGAAAGATTACGCTCAATAGTTTGCCATTGCTTTCTGGGCGACTGGTTCACATACCCCCGTAAGTTACCAACACGGCGAGAATTGTAATAAGCTACCTCTGGCTCTTGTTTCTCTGCACGAGAATGGATTATGCTAAATTAAATTCTTCGGAAGTTATAATGCGAACTGGTCTCACATATACCTAGTTCGTATCTACATTTATATGTGGCTACAGTCAGCTTGAAGGATTGTTTACGGATAATACACCAACATGTGTCAACAGTCACTCACAAGCTTAGCAACAGGAGGGAATCTGATCACCAGAAGTGGTGTCCCGTTGTGCAAGATAATTTACTTTAGTTTCTTAGGGGGGTACGGGGTGTCAGGCATTGCTAGCACCTTTGGTAAGGATGGCTCTCATGTCCTTTCAGGACCCATCCCCCACTGGTCCAAGTCTGACACCCAGCTCGTGCCTGTGGCTCCTAGTAGCTGTCAGCATGCGACAGCGGCCACCCCCCGGGCAACAGCTGTGAGAGGCTGGCTAAACCAGGCATGGGTATCCGATTTGGTGTCAAACCAAGAGGTAAACTAGGGTATGAAGAAACCCAGCATGTGAAGACAGGATTCGGCAGACTGCGCGAAAGAAATCATTCCTGATTCAACGGGCAAGACGGCGTTTACCTGCAAAGCGTTGTGGAACGTAATGAGCACGGCAAGGCACGTAGAGCGCCCTGGTCATCCACTGCACCTGTATTCATCTCCAATCGTCTCGACTTGTCTTGCCACTGGACTCAGATGGACTCAGGCGAGAGAGTGAGGTCGACGAATTGCGCAACTCTTCCTCACTTTAATCCAAGTCATCGCGCAAGTCATTCTTCATCCAACGTCACATATCACCTTCAAGCCCTGTGGCGATGGGCGAGCGGCAAAGCGGCAGGCGTGGGTACGCTGGCAGCCGTAGTCGCAGACCTGCACACAGGCGGCTCAGGCCATATGGTCGTCTTCTACTGACCGGGGCAGCAGTGGGATTCGGCAGCCCCCTGAGCGACTGAGCAGCCCTCTATAGGAACACACTGCTCACCTCCATAGCATGAGGAAGGGGCTAGAAAAGGTGCCCTAAACATTGTCTGCTTCATCACTACCTAACCAGCTAGCCGTGGTTGGTGGGTACCCTAACTGCGGTCGACATCCAAAGAAAGATAAAACAAGCAAAGCTAAAAGAGTAAACCATATTCCCTTAACAATTGGAACTTGGAATGTACGCACCCTACTTGACAGAGACGGCGCGTCGGGTCCAGAGAGACGAACAGCACTGATTGGGAGAGAGCTGGGCAGGTACAACATCGACATTGCAGCCTTGAGCGAGACACGACTTGCAGAAGAAGGCCAAATCTGTGAAATTGGTGCCGGCTACACATTTTTTCTGGAGTGGAAGGAAAAGCGAGGAAAGACGCCAATCCGGTGTGGGATTTGCCATTAAGTCGGCCCTGGTCGGCAAATTAGCTGGATTTCCAAAGGCTATAAACGACAGGCTCATGACCATGAAGTTGCCTCTGCTGAATGGAAGGAAGCACGCAACCATTGTGAGTGTCTACGCACCAACTATGACCAACGAAGATGATGTCAAGAACAAGTTCTATGAGGACCTGCACAATGTATTAACATCTGTTCCCAAAGGAGACAAACTTATACTCCTTGGGGATTTCAATGCCAGAGTAGGCACGGACACCAGCTCTTGGAGTGGCATTATTGAAAAGCATGGAGTCGGAAATTGTAACAGCAATGGACTCCGCCTCCTTCAGACATGTGCCGAACATGATCTCCTGATTACGAACACAATTTTCCGTCTCCCCATGAGAAATAGGACATCGTGGATGCACCCTCGCTCGAAACACTGGCACCTCATTGACTTTGTCATCGTCAGGAGGAGTGACAGACAAGACGTTCGAGTGACAAAATCCATGTGTGGTGCCGAATGTTGGACAGACCATCGTCTCATTGTCTCGAAAATGAACATCCACATCAGGCCACCACGGCGTCCTCAAGGGGCGAAAATGCAAACAAAGCTAAATGTCACCCGCCTAAACAGCAAGAAAATGCAGCAGTCGTTTGAAAATATGCTGGAAGACCGCCTCAAGCCCAATGCTGAAGCTAAACAGGATACAGAAACAGAATGGAGAGCCCTAAAGGACACAATTTACAACACTGCTATGGAAATCCTGGGTCCAGCCCCCCGAAATCATACAGACTGGTTTGATGAAAATTCCGAAGACATCAACCAATTGCTGGCCGAGAAACATCTTCTCCTCAAGGCACATTTGAATGACCCAAAGTCAACATCAAAAAAAGATGCTTTCAAGAACATTCAGAGAGTAGTGCAGCAGAAACTTCGGCACATGCGGGACTCCTGGCTGAGCAGCAAAGCTGATGAAATTCAGGGCTTTGCTGACAGACATGATATGAAAAACTTCTACGACTCACTGAAAGCGGTCTATGGTCCTTCATCACCACGCATAGTTCCCCTCCTCAGTGCAGACGGGGGAACATTGGTCACCGATAAGAAAGAAATCATCCAACGCTGGGCAGAGCATTTCAGCAAAATCTTAAATGCAACTTCCTTATTCGATGATGAAACCATCAACTGCCTTCCTCAAGTTCCCACCAATGAGACACTTGATGACCTGCCAACCATAGTGGAAATAAACAAAGCCATCCAGCAACTCTCCAGAGGCAAGGCACCTGGTCCTGACTCCATCCCAGCAGAGATATACAAGGCAGGTGGGCCGGTCCTAACAGAGCAGCTTCACAAGTCTTCACAAACATATGGATGAACGAGACCATGCCACAAGATTTTAAGGACGCGTCAATAGTCCACCTTTACAAACGTAAAGGAAACCGCCAATCCTGTAACAACCACCGAGGCATCTCCTTGCTTTCAATTGCAGGGAAGATACTCGCTAGAATTCTTCTCAATCGTCTCACAGCTCATCTCGATCAAGGTCTTCTTCCTGAGAGTCAATGTGGCTTCAGAAAAGAACGTGGAACTGTTGACATGATTTTCGCTGCAAGGCAGCTGCAAGAGAAATGTCAGGAACAGAACTGCGAAATGTTCTCCACTTTCATTGACCTTACCAAGGCTTTTGATACAGTCAGCAGAGAAGGACTGTGGAAGATTATGGCAAAATATGGCTGTCCACGAAAGTTTGTCCAAATAGTGCGGCTATTTCATGACGGCATGCAGGCAAGAGTACAGGAAAATGGTGAACTGTCTGAACCCTTTCCTGTCACCAATGGAGTGAAGCAAGGATGTGTCCTGGCACCAACACTATTCAGCCTTATGTTTTCAGCCATGTTGGTGAATGCCTTCGAGAACGACGACATTGGAATGGACATCAACTACCGTATGGATGGAAAGTTATTCAATCTCAGAAGGCTGAAAGCTAAAACCAAAATTAACAGCGGCACCGTCAGAGAGCTCCTGTTTGCTGATGATTGCGCTCTATACGCCAACTCAGAGGCGGGCATGCAACATAATGTTTCAGCTTTCTCACATGCCTGTGCCAACTTTGGGCTCAATATCAACTTGGAGAAGACTGTAGTTATGTACCAGCCAGCTCCAGGGAATAATCACACTGTGCCGAATATCAAAGTGAATGATCATAGACTAAGTGTTGTGGACAAATTCACCTACCTTGGCAGCACTGTGTCACAAGCTGCCACAATTGATGACGACGTGAATGCAAGAATCTCCAAGCATCGCGGCCTTTGGCAGACTGTACAAGAATGTATGGGACAGAAATGGAATAAGCCTGTAAACAAAGCTAAAAGTTTTCAAAGCAGTTGTATTATCCACACTGCTATATGCTTGTGAAACCTGGACTGTTTATCAGCGACACGCTAGGAAATTAAACCACTTCCACACAGTCTGCTTTAGGAAGCTACTGAAGATTAAATGGCAAGACAAGAATCCAGACACTGACGTCCTAGAAAGAGAGTCCATGCCCAGTATCCACACTTTACTAATGAAAAATCAGATTTGCTGGGCTGGTCACTTGACTCGCATGCCAGATCACAGGCTCCCTAAACGAATTTTTTACAGCGAACTGCGTTGTGGTAAACGCTCCCAAGGTGGCCAGAGGAAACGTTTTAAAGACACTCTGAAAATTTCACTGAATGCTTTTGGAATTCATCATGACACCAGGGAGGCTGCAGCCAGAGACCGAAATTCGTGGCGTGCATCATTGCGCAAAGGTGCAGTCATATGTGAGGCAACCAGGACTGCAAGAGCTGTGAAGAAAGGGCAGGACAGAAAAACCACTGCAGGAAATTCTCCTCCAGAGACGTCAAGCATTCTTTGTCCACATTGTCAAAGAACATTTCGAGCCAAAATAGGAATTATCAGCCATCTTAGAACCCACGGCTCCACGCCTTCAACCCCACTGGATGAAATGAATGGTCATCATCATTCTTGATGGACAAACAACAACATACCTAACATGGGAATAATCTGTCCTCTCATTTCTTTCTTAATATTATCAAAGTATGGGATGTGTATGGTTAATTTCCATTAAATTTTGTGTGGCCCTAGTAGGCCAGTAAAAAAATGATTTGTTCCCACAGAGGGGAATCAGCTGATTATAAGATTGATACATCGAAAGTACATTTTATTTATTTAAATAATACGATTGCAAATAAAAATTGGGTTATAACATATAAGTAAGAAATATTAGAAACATTTTCTATAAGCAATCTAAAAGTCTTTTACATGAAATTATAATATTTGGCCTCAATATTAATGTTTTCATTTTCAAAACAATATAAACGAGAATTTTAAGTTATTTAATAATATTTTAGCTAGATATATAATTTAATTTTTTAAATTCTAATAAACTCCCTTAGAATAAAATTAGATGTTTATCTCCCCTACTGATATCTTGTCTAGGTGTTTTCCGTTTAATTATTTGGTAATTTAGCAGATTGCTTCAGCAGAATTATTAATAAGTGCAGTGAACAATCAATACATTACTGTCGTGTTATTGTGATGTTTTAATATGCCCTAAGCAACTAGGGAAACGTATGCGCAGTTGCATTGTATGATTTATTATTATAGGAGATATTTATTTTAAAGAAATAGGAGGGATGGTCAGAAAGTAATGCACCATTTGGGAGAGAGATAGAGAGAGAGAGAGAGAGAGAGAGAGAGAGAGAGAGAGAGAGAGAGAGAGAGAGAGAGAGAGAGAGAGCTGTTGCTTGTTCAAAATGAATGGAATTTACAAAAAAATATAAATGGCATTTCCTCTGAACATAATATTGTATTTATTTGTCTTCTTGAACCCCATAAACTTGCACGGCCTTTGGTCGGCGCGAAAAAAGGTGCATGCAAGCCTTGACTGTACCAGACCAGGATTTGTCCTACTCACTTCGCCTATTAATCTGTCACCTCTCTCATTCCTATCACGTAGGTCATAATAAGAATAAGAGGCATCTTGTATGTGCTTGCAGGTTTCATATTTTATGTCAAGGCAGGTTTCATAAGCGGGTGCTGGATAGAATCCCCGCAGAGGTCCACAGTGTGTGAGGTTGAATTTATCTTCATATCACGATATACGGGTGTATGTCAGCGGCATAGTGTCAGTCTGGTCCATGGGTCGTCCGCCTTCCACAGTAGCCTTACCTGCGAGCTTGTCAGCCTGCTCATTTCCTTGTACAGCCGCATGCACTGGCATGAAGGTGAAACTAATCTTTGCCAGCCGAGACCGCTCCAGAGACAGCAACCACTCTCTTCGGATCCACCCCATCTCTATCCTCTTAAGCATGCTCATTGAGTCGCTAAGGAAATATGCCCTGGTCTTCTTCTTCTTCTTCTGCGTTCATCCGGAGTGGTTTTTTTTCAGATGTAATTGCGGTGTGTCCGGTTAGACACCCTTGGGCCGAAACCCTTAGGCCAACACATCGGACTTTTGCGCGCATTTTTGACAGGTTAGCATTCCTGGGGGTCTCTTACTTTTGTGGTGCCGCCCACATCCCAGCTGGTCAAGTTAGAACGGTCGAATACTTCACGGTCAGCCCTCAAGGGAAGGTAGGGACAGTCCATGGCATTTTCCGCCACCCAGGGTGGCTTGTGCCTACACATAGCGCCCTCGTGCTGGTCTCACCAAGGAATCGCCACGTCCTGCTCATGGCTGCTTTAATTCCTCACTTCAATGTATTGGGCCTTTCGTTCGCTACGTGCCGCTCCCCGCACAAACCAGGGACGGTCGGACTGCAGATGGTATCCACTCAGCGAGCGTTCGTTTCGGACATGTGCTTGTCGCTGTGCCTGGAGAACAAATTAGTTAGAGCTGTTCCGGGCACGACGGACATTCGGAAAACTAGCTAGTCAGAGCTGCTCCAGACCCGAAGGCCATTCAGAAAATAGGTAGTCAGAGCTGTTCTTAGCACGAGACAGAATCGGAAAACTAGCTAGTCAGAGCTGTTTCGGATGCGAAGGGCATTCGGAATACTAGTTAGTTAGAGCTGTTCCACACGGAAGACATTTCACTCGGACGTTTATGCGTTGTGCCTGATTTATTTGCGCCCTTAGGCCAGCACATCCGACTTCAGCTGGCATTTTTACGGGTTTGCCTTCCCGGGGTTTCGAGAGACGCTAGACATTTAGAGCATGCTCAAAAGGATAGAGGCTGGGTGGATCCGAAGAGAGTGGTTGCTGTCTCTGGAGCGGTTTCAGCTAGCAAAGATTAGTTTTATCTTCATGCCAGGGCATGCAGGAGTACAAGGAAATGAGCGGGCTGACAAGCTCGAAGGTAAGGCTACTGTGGATGGCGGACATTCTGAATGCTCTACGAGAAGTAAGACTTTTGCGAGAACCAAGTGATGACTGTGAGTCTACAACCATGTTCATACTGCGAGAACAGCAAATTAAAAGAGGTGTGGCCAAACAAGAACACTACGCAGGAAGCCAAGGAAGATTGATAAACCAACACAGAACTGGTGTCGTTAGCCACTACACGCTGCGTTATTTGCTGAGGGGATTTGAGAACTTATGGACTGAATGGTCTGATGTGCAATGAGGATGTTCTGTCGACTAACTAACTAGATGTCTAGACTTGTTCTAGTATGTGTTATTAAAATTAGCTTTCATTTTTACGTATTCTGTGTTAAAAAAAAAGGGGTGGGGGGATTTATAGGGAGGAAATACGAAAGGGGGGGGGGGATGACATGCTGAAAACATGGTGAAGGGGAGCATGGGCCAAAAAAGGTTAAGAACCACTACTGTAAAACATTAAAAGAGTTCTTTACTTATTCTTCTTTTGTTTGCTTGAAATTTGTCTATAACTGCAATTTTGTCTCCTGTATGAATTTAACTGTCTTTTTTTAGTTGACTCAGTGGTCCATAGAGTTTATCTTCCACTGTTGTTTCTATAGGCTAGAAGGTTTGCCTAGATATGTTGTATGTTAGGCAGTCTTGGAGTATGTGATCTGCTGTGCCAATCCACATGTGCACATGGCTGATTCGCCAATCTTGAATTGTAGATACACGTGGTTGCGTAATAACACTTGTTCTTGCTCGCTGAGTGTCCAGTTCTGAGGTGCAGAATAATTATTTGTTCTGGTTTCTTTACTTATATTTTACATCACTGGATACATAATGGTGGAGTGGCTTATGGGTACAATGTCCGTCTCTAACTGGAGAAGACGAGGCGTGGATTTCTACAATATAAGAAATCCTAGCTAGGACTCTCCTAGCGGGCATGTTAGCGATGCTTTTAGCGAACTGTGCTGATAATGCCATGAGCATGCTCAGATGTGGCTACTGCGCCTGGGCTCAATGACTGCCAAAGTGAAGGAAAGATTGGTCACTTTTTCTCCGTGCAGTGTGATGGTGCTACAACATCACAGACACAAATCAGGAAACTGGTTGTGGACAATTTATTATTATTCCTGCGATTATACAATCCTGTGGTTGTGGATCAGATGGTTCTCAGGAGGAAGCAGAGAAACTAGAAGGACCTACATGCATATTTCAAAACTCTCGGCAGTTAGGAATCAAAAATAATAGGCTGGTACTCAGGCTGAGTTTTAAAATTCAGAAACCTACCCACGAAATAATATTTCTTGTATGTGTAATTCTAAGAGGTATGGGTTCAATCCCCAGCAGAAGCAGGATAATTGTTTTTTTCAACCACTTGGGCTATATGGTCAACCCAGCTTCATTAAAACAGACAGCAAACAATCTTTAGAATTTTCCAGAGGAGGAAGAGTGATGGGGAAGGGAACTGGCTACCTCATGTTGTGATCTAGAATAACTGACGGCAAAACATTTCATACCTCAATGGCAGTATCTGTTATGGGATTATTTGTACTTTTAGTTCTGAAATATATACATTTAGATCATTGCTGATACGACAGAATATGTGCACTGTGCTGAGAGCAGCGTGTGATCTACAGGAGGAGATGTGAAACACTTATCAAATTACCCGAGTACACTGAAAGTGAATTTTCACAAACCAGACAAACTTATATTCATTTTATTGGTATGCAAACACACGCATTATCATGTAATATTTTATCACAAACAGCAGTTTTAAATATTTACTCATCACCATTATATGAAGGCACTGGTTGAAAAACAAAATGTATCTTTTTTAAATGGCCAATGCAATTTTCAGATATATGAACAATGAACATTTACTATAAAGATAAAATGTATGTTTTAATCACCAATCTTGATATACATTGACAATGAGGATGAAGTCAAGATAAGAAAATGAATATTATTGAGTAATCATAAAGTGCGGCTACAGGGCCAGAAGACTGCTGAATGGGAGATGCAACAATTGATTCACAACAATTCGTGCCCTTGTGATGCAATCATATTACAAGGACGTCTCTGTGCTATGAGCGAGGCAAAAGAAGTGCCTGAGGGTTCATAGCAAAGGTTAATAGATGATGTTTAGTGCAGGAGAGCCTGGTATATGAAACCACAACATCTAGTCTGAAATGGAGGTGAAGGTAGTCACTGCGGTGTTCTGCTGGCTAGAGAACAAACACCTTCGTCTTGATTGTAATGGACTCACAGAGCGTGGTGAAAATGGAGAAAACAGGCATGCTTTGTGTAGAATGGCATACTTCAATTCAAAAATCAAATAGCGAGCATCCATTGGATCTTTTCCCAGGACATACTGATGTGTTGGAAAAAGGAGCAGGTGGAAAGATTGGCTGGGTCTGTGCCGCCAAGGAGGTATTAGTGCATGATAAGGCAGATGTGGTCAGGGCCCTTGTGGATCATGTGTATAATGTGGGAGAACAGATAAATGATCATAGCCTGGAGAGAATGGTATAGCAGGGACTGACCAGAGGTTTTGGTCTACACTCATAACTCCCAAGGGAAGGCCAGGCAGACATATAATCAGATTGCAACTGGTACCATTAGTATTGGGGTTCTTCACTGGCTCTTAAAGATGAGTACAGAGTGAGCATGGGAATGTTACAAGTGCTGTGATGTCCGTTCTTGGCTTAATTCAAAGTGCTGTAACAAAATCATGACATCAAAAGTACAAATGAGAGAAAGAAAAACATGACTGTTAAATCAAGCAAGAATGATTCCATGTATAAATTGGTAATTTAAGACAATATGACATATGTTGCATTTGTTATCAGAATGGTGTTATATGATAATACAGAATATTCAATAAAACTAATCTCTGTTGTACTCATGTTCTTATTTCAAAAGTATAAGTTTTCCTCATAACTATCTTGGCATTACATCTAAAAATATACTGCCATTATTCATTTAATGATATTCTATGGGATACCACAATACCTCATCAATTTGCAAACAGCTTTCCTATCAATGCAGTCAAAGGTCATTGCATAGTCCAAAAATCCAGTATAAAATAGTGAATTCATTTAAATGCTATGCAGTACCACTATGCGTAATGTGGCTGTCTACTCAGTGCAGGATTTATTTGGCCAGTAGCCTGCCTGCCTGCCCATCCCAAGATATTCATTATAGCAGTCAAAAAGACTTCACTCTATAATTAAAAACAATGGAGACTTGGAAGGAGTCAGAAGAAGGCTGGACATAGCAATGCAGAAGTTAAACAATATTAAGAGCCTCTGGTACAACATTAGCAAACACAGTAAAAATATTCGTACTGGCATGTTTCCTGCAGCAACATAATAAATGTGAGTTATGGATCATTTCACAATTACTAAAGAAGAAAACTGAGGCTTCTGAATGTAAACTCATGCATACTTTGTGTCTTTTTCTCCCTTTATTCATTGCATTTTCACAATTTTATCACAGTTAACCCTGCATTTGTTTACAGAAGACAATTCACCCTTTCTGCTCCACACATTTGTTATCTTAACATTCTGCTATAGTTAATAAATTAACCCCTGTTGTTATTGAACCTCCTGTCCAGCAAATCCATTACATGGAAAGTCTGAATTGAAAGCTCACTGTGTGGATGTCATCTGCAGACTGCATTCTTCTGGTTTCCGGAGGAACAGCCTATGGTGAACGGAAGGCCCAATATACGGAAGTGAGGCTAAGCAGCCATGTGCAGGACGTGACGATTCCTTGGGTTAGCCCAGTACCAGAGCGCTTTGTGTCGGCTCTGCAATTATGGAAGCCTCCTTGGATGGCGGGGAATGCCCATGGTCTGCCCCTGCCTTCCCTTGAGGGTTGACCAGGATGTCTTTGGCTGTTCTATATGGGCCAGCTAGGATGGGGGATAACACCACAACAGTGAGATTCAAACATCCTAAGAAACCTCCGGGAAGGTTAACCCAGTCAACAAATGCCCGCAGAAGTCGGATGTGTCGGCCTAACGGCGCAAGAACGCAGCTCTGCTGTAAACAGGCACAACGCAGTCACGTACGAAAAAAAAAAATCCGGATGAACGAAGAAGAAGAACCTCCTGTCCAAAATAGTTATTATTTTAGTGCTTTCTGGCCTCAATATTTATTACTGTAAAGTAACTAACTGCCAGGAACAGAAAAAGCTAAGAAATGTCTGAAATTATGAATGAACATATGGTGACTTCATTGGCATCAAATGAGTTGAAAATAAATGTCTGACAATGAACGATTACAACTTTGACGTCAGCTTCTTCATCAGCTTCTCTAATTTCATGGCCGCGGCCACGTCACCAGTGATCTTCAGCTTGCCTGCCAGGAATGATGTTGTGGCATTAGCTTTCCCAGAGAACATGTCCAGGAAAAGCTGACTGTCCAAGCTCATGGTGCAGTCGGGGTTATCCATGCTTCCTTTGCCCGCAGATCCTGTCCCCGACTTCAAGTTCAGATGCCATGTTCCTTCTTCAGCTCCTGTAATGACCATATATTTTAAAATGTAAACTTATAGCACGTACTTTTGTAAGGGTTTAAAGTATTGGGAATGTTCTAGATATCCTAATGAGACGTAGAGCAGACGGCACAATTCAAAGATCGGTGTACCGCAAAGAAACATGGACTGGCCAATACTTAAATTTTCAGAGCTTCGCACCTGTCCAGTACAAACGGGGCTTAGTACGGACCCTATTTGACCGTGCTAGGAAGATATGCATCCAGGACACACTGACAGAGGAATTTGAAACTCTGAAGAATGCCTTAAACCTGAATGGGTACTCCACAGGATTTATAAAGCGCCACTGCCAACAGCCCAAACCGAAATCAGAAGTAACTACAGTCCCTAAACTCAAGGTATTCATCCAGCTAACCTTCCGAGGAGATGACGTAATGCAACGTCTGCGGGACAGGCTCACCACAGCAGTCGAGCGAACATTCTGTGCTGCAGCTCTAGTCATCAGGTACAGAACCGTACCGATCCCCGTCCCAGCAGTAAAAGAACCTGTAGCTTTGTACGCCAAATCAAATTGTATTTACCAATTTACATGCAGATGCGAGGTCATCTACATAGGCAGAACTGAGCGACAGTTACATTGCAGGGTTTCGGAACATATTCCGAATTGGATGGACAAGATACTACACACAGAAGATGTTAGCCTAGGCAGGCCGACACACCGGAACAGTCCGGCTTCATCGGTCGGGAGACATGTGCTCGAGAGCGGTCACGTGGTTGAAAGAGACAGTGCCTTCCGGGTGTTGTTCAACACACAAAGTAGTCGATTGTTAAAGTTTGCTGAAGCTATAATAATCAACCTTTGTAAGCCGTCCTTGTGCAAGCAGAAAGACATGTTAGTCAGTTTAACCCTTTTACCGTGGAAAAAAAAATTTTTTTTGGTTATGCAAACTGTGTATTTTTTTTCTTTCATAATTTGATATGTTATGTTGTCCTGGCAAAATAAAATGTTTTTTTAAGTGAAAATGAGTTGTCTTTTAGAAATTGTGAAAAAAAAAAAAAAATATGAAAACCCAGCCATGTTGTTCATGCACGTACTCTGTAGATTCCAAGCTTGCTAATAAAAACTATGCAAATACATGCTCATAGGATACATGTATGTACGCATACATCTACACAAGCTATACTATGCATAAATTATAATCATACTACAAAGTTATAAATTATAATCATAATAAAATCACAATAAAAAGTATTTTGTTCTTTCGTACCTTTTTTTTCTTGTTTACTGTCCACTTTCACTTTTGGCATCACGCGATGACCTACTTCTATCTTCCGCTGTTGAACTGGCTGTTGGATTAGCCACCCTATGCATTTCCTATGCTATTTTTGTATTAACACAAGTTTACTCGGGACGCACGGCACACAGAAGACTTTTACATCTGATGACGAGTTAACTCGTGATGCACGGTTAAAGCCAACAATTTTTATGACGAGTTAACTCGTGACACACGGTAAAGGGGTTAAAATTACTGTGGTAGACAATCGACATTACTGTGCGAACATGTGTATATTTCAGTTTGAAGGATTTATCTAATTAATTCACGTAAGTTGTGTGATTTCTGCAGTATGTACCTGACGAGATGCAGCGAAAGATGATAATTTGTAAAATGGAGTTATACCTCTCCATAACACAAAGCCTGGGCTGAATTTAGGGACCACGTGTTTCCCATGCAGCATGACCCCTCTCTCGGCCTGTCTAGTTGGAGTCCAGAGGAAAGGTAACACCAATATGTCTGGAACAAGACAAGCTGCAGAAGCTGCCAGATCATCAAAGCAATACTCTAATTGTCTACCTATCAGAGCTTCCATCCTAGACCAGTTGCTGACCAAGTCTTAGGGTCTGTTCTGCCCTGCCATGACATTTGGTCTTTAGGTTGCATTTCCTCACTCTAGGGTAAGGCTTGTACCCTCCCAATTGCGCTCCTCCGCCCGAAGCCGTTGGCACAATGTGGGATGTCAGGTTTGGTGAGTGCTGCCCAACATTCGGCACTAACAGGAAGTACCATCTACTGTCATATGGTAGCTCAGTCATATCTAAGACCTGACATATCCTAGATCTTGATATAATGAGCTACGCTAATGAGGTCCTTTACTAACTGCCTATCCCTTTGTGACGATTTCAAAACAATTATGTAAATTTGTTGGTAATTTTACAAATCTGGGTTGACCTAAATCTGTTTTTTTTTTAAATATGGGGGGGGGGGGGGGGGGAGGAGGATGAATTAAATGACTCCTTTACGGGCCTGTGAAATATAGAGAGCCCAAGAATGCATGGCAAAGAGTATTAAAGACAGAGATGATTAATATAAGGAGGACATAGAGGCAGATAGCAAAAGATAGGATGGCTTAGTATAAATTATTTGAGGGCTAATCCTTCAATGGGGGATAAAAGGCAACAGAAGAAGAAAGTCCTCCCTCCTTGATCCAGTAGACTGGACACCTAAATTTCTCAGACAAGGCCGAAAAACTTAACAGTACCGTCTTGTACACTAAGTATGTTGCATATCCTTAACAGGATGTCACAATCAACCCCAGCAATTAATGGTTGCTCATGATTCACTAGGCAATTTTACATTCAATAGTCTGCCATTGCTTTCTGAATGGCTGACCCTCATACCGTTGTGAAAATCAGCACAAAGTAATCAGCTCCCAAATTGCCTGTGCACATTAAAATTCTTTCCGGCAGTTGGAAATATATAAAAGAAAAAGAACAGGCTATTTAGGTCGCTGACCAGGTTATATTTTAAAATTAGGAACACCTACCCACAAAAGAATACATGTGTAATTCTAGTAGACACACATTTGGATCCTTGCAGTTGCTACAGAGGTAGTGTATTGTGTTGAGATTCTCATTGTGTGGTCAATGGGAGGTAACTGCAGCATGTATGGAGATATATCAGCACGCACTTAGAGTTATCCCATACCAAAAACAGGAGAGAAAAGAAAAAAGGGGTATTTTATTTTTTTCAGGATGTCTCCAACATTCTCTATTTCCTGAAAAAAGAGACCTTGCAGGTACAAAAGGCTACAAAGGAAACACAGAACTGTTCAATAATATTCTTTGCTAGTACAAAAGTCTATAAAGGAAGCACAGAACTGTTCACTACCATTCCTTTACCTGATAAATTAAACTGGTAGCTGGCACCAATGTTCTTGACCAGCGTCTCAGATAGATGCCTTTGAATATCAGCAAAAGTGCCTCCAACGCCAGCAGATGGCACATTACTACTTGCTCTCTCTGGTGCTGTCTTTGCAGCTGCTTTCACTTGACCTAATTGTTCTGGTCCCACGTCTAAGAAAAAATCTGGCAAAAGCTTGCTGCCTAGAAAGAAGAATATATATATATATATGTGTGTGTGTATGTATAAGAAGTATATATAAAAAGTATACATAAGAAAACTGTCATATTCTTAAACCTACAGCATAGAATATAACTATAAATATTTTAAATATTTATAATGTGCATTGTTGCCTAATTATTTTTGTTTTGTATGCTCATGGATTGGTGTTTTTGAAAGGGTCTTTAAAGGCACTGATAGCGTATGTCTTTGGAGATTTAAGAGGCACTATAGAATCCCAGAGAAGATTATTAACTTGATAAAGGCAATTTACAAGGACACAAAATCCATAGTTCTTTATGAGGGTAAACTAACAAATATGCTTGACATAGGAACAAAGTATGGATGCTTTTTTCACCTTTATTGTTCTTATTGTCTAACCACTGGATTATGAAGACAACAGAAACTGTCACAAGAATTAGAATTCAATAGACTCTGACAGAAAGTCCTGGTGATATGGTTTTTTTCTGGCAACATTGCCCCTCCTGTCCTACATATAAAATCAGATGCTGGATAAATTAAACTCCCTCGATGCGAGGTCACAACAATTAGGTCTAAACATGTCTAGGAAAAAAGACAAAGATAGTGTGAATAAATCAAGCAAATGAACACTTGACTTTCCTTGGTGAAACCTTACTTAGAGAGATGAAATCTACACAGATGTTAATACCAAAGTTGGGGGAACAGACAGGGATATTACTATATAAATGCAGAAAGTAAGATGGATCTTCATGGCACAAAGAAATTTGTGAAAGTCAAAAGAAATGAAATCTAGAATCAAATTAAGAATATCTGGCTCTAATGTCTAGTCGGTGCTGCAGTACAGATCAGAAATGTGGAGAATGGCTGAAACAGTTGTAAAAACCTGCAAACAATCACTGACTGATGGCTGTGTAGATAGACGGACTAAAATGGTATGGCAGAATAGAAGGACTGAAATGGTATGACAGAAGAGAAGGACTAAACTGGTATGGCAGAATAGAAGGACTAAAATGGTATGGAAGAATAGAAGGACCGAAATGGTATGACAGAAGAGAAGGACTAAAATGGTATGGCAGAATGGAAGGACTGAAATGGTATGGCAGAAGAGGAGGACTAAACTGGTATGGCAGAATAGAAGGACTAAAATGGTATGGCAGAATAGAAGGACTGAAATGGTATGACAGAAGAGGAGGACTAAAATGGTACGGCAGAATGGAAGGACTAAAATGGTATGGCAGAATAGGAGGACTAAACTGGTATGGGAAAATAGAAGGACTAAAATGGTACTGCTGAACAGAAGGACTAAAATTGGAGTCTCTGTGGCAAAGTGGTCAAGCCGTTTGACTCATGCTCCGAAGGTTGTGGTTCGATTCCGGGCCGCTTCCTTCGGTTTACGAGTTAAATATTTCGGAGACTCCTGTGGGTCGTCGCTAAAAGCTACGGAGTTCGTGCTTTGTGCAACGCTTTCCGTGCTGCAGAAAGAGACCAAGCCATATGGGATAAAAACCCGGTGCAATGAAGTCGACCATGTCGACTTTTAAGCGACTTTTTTTTGTAAGAAGGACTAAAATGGTGTGACAGAATAGAAGGACTGTAATGCATGGCTGAATCACCAATGTGGAGCTCATAAAGCAAACTAAAATGCCAGTGAATCATACGGTGAGGAGAGGATGCTGGATGGGAGACACACAGAGAAAAGCCTGTTGATAATATAATAAGAGGGTACTTCCTCTGGAGCCCATGGATCAAAAGAAATAGAGGAAGGAAAAAAATGCATGTAGTAGAGAATCAGAGACACAGATGAATATTATGGAAGGAGTCGCAGGAGACTACAAAGCACAGGAAGGTTTTGTTGAGGGTCTCCACTGCACTAGGAGATAAAGGCAGGAGAATAACAATACTCATGCATTTTAAAAACAAAAAGTAATAGTAATCCATTACAGCACCTTACATTAAATTGTGCATGTCATTTGCAGGACAAAGCAATCAACCTCAACCTCAATTTTTTTTCGCTCGTTTGCTTGCATTGAACTCAAGCGCAGTCTATACACACTACTTCTATTAGTGCTGGACTGAATTTTGTGAATGGATTAGCTTTCCCTATTAACAGTGTCCCTCGCCACCTGGCGAACCCACTTCAAGGTACTTGTAATTTATGTCTCCAAGTCAAGGACGAGAGGTCAACATTTTAATCCAACTGTCCGGTGTATGGGTTGAACCCTTTACCTCGGCATCAGCACATCGGATGTTTAAGATCATGCATTCTTATCCATTCGGCCATGCTGACCTCCAAATTGTACGTGTCACTTGCAAGACATAGCAATCAACCTCAACCTCAACCCCTGGTTGACTGACTAGGCAATTTTACATTCAGTAGTTTGCCATTGCTTTGTGAACAAGATGTAAGCATTTAAGTCCAGTTGATTGGTGTAAGAAATAAACCTCACACCAACCATCAGCGCCTTGGAAGTGTAAGCGTGAGCACTATAGTCCTGTCAGCCACATAAAAGTACAGTACTTTAAATAATAATAATTTACACATACGAAATCAAATCATTTTGTGATGGAGACAGACCACCTGTGAATATGCCTAGATTGTAGAAAAGTCTGTTATTGGTAATCATAAAAAATTAGATGGAGCACCCATGAATATGCACAGAATGTAGAAAAGTCTGTTATTGGTAATAATAAAGAATTAGATGGAGCACCTATGAATATGCACAGAATGTAGAAAAGTCTGTTATTGGTAATCATAAAGAATTAGATGGAGCACCTATGAATATGCACAGAATGTAGAAAAGTCTGTTACTGGTAATCATAAAGAATTAGATGGAGCACCTATGAATGTTCACAGAATGTAGAAAAGTCTGTTACTGGTAATCATAAAGAATTAGATGGAGCACCCATGAATATGCAGAGAATGCAGAAAAGTCTGTTACTGGTAATCATAAAGAATTAGATGGAGCACCCATGAATATGCACAGAATGTAGAAAAGTCTGTTATTGGTAATCATAAAGAATTAGATAGAGCACCCATGAATATGCACAGAATGCAGAAAAGTCTGTTACTGGTAATCATAAAGAATTAGATGGAGCACCCATGAATATGCACAGAATGCAGAAAAGTCTGTTACTGGTAATCATAAAGAATTAGATGGAGCACCCATGAATATGCACAGAATGCAGAAAAGTCTGTTACTGGTAATCATAAAGAATTAGATGGAGCACCCATGAATATGCACAGAATGTAGAAAAGTCTGTTATTGGTAATCATAAAGAATTAGTTGGAGCACCTATGAATATGCCTAGAATATAGAAAAGTCTGCTACTGGTAACCATAAAGAATTACCTGGTACACATGCATACTGCTCCAAATCGGTAAAGCCCACAGAGTGCAGAACTTCATCATCTATACAGAAGTTGCCAGTGAACTCCCGGCTGTTACGAGTCAAGATAACATAGGCAGCATCACTGACGATGTCCACAGTGCGGCACTGCTCTTTGACATCTGTGCTGCCGAGCATCTGCATTGCTGCTGTCCAAATAGCTGTAGACAAATTCATGGATATCTTTAAGAATACCGGATCTGTGGTGAAGGGATTATGAATGCAATTCATAATTCTGCATACCACACTGGAAACGCAGTTGGCAATTTGGAAGCAGAAGCAGACCGCCTTGCATTGGTTCTCATACAAAGGTATGAGTGCTGTTCATTTAGAAAGCAATGGCAAACTACTGAACATAAACTTGCCAAGAAATCACAAACAGCAAAAATGAAAATGCTGGGGTTGACTGCCACGTCCTGAATAGGATATGCAACTAATGTTTTTAAAAAAAACATAAAACGTACTCTGTGTGGTCTTTATTTTTTTAATGCTGGGTTATAAAGCTGTATGTTGGAGTGATAATGGCTAAGGAAATAAAGGTACTTGCCCGGGCAGTTGCCTTGTGTAGTATATGTTCATCACCATCATCATCCAATGGCTTGTCCTGTAAAAAACTTTTCCCCGTAACAGTCTTTTGAAATTCCTATCTGGCATAAGCATGATGTCTCTGTTGTTGTCATGTATAAATGATCTCTGACTACTTGAATCCATCTACGACCTGGTCTTTCTCTTCTCCATCTTCCTGGCAACTGCTATTTACTGCCAATATAGTACCTTGAGGTGCATGGCAGGGGGATCTTGAGCCTGACGATATAAGGCTGCTGGCTAGTGCAGTCGCCGCGAACTGTGCAAGTTAGAGTTTTCTTTTTCCCCCCAACAGAAAAAAAAACTCCACACCTTACATCTCCCAAAGGAGAATCCGGCCTTCTAGCCACTTGGCCAGCCGCTCCTCCCAGCCTTCCTGGCAACCTACCTCAATAATAATTCTTTCCAGACATTCATATATCTTTACACCCCCAAAATATTTAATTTTCTTCAACTTTATATGCTTTTTTATTGTTTCTTTTTGTTTGTTACGTTCGCTGGCTATGAACTCGAGCGTTGTCCATTTACTACTACTTTTAGTGCACTGGACTGATTTTTTGCATGTGTATTAGCTTTCTCTGTTACCAGTGTCCCTCGCCTTCATGTGAACCCACTTTTACTTCTTCTTCTTCTTCTTTCGTTCGCCTGAAATATGTCTATAACTGCAATGTTGTCTCTTGTATGAATCTAACAGTCTTTTTTAGTTCACTCAGCGGTCCATAGAGTTTATCTTCCACTGTTGTCTCTCTAGGCCAGAAGGTTCGTCTGGATATGTTGTAGTTTGGGCAGTCTTGGAGTAATAATGACTTGTTCTGGTCTGTCCATAACTCTAACTTCTGAAGCACTTGTAATTTACATCCAAAGTCAAGGACGAGAAATCAACATTTTAGTCCAACTGACCGGTGTGGCAGTTAAACCCGCTACCACATCATCAGCACACTGGAAGTTTAAGAATGAGTGTACATATCCATTCATCAATGCTGACCTCTTTTTATTTGTCTTAATATCTTCTTCAATATTGAGTTCCTGTTTCATAGATCTGTTCATTCTCCATACTTTCTTTACCTGCTGTAGTTTCCTATACATCTGTAAAGAATATGGTCTGTCATTGCCTTCCTTCCTGCCAGCGTCTAAAATGCATTGAAAATCATTAAATCAGATGGTTTTGAACTCTCCAGTCTTTTGATTTTACGAAAATGTGTATTAATGAACAACTGTTACTGCAAGGCGGCACAAAATCAGCTGCAAATAATAAGCCAATATAATCAGCTCTCACTTTTACGAAGCTGCACAAGAAAATTAAATCACCGCACAAGCAAATTTATAGAGTTAAATGACACAATAATATCCAAATCATTCTAAAGAAAGCCAGGTTGTACAAGATACAAAAGTAGATGTTTTGTTGGGGAAAAATATTGATTCAAATGATAACTAACATCAAGGGAGTTACATTTTTTGCTACCTCCAAACAGGCAACTATCTATTGCCACAGCTACTTTTTTTTTTTTTTTTTTAGCATATCCTTTTTACAGGACTTAGCTGTCAACACCAGCATCTTTCAGCTGTATGTTGATCTCTTGGCAAGATTACGCTCAGTAGTTTGCCATTGCTTTCTGAGCGGCCGGCTCACATACCCCGTAAGTTACCGATGCGATTCGAACCACTGCTGATTTGAACCGTCATCACGTTACCTGACGAGAGTATACGAGATTACGGAGAAAAGTCATAACCTCTAAGCCACGAAGCCGGCCACAGCTACTTATCAAGAAGAAATAAATAGTCCCATCATTTGGTGGTTATATGTTCTCCTGAAAACTTTTTTTGGGTCTCCATGCTAGAATATATTAAACACTAGTAAATATGTTCTGAAACTAGAACATATTTGTTACCTGTTCTAGGCCATAATGCATTGACTGCAACTCCATCTGGGCGGAATTCTTCTGCCATTCCCAAGACACACATAGACATCCCATACTTTGCCATGGTGTATGCTGTTGAATTATATATACAGGCATTTATTCGTATAGACTATGCTACTCTCTCTCTCTCTCTGTGTGTGTGCACGTGTGTGTAAATGTTCGCTCGCTTTGAGCTCAAGTGTAGTCCATATACATGCTACTACTTTTAGTGCAATGGACTGATTTTTTGCGTGTGAATTAGCTTTCGCTACTACCAGGGTCCCTCGCCATCCGGCCAGCCCACTCCAAATTTAGCTACATGTAATTTATTTCCTCAAGGACAAGAAGTCAACATCTTAGTCCAAATGACCGGTGCAGGGGTTGAACTTGCTAACTCAGCATCAGCACACTGGAAGTTTAAGAGCGAGTGCTCTTATCCATGTGGCCAGGCTGATCTCCAGTATGTGCTATGACATCACAGCTCTCAAGACCTGGTCCCATCCCAAGACACGAACAAACACCAAACAGTAAGTATAGATAAGTCAAATAAAGAACTCCTGTTCATACCATTAAAAACAGTCTTAAAAGTCGAGAGGATTGTCTTCATTGCACCAGGTTTTATCCCATATCACTCGGTCTCTTTCTGCTGGGCAGCCCATCGAAAGCGTCACACAAAGCATGAACTCCGTAGCTCCAGTGACGACCCTCGGGAGTCTACGAGGAAAAAAAATGCACTCGTGACCCGAAAGACGTAGTCCAAAATCGAACCCACAACCTTTGGAGAGTGAGGCAGACGGCTTGACCGCTTCGCCACAGAGACTCCCAAAGTTCATACCATAAGATTTATTGGGTATATGGTGCTGACCCCATTTTTTTAGACCGACTGGCACTTAGTGGGTGATGTAAATATTATGCTGGCCAGCAGTACATCCCAGGAAATGTCCTGTTAACCCATTTTAGGCTGGGTTGGCCAGGAGATAAATCCTGACCTCCAAGGATAGGAGTAAAGGTGGAAATACTGTGGAAAAGAAGAAGTAGGTAGACTAAGAAAAATACGTATAAAACAGACGTGCACAAACTGATTAAATACATACATACATGGAATTAAAGAAAGGGGTAAATAAAATAAGACAGACAATTATGAAATGGAAAGATCAGGAAGCTTCATAACAAACACTACGGTTGACATATTTGATGATGATGGTGATATTTAAAAAATGTATTATCATAGAATTAATAACCGTAAAATAATAAAAAGTGTTACTTATTTTCATAGAATACTTACTATTAAATTATAATGAAAGCTATTTATTATCATGAGTCGGGTCTTTGCCAGATAAGACTGAGACAGTGTATAACTGTAGACAGTGCTACCAGCTTTCTGTTAGAGCTGAATGTTGTGCAGTGCTCACCTAACTCAACACGCCACATTGTGCCAATAGCTTCGGACTAAGGCTTGCAATTTGGAGGGTACAAGTCTTATTCTAGTGCGAGGAAATGCAACCTAAAGACTAAATGTCATGGCAGGACAGACCAGGACCTAAGCCTTC
Organism: Cepaea hortensis; assembly: GCA_963921405.1. Lineage (NCBI taxonomy): Eukaryota > Metazoa > Mollusca > Gastropoda > Stylommatophora > Helicidae > Cepaea > Cepaea hortensis. The sequence goes on along the minus strand of OY992885.1, from coordinate 98,965,459 downwards.
ATTAGCAGCTGGTCTAGGATCTAAGCTCTGACAGGCAGACAATTAGAGCACTGCTTTGCTGATCTGGCAGCTTGTCTTGCTCAGATGTATTGGTGTTACCTTTCCTCTGGAGTAAATTAGGCAGACTAAGGGAGGGATCATGCTGCATGAGCAAAATATGGTCTCTACAATTCAGCCCAGTCTTTGTGCTATTGTGAGACATAACTCCATCCCTGGCCTTAATTAGTGTCGGAATCAAAGTAAGAGGCAGAAGTTATGGATTATATGTCCTTGTCAATTGGCATAGACAGGTTGAAGCAAAGTAATTTTTAAATCTGCCAATATAACTTTTAGAATACCCAAAACATTTCTTTTCGGAAAGTAAAGTGGAAATATGCTGTGGCTTATCAAACAAATTATAAATGGTTCATTTTCCCTCCTGTTTTGGTCTCAAAAACTATGTTAGTAGCATTATATCAATTCATAGTGAAACTGCAATATTTACATATTATTTTTTGCAGACATATTCAACTTTAGCATGGCACTACTTGAAACCAGATTTTCCTTCCATCTTTGACCCCAACCAGCAGGGATGCAACCTGTTGCCAGGACCACCAATTGAATATGAAGATTCCTGGTCATTGGCTGACCAGATGTCCAACAAGAATGTTTATAAGTGATTCCTCAGATGTGATACTACGGCCACTTTTGGTAAAACTTACCCACATGTCCACTGAACCACTTGGGAGACATGTTCAATGGTGGACTGATGTTGAGAATGTGAGGGTTTTTGCCTTTAAGCAAATATGGCAAACAGGCCTGTGAGCTAGTGAAATATCAACAAATTATTAGCAAATGTGACAAACAGACCAATGAGTTAGTGAATAATTAAAATAGATGTTAGAACATAAGTAAAACAGACCTGTGAGCTAGTGAAATATCAAAATAGATTAGCAAATGTGGCCACCAGACCTGTGAACTAGTTATTGCGTGCTCTGCTGAATGGAACAGGTGCTCATGCCTCTTCATAGATCTTGGTCCTTGGTGTTCAGGATCAATTCTACTGCTGACATTCCCCAAAAAAACTGACTTACACCGTCAAGCATTTTTCTCAGAGTGTCTTTGCCTCTTCTAGCTCTGATTTTCCTGGTTGTCATGATGTTTTCTAATGCCTCTCTTCTCATTAAATGACCAAAGAATATTGTTTGTCTCTTTCTTATAGTTGTATATAATGTTCTACTTTCATAAGCCCCTTCCAGGCATTCGTTATTAGTTACTCTGGCAGTCCAAGGTATTCGCACCATTAGTCTTGGAAATCACATTACTGTCCTCCCAAGCTTTTCCTAATTTGCTTGCTCACATTTCAAGATTCTCTGCCATTTAAAATTTCAGTGTCCTCATTCTGAAGTGACTGATACAGTTTATCCAAACTGGTGGCAGAAATTACTCTATGAAAGAAGAGTTGATCCAGTTCATTCAAACTGGTGGCAGAAATTACTCTATGAAAGAAGAGTTGATCCAGTTCATCCAAACTGGTGGCAGAAATTACTCTATGAAAGAAGAGTTAATCCAGTTCATTCAAACTGGTGGCAGAAATTACTCTATGAAAGAAGAGTTGATCCAGTTCATTCAAACTGGTGGCAGAAATTACTCTATGAAAGAAAAGTTGACCATAATACATCTTGTGTGCTCATTGGTTATGAAAACAATATGCCTAACAAATATACAATTTAGCTTGATGGCATGTAGACACACATATAAGTCCAATGACTTCTTACCAACCACTGTCTATGGATACTAATTTTCTTTGTCCAGAAGCAGCTTCTTGCCATGGTTCTGTGATGCGATAGCGTCATTAAATTTTGTAAGCCTGAATGCACAGAGGAATGGGTGGCCAACCTTTCCATCATTTTCACCAAGCGATGAGCCCAGGCATCGAACCTGCATCCATCCGTGCTCATTACCTTACCAGCGCAACTCGCTATCAATTTCATTCGCTTGCCCACTAATGAATTCTAATAAATAATCAGAAACAATTTAAAATGATATTCTCAAAGAAGTTCACAGACAAATATACAAACCATAGGTACGTTCCTCTAGCATTTATGTTATTCATCAAGTCGTATTTCTTCATGGGTGTCGCCAAAGTACCTGTGAGGGAAATTGCACTGGCATTGTTGATGAGTATATCAATTCCTCCAAATTTGGCTACAGTCTGCTTCACTGCTTCTTGTACTTGTTCTTCAGATCTGATGTCCACTATGCATGGAAATGCATGTCCTCCAGCTTTGTTCACTGTAAAGCATATAAGAATTGTAAATCTACATACATGACGAGATGCAGCTACATATGCCAGGCAATAAATTATGTGTCTTCTCTATTAAAATTCACAATGAGAAAACATTGTTTTGAATTTAAAATCTATTACATGAAAAAATGATACAGTCTTGATGATATGATGTGTCTTATGATACAGTCTTGATTGCAGACAATGAACAGGACCTGCAAAATTTAGTAGATGCGGTTGTTGCACACAGTGAACAACTGGGGTTAGATATGAATTGTAAGAAGACACAGATTATGGTCGTCACTAGGAAGGAAGAAATACCACAATGTAATATACAAGTAAATGGGCATATTCTTAAACAAGCGAATCGGTACAGCTATCTTGGAACAGCCATAACATCTGATGGGAGATGCCTCGAAGGTAGCCTTTTGCAAGATGAATAACATACTGACCAATAAAAAGATATCAATTGAAACGAGAAAAAGAGTGTTGAAGTGCTACATAGAACCTGTACTTTTATATGGATGTGAGGTGTGGACAATGAGCAGACAAGCTGAAAAACATCTGATGGCTGTGGAAATGTGGTTTCTGAGGAAAATGAAAAGAATACCATGGACAGATAGAAAAACCAATGAACAATTCCTTCAAGAAACAAATGAAGATCGTAAACTGATTAGAGACATTAGATCTAGACAGTCAAAATTTTTTGGGCATGTTATGAGAAGAAATGAATTGGAGAACTTGGTGACAACTGGTAAGATCGAAGGGAACAGACCAAGGGGAGGACCAAGAATTAAATACCCGGATGGCTTGGCCATGTGGCATGGTCGAGACAGAAACACGGAGCTGATCCACGACTCTTGTGATCAAGTGAGATGGCAGAACATGACTGCCCACGCTTATCAGCATGGCACATGATGGATGGACATGAAAAAATATAAAGAAATAAACAAAATCAAACTAATCAGTCTCTTCAGCTTTCCTTTCATTTCTCAATAGAGCATGGCCCTCAACCAACTCACGCCCAGCCCTTTACATACTTATTCATGATTGGTTGGATTTTGCAGAGATAGTTTTCTACGAGATGAGGTTGCCAGCCAAACCTTAACCCTCCAGTCATCTCCTATGATATACATGACAGAACTCAATGAGAACCCCATAGAGATGGGGTGGATTCAAAGAAAGTAGTTGTTGTCTCTGGAGTGGTCATGGCTGGCAAAGATTAGTTTCATTTTCGTGCCAGGGCATGCAGGTGTACAAGGAAATGAGAAAGCCGACAGGCTTGCAGGTGGAGGGCGGATGAGCCATGGACCAGGCTGATATACTGAATGCTCTACGAGACCTAAGTTGTTTATGAGAACCAAGTGAGGACTGTGAATCTACAGCCAAGGTCAGACTGCGAGAACAGCAAATTAAAAGAGGTGTGGCCAAACTAAAACACTATGCAGGAACCCAAAGAAGATTAATAAACCAACACAGAACTGGTGTCATTATCCGCTATGCGCTGCAGGATTTCTTGAGGAAGGGATCCGAGCACTTAAGGACTGAATGGTTCGATGTGCAATGAGGATGATCTGTTGACTGACTGACTAACTAACTAACTATACATGGCAGATTACACTGTTACTATTCTTTGCTTCCCTTACAGTTGCTGGTACCACACAAACGATTCAGTTTTATTTATTACATAAGAAATGTGACCTGAGTTTAGACAGTCATCCAGTGGTGGTGGTGGGAAGGAAAGACTTTGGTTATGAATCCTAATTTTCTTTCTCCTGTTGTCTATCCATATTCTGCAAGCCAGCTTCAAGACGTATTTTACGATGAAAGTATCCAACCAGGCTGTTGCTATGTGTGCTGTCACCACCCTGTCCTCGGGAGAGTGCGGTTGTCATGCACATGGTGAACTGCAATCCCTTAACTTTGCATGGCACAGTTGGACTTGGCCTGGAGAAAGCCAGCCTCTTTCCCCTATCTACTTTTGCCTCTGTCACATCCTCTATAGTCGTGACTCGCTATACTACCACCAACCTGTACTTGCTATAAATATGACTGCTAGTTCATTACTTTAAAGCTGTTTCTAATTGACATTTTGAATTATTATCTGTGTAGAAATCTACATAATAATAATAAATTAGTTCGAAAACCATCAATGTGAAGCTCAGGATGGAGAGAACTAAATAAATACCAATGAATCAAGAGGTGAGGAAAAGACACTGGCATTGAGTAGGACATATATTCAGAAAATCTAATAATAGTAGAACTAGAAAGTCATGTGTCTGTAACCCACAGAGCCAATGAAATAAAGGGCGGCCTGAAAACACCTGGCAAAGAAAATTAGAGACAAAGATGAATAATATGGGGCTGCCATGAAATGAGCTGTAAGAGGGAGTCTCTGAAGCGAAGTGATTACTCTGCTTGCTTCGCACTCAGAAGGTTGTGGGTTTGATTCTAGGTTATGTCGTTCAGTTCACGAGTCCAATCTACTTGGAGACTACTGGGGCTCATTGCAGCAGCTATGGAGTTCATGCTCTGCATGATGCTTTTGACAGGCCACCCTGCAGAAAGAGACCAAGCCCTATGGGATAAACCCATTGCAATGAAGTTGATCCTCTTTGCCTTTAAAACCCTTGTTTCCCCGGGAAGGTTAACCCGGTCAACAAATGTCCGCAGAAGTCGGATGTGTCAGCCTAAGGGCGCAAGAACACAGCTTTGCTGTAAACAGGCACAATGCAATCACGTCCGGGGAAAAAAAACTCCGGATGAACGCAGAAGAAGAAGAAACCCTTGTTTTAGCTGAAAGAGATAGCAAAGGATATGATGGCTTGGTGTTAGCTGGTCTTTATTCCAATGGGGGATTAAGGGGGAGCAGAAGAAGAATCTTGAAAAAATTTACCTCAATAAATTACATTAGCTGTAGGTCAGCATGGCCGAATGGATAAGTACACATGTTCTTAAAACATCCGGTGTGCTGATGCCGAGTTAAGGGGTTCAACCCCTACACCGGACAGTTGGACTATCGTCCTTGACTTGGGGACGTAAATTACAATTTCCTCTGAAGTTGGAGTGGGTTCACCTGATGGCGTGGAACACTGTTAATAGGGAAAGCTAATCCACACACAAAATTCTGTTCAGCACTACTAGAAGTAGTGTGTAGGGACTACGCTCGAGTTCAAAGCGAGTGAGCGCCCAAAAAATATTACATTACTTAGTAATTAAACTTGACCTTTACCCTCTTCAGCTGCTGTGTATATAGTTCCTGGTAATTTTGGATGGGCCTCCGCTGTTTTTGCAGCAATAACAACATTTGCTCCATCTTTCGCGACCTTCAAAGCAATAGCCTTGCCAATACCTCGGCTAGCACCAGTAATGAACACTGTTTTGCCAGCAAGTTTCCTTGTCACAAAGAAAAGAGATTGACAGTATTACTGAGAATAGCATTTCATAATAGGAACCAATATACTCTATTATACAGAATAACATTTCATAATAGAAGCCTACATACTCAATTTCACAGAATAACATTTCATAACAGAATCCAACATATTGTTACGCAGAATAACATTTCATAAAAGCCAACATACTCTGTTACAAAGAATAACATATCATAATATAAGCTGACATAATCACTTATATGCTAATTAGACATGTATATTGGGGATGTATTTCAGTTTAAAAATAAAGATAGTTTAATGGAAGATTCTGCCATAAGAGTGTCAAGAGTTCATCATCATCAAGTGTCCTGCCCACTGGCTTCATGTCCCTCCACAGATTTCAAGACCTGGTGTTCTGAATCAACACTGTTGCTAATATTCCACCATGCTAGCATCATCTCAGTCCATCTAGTATCATCTTTCTCGGTCTGTCTCTGTCTCGTCTCCCTGTGATTTTTCCAGTCATAACACTATATGACCAAAGAGCACTCACTAATTGTCTCTTGTTTATAGTTGTATGTAATGTTCTACTGGTAATTTGTTAAACCTGGCAGAAGCAATTGCCATTCATTTACAGAAACCAAATTTGTGCAAGCAGAAAGACATGATAGTTTAAAATTAACATGGCAGACAATTCAAATTACTGTGTGAATATGCGTGTTGTATATTTCAGCTTGAAGGATTTATCTAATTACTTTAGCTTATGTTGTGTGATTTCTGCAGTATGTACCTGACGAGATGCAGCGAAATATGCCAGGCAATAAATTGTAAAATCTATTGTTCATGTCTTCGTTAATAAAATTAGTGAATAGTTGTGCCTTCACATATTCTAGACCACAGAATGATGAGATGGGGAGGCCACTTTCCTTCTTCAAGACCTTTCCTTCCCAGATAATTCTGAAAATTATCCAGTTGCCATTTGAAGAGACCGAATATTAATTGTAAAGTTAGCTGGCAGACCTTTCGATGTCAGCATCATTCAAGTTTATGCACCAACAACAGACAGCAGTGATGACAGTACTGATGAATTGTGTAGTGATTTGGATAATGCCTTCTAGAAGTGCAAATACTCAGAATTAAATATTACATTGGGGACTTTAATGCTTAAGTTGGAAGTCAACCAGATCTATGTACAGTAGACAAGAATGGACTAGGGAAATGTTGTGGTTGCAGACTTGTACAGTGGGCAAAAGAGCCTAATTTGATTATTGGAAAACATGGTATCAACATCCAAGGAGATTACGGTCATGGAAGAATTCTGACAAAAAAGATGAGAAACCATATTGATTACAAGCTCATCAACAGAAGATTCCAATATTCAGTAAAAGTCGCAAAAACTATGCCAAATTCAAAATGCCGTAAACTTGCAAAAACTATACCAAATTCAAAATGCCGTAAAAGTAACAAAATTTATACCAAATTCAGAATGCCATAAAAGTTGCAGAAACTAAACCAAATTAAAAATGCTGTAAAAGTCACAGAAATTATACTGAATTCAAAATGCTTTAAAAGTCACAGAAACTATAACCAAATGCAGACTCCTACAGCAACTATAGATTAGTTATAGGCAACATACATATCCAATTAAAGAAGTTCAAATATACACCAAAAACTACACAATTTGATTTATGTGCACTGAAGGATGAGGAGATAAAATATAAATTCTATGCAGAAGTAAAGACCACATTTTATGCATTGTCTAATCTATAAATTCTATTTCAAGATGTTAGTAACCAATGGGAAATATTGAAGAACTTGGTCTGCACCAACAACTATAAAACAAAAATAAAGATGATGGGATGTAATAAATGAATGACGGAAGATGTATCTTGCTCAAACTGAACGTAAGGGTCTAATAAAGTCAGTATATCGCTGGTCGATTTGATTTTCCATGAGAAATGTATGATGTCAGTGTTGTCAACCCCAAAGCCGTACTGGTCAGACAAACTCAACCATGTTCAAACCCAGGACCTTTGTGTTTGTAGGCAGGTGAACAGCCTACACACTACCATATTTATTAAGGCAGGTAAAGTTAGCCCCGTAGTAGATACTGATGTTGGAGGTGAAGTTTTATGCATTTAAAAGTTAGTTAGTTGTATATCCTTTACAGGATGTTGCAGACAACAGCAGAATTTTTTGCTGTTGTGATCTCTTGGCAAGTTTATGTTCAGTAGTTTGCCATTGCTTTTTGAACAACTGGCACCCATACCATTTCATAAAAAACCAACGTAAGACAATCTGCTGCCAAATCGCCCACAGCTGTGTTTTGAATGAGGGTATGCAGGATTCTAATTTATATATTCAAGGCCATAACATATGAGGTGAACAGTTAACTTTCTCATAATCTCTTCTTCCAATAATATGCCCCCCCCCCCCTACAAACTCTTTGGAAATTCTTAAAATTGTCTGGTACCATTAGGCTAGGTCAACACCAGACCTATACTGGCCGGAAAAACTAAATCATAAATCCCACCTTACTGGTGAGGATTGAAATTGGGAGATGAGTGGTCTCGGGGTATGGTGTCCGCCTCGACTGCTGGAGGTCCCGGGTTCAAGCCCTGGTGAGGGCCGGAACTTTGAGTTAAAAATCTACCAAACATATTTCAGGATCCTCGCTGGTGCTACGGAGCTCATACACTGAGCTGAGATTTTCCTGACTCAGACTTGAGTTAGGGGTAGAACGGAGCACTTATGGGTTACACGCGTGTGCCATGATGTTGATCCGTCGACCAAACTAAACTGAACCCATATCATGGTCTTGGCTAGCAAGTGCACTAATTATGCCACCCCAGCTCCACATTCTATTTTTTTTTTGGCGTATTCCTTACAGGACGTTGCAGTCAACACCAGCATTTTTCAGGTACTAGGCAAGTGTTACGTTCAGTAGTTTGCCATTGCTTTCTCAACGACTGACGATTATAATAATTTTAATTAAAATTATATTACATTTATTAGTAACAATATTTAAAAACAATAATAACACACACTACCTACACTCCGTTTATTTCTTACCCGGTGTTTGCTGCCATTGTCAATAATATTGATTGTGATAAGTTAATTTTTTAACTTAATTTTTAACCCGTAAAAACTAAAGTCAAATGTTTCAGATGTTATGTTAACTATTTAATTTTATTTGACTATGCACTGAGGTCTTTCTAGTGCAGATATTCCAGTGAAATAGTTCACCACAACAAACGACACAACTGAATGATCTGCAGCAAACAATGCAACTATTAGATCCCCAGCAAACAATGCAACAGAAAGATCTGCAGTAAACAAGACAACTGAAAGATCTCCAGCAAACACAACTAAATGATGATCGTGCGTGCCGTCTGAAAGTAATAAGCTACATATGCAACCTTTGGATTACTAGTCCGGTACAAAATTTGCCCAAATATCTTATATATACAAAACAAAATGAAAACAATATATATTAACTAAACTGCCAGAAGATACAATTTAACATAAAATATCGCATAATATATAAAATAATATCATGTAATTTATTAACTTAATACAACATTTATACTGATACATATTTACTTTAAGAAGGTTAACAATGAAAAGTTTGTTTTGTAGATTGCATACCGGTGCCTATAAGGGTCAAAGGGCACATGTTGTAAACAAACTTTGTTCAGCAGGTGGTTCAGTGGGCAGGACTTTGACTGCACAGTTCAGTAGTTCACGGGATGTCTCGTTTTGGGACTGTTCATTATTTAAAATCAAAACAATATTTTTCCGCAGTGAATTTAATCGACGAAGACATGAACAGTAGATTGCACGATTTATTGTCTGGCATATTTAGCTGCACCTCGTCAGGTACATATTGCAGAAATCACACAACATAAAGTCAGTCATTCATAAAGTAACTAGATAAATCCTTCAAGCTGAAAAATACACATATTCGCACAGTAATTTCAATTGTCTACCACGGTGATTTTAAGCTGACTATCATGTCTTTCTGTTTGCACGAAGCTGGCCTATGTAGATATTTATGGGAATTGTATAGCTGGAAAAAAAAGTCTTAAAAGTCTAGATGATCGACTTCATTGCACCGGGTATAGCTGAATTCTTGGCAAATCAGACTGACATGACTATATTACAATAATATGAATCGGACACTGTATCAGACTCTGTCTGTCTGTCTGTCTGTCTTCTTCTTCTTCTTCTTCTTCTTCTTCTTCTTCTTCTTCTTCTTCTTCTTCTTCTTCTTCTTCTTCTTCTTCTTCTTCTGTTTCTTCTACACCTCCTCCCCCGTTTTCTTCTTCCTGATCTTCCTCTTTATTTTTCATTTTTCATCTCCTTCTTCTTTTTCTTAACTTCCTCCTTCAACCCCCCCCCCCCCACCCTTCTTCTTCTTCTTCTTCTTCTTTTTCTTCTTCTTCTTCTTCTTCTTCTTCTTCTTCTTCTTCTTCTTCTTCTTCTTCTTCTTCTTCTTCTTCTGTTTCTACTACTCCTCTGTTAATCAAACTTCTTCGGAGGGAGCGTATGTATTTCTTTCAATATTTTATGAACGCAACGATGCATTCAATTTATGTTAAGATACCTCGGCAGCAACATGTTACGATAGTTCTGGAAACAGCTATTACTCCATTAGGCATTACTGTGTGGCAGCATGGCTGTTCTGTGACAGTTTAACATTATATATTGTCTAATGTATAGTATAATATAGTGTAAAGTATTCATCATTACCATCATCATGTGTCATGCCGATAAGCCTGGACAGTGTGGGTGATGGGTGTAAAGTATTAGTGTTTCAAATGAAACATGTTCAATTCCAATTCAAATTTTCAAAACAAAAATTCCAAATTCGGTCTCGTTCAACCTGCGTTTTTCAGCTGTGGTTATTGGAGGTCCGTGGTTTTTGTGGGTTTATTCACCCTAATTCTTGTCTTGTGAGTCCTGTCTCGGACTGGTAATGTTGGTTTGTGTCTGTGATGTCAGCTGGGGGTTGGTCGGCGGCTATCCTTTGTGCTCGTCTCCTCTTGTGGTTTTCGTTGTTGGTGAAAGCTCCTGGCTCGTCTGGGTGCAGTCCTTATAAGGACTTTTTATTTGATATGTTTGCCTCCTTTTTTGTGTATTTTCTGTAGGAGCTTTTCTACGTTTCCATTTTCCTCCTTGCTCCTGTTTTCACTTTCGAGTTTGAGTTTCTGCTGCCATTAGATTTTTTCCTTTGCGTCCATCCACGGGAGCATGACTCCGTCTTCTATATAGTACGTGTAGCTGGGTCCATCCTCAAAGTCAGTAATTCTATCTGGGTATTCTACCGGTCTCCTGAGTTTCTTGGGTTTCTTCTTTTCTCTTTCAATCCAGCACCTTTTGAATTCCTGGTGCCTGCGTTCCTCCAGTCTTGCCCCCTCTCGTAGCTCTTCCAAGGTAGGCGCCCGGGGTTTCTCCGTGCCGACGTCAGGGTCCTCATCTCGGTTTTCTTCGGATGTCTGGCGAGATATTGGTTTCCCCTTGCCGGCCTAGGGCGTTGCGGTTGGGCTGCTGATTGTAGCTTGCCGTTCAGGCTCTGTCTCTTGGTTTTCACCTTGCGTTTCCTCTGTGGTTTCTTGTATGGCTTCTGTTGGTTTGTACTGGAAATGCTCCATTTAATCTTTCAGCAGCTTTCTCTCCGCTTTGATGGTGCATAGCATTTCTTCGTTTTCCTTTTTCATCTCGGCCATATGTTCCACTTCTTGCTTTATGTTTTGCTGGATCTCCTTCATTTCCGCCAGTAGTTTTTCGTTGTGGCTGGTCGGAGTCGGTGTCTGAACATGTTCATGTTATAAATATTTATTTATCGTAGACAACAGTCTGTATAAATATATGTTGTTTATATAGAGTGTGTGCCGGTACCACGTGAACGCAGCAAATGGGAGAGAAAAGAAGGAGTTAACTGGGATATTTTACAAAATAATCCTTTCAGTTCTCACAGTGTAACGAAGTCTCTAAGCCCGCAGTACTTCGTCGTCGAGTTACCTTGCTATGTCACGTATGACATGTGACCAGGACATTTGACGAGCATATCTTTCGGGCTCCCCCCCCCTCCACCAGACTTTGGGTGTCCCCAGCCTTCACGGCTGTGAGTATACCATGCAGGTTATATTTTGTCTCAAATGGTACATTCCTGACCCGTGTACATTTCGGACATGGGAGAGCCAGCCTGTAGCTACGTCACCGTCGGCATAGCTCTTGGAGTCACAGAGGACACGCAAATCCCTGTACTGCTTTAAGGTCAAGTCACGGAAATGGGTAAACCTGCTAAACTATCCGTATGCTGTCCACATCACCATCAGAAATATGCCATACCCTTAGGTGTGGGCGGTCGAGGCTCGCCATCTCAGATAGGGTTAATAAATAATACGAATCATTGTGTGCGCGCTGTGCTGAATTATGATCTGGTTACATCCTTCTTCGTTTTCTTTCGTTCGCTTGAAATGTGTCTATAACTGCAATGTTGTCTCTTGTATAAATTTAACTGTCTTTTTTAGTTCACTCAGTGGTCCATATAGTTATCTCCCACTGTTGTTTCTCTAGGCCAGGAGGTTTGCCTAGATATGTCGTAATTTGAGCAGTCTTGGAGTATGTGATCTTCTGTCTGTGGCACGAATCCACGTGTGCACATGGCTGATTCGCCAGGCTTGAATTTTGTATACTTGTGGTTGCGTAATCGATTGTGTTTTGTTCTGAGGCGCAGAATAATGACTTGCTCTGGTCTGTCCATAACGTGGTAGTCGTCTTGAACAGGTTTTGGTGGCTTTCTAGCTGCTTTGATCATTCTTTTCTTTTGGTGGTATGTGATGGGCACACCAGGCTTTTTTTCTATTGTGCACCTTCCTTAGCTAATCGATCAGCTCTCCCGTTTCCGTGTACTCCACAATGAGATGGTATACATTGTATGGTGACCTTACGCTAACTGCCAGGTTCAAAAAGTAGTGTCCGTAGTACTGGCAATTTCCCAGACAGAAGCCCCTCAAGTACTGATTTTCAGGCTTGCCCATGGGACATACTTTTCTGCCCCATCCCATGGTAATTTATGACCGTCCCATCCCATTCCTTGCAGGCTTGTCCGTGCGACATATTTTTCTGCCCCATCCCATCCCATGGTGATTTATGCCTGTCCCATCCCATCACATCCCATGGAACATTTCCCGTGGGATTCCCATGGGAATAACATTCTCATGGCCAATCCTGCTAATTTTGCATCTAACAATAGCACCACAGGTTGTGCACCATGGTTGGTATTAAGTAATTTCTCTGTTGCTATTCTTAATTGCCTGGATTTCTGCATCATAGTTATTGCAATACTTTCCTGTTGGTACTCTGACCATGTCCCTAGTATTATTTGTGTATTCTATGTACACGCCTGTTCCTCCATTTCGAACAGGATTTTGTGCTGATCCATCTGTGTAGGCTCGGGTCAAGAAGAAGAAGAAGAAGAAGACGAAGAAGAAGAAGAAGAAGAAGAAGAAGAAGAAGAAGAAGAAGAAGAAGAAACAACGGTGTGCCGTTAACAAATAATGCGATCTGTCACAAACAAATTCGCGCATGTGTTACTCCATTGCTTACAATTCTCTGTTGGTTCACATTTCAATGCAGCACATTACTGCCCGCAAACACGAACCCCGTGCACTAACATATATCACAGACAACGACTTTGCTGACGGTCTCTTTCCGCCCCTCTTTACATCACAAACAAACTTGCTTGGTGCATCAGGGCTAGACTCTCGCCTGACGTCCCGAAAGTTCTGAGTTCGGTCCGCTTTGAGGTGACTTCAATTCTTTTTTAATTGACCCAGGCTCGCAGGTCGACCAAGCCTAAAATGGGTACCAAGAAATGTCTTGGAGAGTAAAGGCCACCAGTGATATACTGACCACATCACTAACGAGTCCCGACTGGTATACAACTGCCTTTCAATCTGGGCCTTTGATACTGTCAGCAGCCCCAAACCATACTCAATAACAGAAATGATTTACCGGGAAACTCCGTGGCGAAGCGGTTAAGCCGTCTGCCTCGCGCTTCAAAGGTTGTGAGTTCGATTATGGGTTACATCTTTCGGTTCACGAGTGCATTTTTCTCAGAGATTCCTGGGGGTTGTCGCCAGAGCTACGGAGTTCGTGCTTTGTGCGATGCTTTCGGCAGGCCGCCCTGCCGAAAGAGGCCGAGCTATATGGGATAAAACCCGGGGCAATGAAGTCGATCCTCTCGACTTTTAAGACTCTTTAATGAGAAATGATTAACTGCTGAAAGAGCATGTAAAGCATCCTCTGCTCTACCCCGGTTTCTGCCATTGCCTTCAATGCATTAAGACCCCTACCAGCCTTCACCACCAAATCCCCCATATGATCCTTACAAGACATACACCTGTCAAAGGTTATACCCAAGTACTTCAATTTACTCTCTCTACTAATAGGACATCCATTCAATATAATACGTGGTACATCTGCATTCACAATCGCATTCATTCAGTAGCATGTCTTTTTCAGAACATCATTCCCATAACAACCTTTCGGAAAACTTCTCGGTCATGAGCAAGATGTCCCGTGTCCGATACACCCATCTGGAGATCATCTGCCACATCTTGCACTCATCTTCTCTTTGGCTTTCCTCTTCCTCTCTTCCCAGGCATATACCCCTCCGTGATTTTTCTCTCAAAACTTTCGTGAAGTTTCAAGTGACCAAAATATTTCAATTTTCTTTGTTTTATCGTCTTGCAGAGCTATGAATTGAGTTGAGTTGAGCTAAGAATTGACATCACTGTACTCAAGACATTCCCATACCTTCTCCACCTGGTCCCACGGGCGCACGACTGCCAGATAGCGATCACTGACGCACAACCAAAAGATATAGTGCACAAAGAAACTAAGGGAGATGAGACGTCAGAGGACAACAAGGAAATATACGCTGTGGTGCCGTCTTCAAGACTAGACGTGTTTTCCTTGTCTGGATAAAATTTCGTGGCGCGATTGGATATTTTAATGCAAGTGTATTCCATATTCAAGTGGACGACAGGAGGAGTCATTTGCTGAGAAGAAACTATGGATCGAAGAACCGTGGACCTAAAAGCGAGATGAATCTGCCAGGAACATAACGACAGAGATCGTAGGAGCAGTGAAATGGAAACAGGCTGGGCGCTGAGGTGAAGGTTAGAGACATTGACCATAGCAATTCTAGGGCTCAAATAGATAGATGTTAGTCCTGTCGTAAGGGTGCACTATCGAGACAATGAATTGTATGAGCATGTGGATACACCTAATAAAACAAGTGTTGTGTTAACTTGTCACCGGAGCCGCGTCAGTAATTCGTTACCAAGTTGCTTTTGACTTTGAGCGTTTGTGTTCTTGGCGACGAGCCTAGTTGAATAATACCTCGTGTGGATTTTGTTAATAGCTTGTATTACGGCATAGCTGAGAGGGATCTACATTGAGGCAACGATCATCTCTGCCTTGTTCATGCGTAATCTACCACCAAGAGGTGCATTCCCTGCCAGCCTATCAGCCTGTTATTCCCCCGCACTCCCGCAAGGCCAGGGCAAAAAAAAATCCATACAGTTCCCACAATCTGTGACCTCCGACGCAAGGTGAGTCATTCGACACGAAACATTCCTATCTCCACCTTATTAAGCATACTCTTTGAGTCTGTAATGAAGACAATGTGTGTTGCAGTGGTTCCCTCTAACTAACGGAATGCCGCTGTGACTGCTTCCACCTCCATTCTCATGCTGGAAATCGTAGCCTCATAAGCCAGACTCTCCTTTTTTCCAGAGGTCCATTAGCCTTCGCAATAAACCCCCAACCACTCCGTCTGTTTCTCACAACTGACCCATCCATATAGATTCACTATATCACCTTGATATGTGTCACAAAATGAAACCGTGTGTTTATCCGGTTGATTATTACAGAGGATTTTCGGATTAAGCGGACGATCGACCAGCGACATCTATTTGTACTAACAGAGTAAACACAGTTGTACAGGTTACATCGTGTCAGCCCATAAACACATTTGGTGGTGAGGGAGAAGGATATGGAATGGTTCCGTTTGTCATCTATACTGCCGGACATCAGACGGAAATGGCTGCTGGGATTGTCACCACGGAACAGAAGAGTGACAAGTTTGTCAACATTTGAATGCAGATGGAAGCCGTGAGATCACAGGGGCAGATGTAAAACGGAAGTACCTAATACGGAAAACAGTGCATCTGTCAATTCTTGGTTTCCGGAACATCAAGATGATTGGCAGCTTGGTATCGAAACTCTTTGCTGGGAGTTTACAGAAACTAGCTGGCTTGTTTTGAGAATCTAGGCAATTACTGACAACTTTGACAGGATTTAAGCCAGGAAAATAGTTCTTGACAGGGGATGATTTGCCACTGTGCCACCTGTGTGGGGGAGTAAAGGATAACGTCACGTGGACAACTTTGGTAGTTTGCCATATAAACTCGAGTTGAGATCAACTAGGGTGGACTTGAATAATGCTCTAGACAGAGTGCAGGGCACTGCAGTGCCAGTGGAAATAATATCTACCGTGTGTTAATTAGTGACTTAATTTTACACGTGCCTATATGGCAGATGTAGATATGATTTATAGGACTGCAGGAGTGCCATTTAAGGTATAACTTATTATAATATATTCGTTATAATTACTATAGACTGTGGCTTTGTTAAACTATAGTGTGATGATTAGCACTGTTAGTGGAAACTAGCTAGAGTAGTGAAGTGATACTTGGCTCTGTTAGCTAGAATAGATTAGTGAAGTGTTGATAGCTTTACTAATTGAGTAATGAGGGATAATTGGGATCTTCCAGTAGGTGTCCCTGGTGGGCGGGGTTCCGCATTCTGTTTGCTGATTTTTTCTTTGTCATAGCCTGATTCGACTCTAGGTGGGTAGCTAATCTGCTCTATGACTAAGTCTAGTTAGCTAAAGATCCTTAAGCAAGGTGATAGGCTTACACTCAGCCGAAGGGATCAGTGACTAGTACTATCACCAGATGTGTTGTTTCTATCCTAGGTTCCCTACCAGATCCAAGGAAACTCAACAAGTTTTTGGGAAAGAATCCAATCCCATTAGGAAGAACACCAGTTCAAGAGTCACTAGAGTTGCATACAGAACGTAACTTACGCTAGAAGGAAATTGATTCATCAAAGAGAGTGATGCATACTGATGCACCACACAGCATTAGACAGTAGTAACGAACCGAGGACCGGCTAAGAGTACCTAGTGTTAGTACCGCAACAATTAACATTAGAAATTAGCACTTATGGACTGAATGGTTCGATGTGCAACGAGGATGATCTGTCGACTAACTAACTAACTAACTAACTGCGTACACACTACAAAGGACTTGTGCAGTTTTTTTTTAAGGAACGATAGGAACGGACATTGTGTAGAGGGCAACCGGTCCATGATTAACTGTTAATACCACCGGTGTCTATTTCGGATGTTCATGAAATTGGATTACCAGAGGTCTACAGAGGCAAAGCAGTATCCGGCAAGATGGTTTCGGCAACGGGTGAGAAGTACATGTTCTGACGTAACGTGCTGTGGTCTATCTTTGCTGGGATCAGCTGACTGGGTTGCTGTCTGAGAGTCAGAGTCTACACACTTTATAGAACACGTCACACATTTGCTTCACATACACGTCTCATATACGTTACACTTTTATTTTAATAAATTACTCTTTATTAATTTCTAGAAGCAAGAGTTGTTGAGTATGTTGCGTTGGGGAAGTATGAGAAGGGGGCATAGTACGACAGTGAGAGAGTGATAGGAAAAGGTGTCCATAGGCTGATGGAGTGTGTTGGACGGAAGCTGGTGGATTCTCCAGAATATTGAGAGGAAAAAAATATTATAATGTGGGTGTCGACTCTCTTCACTCCAGGGACGACACTGTAAAGGAGGACACGACATTATTGGGGGCTCGTAAACGGGATCTTTGGACAGCGGGATCTCTCGTAAATGTGATCTTTGGACAGCGGGATCTCTCGTAAACGTGATCTTTGGACAGCGGGATCTCTCGTAAACGTGATCTTTGGACAGCGGGATCTCTCGTAAACGGAATCCTTGGACAGCGGGATCTCCCGTAAACGGAATCCTTGGACAGCGAGATCTCCTGCAAGCAGGAACCTTTGACAGTGGGATCTTCTGACAACGGGGTCTTTTGACACGGGATCCTTAGTTATAAAACGGTGATATCATATTGGAGAATCCAGCTAGAGTGAATGTGGATAGGGATTAGGACTAATATCTTACCTGTTCACACTTCACACGTCTGCATAGGTCTGTGGTCCTGATTCTACTCTTGTCACTGAGTGAATGTGCTGTGTGTGGTAATATCTAGATTTATATTACTTGTTCATATATCATATAGTAATTTGCAGTTATATTGTACTCGACCTGCTAGCTTACCTCTCTGTATAATGGCCACCCCTAAACTTACCACGTTAGAATTAAGGGCAAAGGGGGAAGACATGGGACTGTCGGGTTCTACTCTAACGGATTACATACAGGAAGTAGAGAGAGAGAGTATCGTCAAGCAGAAAGGGAAGATCGAAAGGCCGAGCTGGAATTGAGAAGGATGGAGTTGGAGCAAGCAGCTAAGAAATTGGAAGCTGAGCAAGCAGCTAAGAAATTGGAAGCTGAGCAAGCAACTAAGAAATTGGAAGCTGAGCAAGCAGCTAGGAAAGTGGAAGCTGAGCAAGCAGCTAGGAAATTTGAAGCTGAGCAAGCAGCTAGGAAATTAGAAGCTGAACAGGAAGCACAGAAAAGGGAGCACGAGTACCGGATGAGGGAACTCGAGTTGAAGAGTCAATCTAATGGAGAAACTGAGGGAGCAGTTGGAAGTTCCTCCATCCCAGGCTCAACACCAGTAGGTGGACTTGGGTACCATGCCATGAAGTTTCCTTTGGCAGTCTACGAGGAGGACAAAGAGAAGATTGACCAGTACCTTCAACGCTTCGAAGCTATGTCGGTTGCTATGGGTCTGGAGCGTAACAAATGGAATCTTAAGCTATCCCAGGGATTACGCGGGACGGGATACGAGGTTTATACTCGCCTGCCACCAGGACATGAGAACAATTATGACGAGTTAAAGACGGCTCTGCTGAAACGATTCGAGGTTACGTCACATACCTACCGGAAAAAATTTCGAGCAGCGAAACGAGAACCGGGGGAGTTGTTTGCCGCCTACAGTTTGCGTCTAAAATCTTATCTCCATAAGTGGATGGATTTGGCTGGGTTCGCACATGACTATGAGAGTCTGGAAGAGCTCATGGTGGTCGACCAGCTGAAGAAGCAAATGTCTAAACCTCTCAGGACGTTCCTGGGAGAACAAGGAGCGGAACGTATTGACCTCGTGACTAAATTAGCAGAACGGTTCGTCGAGGTACATGGGGAGGCAGGGGAGAACCTTTCCACCAACTCCAAAAGTCAAGAGAAACATGACAAGAAGAAAACCAAAAACTCAGGAACAAAAAAGTGGGAACCTTATGTGCAAAAATCAGAGGATAGTTCAGAGAAGAAGAAGGAGGGAAGCAAGAGCACTTCAAGCTCTACACCTAAACGACCGTGGTCGGAGAAGTGGTGTTCAATTTGTAAGTCACCCTCTCACAATACGAGGGACTGCAAATCGAAGGCTAAGAACCCTCACTTCGCAGCATGTCAAGTGACTTCCAAGGAGGTTGTCACAGAAAATGCCAAGGTCAACAAGGAAGCTCGCCACCAGGAGAGCTCACTCAAGTCTGGCAATAGAAAATCTAGGACAGGGAAATGGTGCAACCAATGCCAGTCGAATACGCACAATGCTATTGACTGCAAGGGAATGTCAGGAGACACTCAATTCGTCGTGTGCCCCGGGAAACCTAAGGTGGAGCCCACCGAACAGGTCGAGGCCGAGGAAGAGACTCCAGACCAGGAAAAACCACCTGTAGTGGAATTGGTAGAGGTTAACGGTCGTCAAGTGGAGTGTTTATACGACACAGGACTGGACGGGGAGGCCGTGATTTCTGCGGATCTGGTACATCCAGAACAATTCACAGGTGAAACCTTGGATATACAGCCTGCACAGAAGAGTGCTGTAACCATGAAGTTGCCTATTGCTAATGTGGAGATTCGGTCAAGGTACGTCACCGGCACCATCAAGGCCGCTGTATTGACCGATCCCATTTTTCCAGTCATCCTAGGTTGCCGGTATGTCTTTCTGGGAATGCCCAGGGAGCCAATCCATATGGGAGCAATGCAGACTCGCTCTCAGACGAAAACGGAAGAGGCAGACGCAATTGTGACTAACCCAATGCCGGGGGAGCTACGAACTGCCCAGAGTGAGGATGATACTTTACGTCCTTGCTACAAAAAGCTGCAGAAAAGTGCTGATCCACCAGGACGGGGGCAGTACTACATGAAGAATAGGATACTCTACAGGAGAGCAGGAAGGGGAGACAACCTATACGGTCAGTTGGTCGTCCCGAAAGCTCATCGGTCCCAGATTCTTCATATGGGGCATACCATCTCCTTTAGTGGACACATGGGTATTGCCGCCACCATGCAGCGGATTTCCTGCCACTACTATTGGCCGGGAATGACAGATGATGTGCGTCGGTATGTGAAGTCATGCCCTGAGTGCCAGAGGGTGGCACCGAAACACTGGACAGCACCGGTGATGTTGGGTGAGATGCCCATCATGAACTCTCCTTTCGAGAGGGTAGCCATCGATATCGTGGGTCCACTTCCCAGGACTAGGAAGAGGAACATGTATATACTCACAATGGTGGATTGCTGTACAATGTGGGGTGAGGCTATACCGTTGACCACGATTGACTCGAAAAGAGTGGCGGACGCACTGATGGAGGCCTTTACCAGATTAGGCTTTCCGGATCAAATTCTGACGGACAATGGATCACAGTTTTGTGGAAAACTCATGGAGGAGGTATTTAGGGTGTTTCACTCTAACCACATACATACCAGCCCTTACCACCCTCAAGCCAATGGACAAGTAGAGCGTTTCAACGGCACGTTGATGACAATGCTCAGGAAACTAGCGCAGGAAAAACCTGATAGGTGGGATGAATATATCCCAGCAGCACTCTTTGCCTATCGGGAAGTTCCTCATGGCTCAACAGGACTACCACCCGCTACGTTACTGTTTGGTCGTCCAATCAAAGGACCGTTGGAAGCCATGTTGAGGAGTTGGACTGAAGAGGGGACGTCAGAAGAAGTGATCTCATCCTATCAATACGTGGAGGAACTGAAAGAAAAACTCCACAAGGGATGGACTCTGGCAAATCAAAACTTGAAAAAAGCCAGGAAAAGACATGCGGCTTACTACAACCGTAGGTCTAAAGAAAGATCTCTAGAGGTGGGAGATAAAGTCTTGTTGCTACTCCCAACGGGAAACAACAAACTGGAGATAGGTTGGCAAGGACCATTTCCCGTGGAAAGGGTGATATCCAGAACCAACTATCAGATCCGGATCCGGGGAAAGTCGAAGATCTTTCATATCAATCTCTTGCGGAAATACGAAGAGAGACCCGGAGACAAGGCAGCGCACCTCATGGCAATTGCAGTTACAGTGGAGACAGAAGTGGGAACCAGCGAGGGCAGGGAATATCCCTTAGTACACCAGGAAACTTATAGGGATGTACAAGTGAACCCTGATCTGACCTCCCAGGAGAGGGAAAGGATAACCCAGGTTCTCAAGTCTCATAAGGAGATACTGACTGATAAACCAGGACGAACGAGGTTGGTGGAGTTCGAGATGACTTTGACCACACAGGAGCCTGTTCGCCAAAAGGTTTACCCAGTGCTATTCTCTAAAGAAAAGGCCCTGGAGGAGGAAATACACAAATTGCTGGAGGATGATGTGATTGCACCATCCACATCCCCATACAATGCGGGGGTAGTTTTGTTACGCAAACCAAGTGGAGAACACCGGTTGTGTATAGACTACCGACTTCTGAACAGTCATACCCAATTTCAGGTGGAACCTTTGCCGAATCCAACTCAGTTATTCGCTAGGCTCCATAAGGCTCGGTACTTTTCAAAGGTGGATCTGAGTCGGGGGTACTATCAGATACCAGTCAAACCGGAGATTCGACCACTGTTAGCTTTCAGTACACCCAGTGGACACTACGAATTCAAGGTCATGCCCTTTGGACTCAGCAATGCACCTAGTGTGTTTACACGCATGATGAGGACTTTACTAGATCCGTTACAGGATCCATCCATCATCTCATTCATGGATGATATTCTGATTTCCAGTGACAGCTTGGATGACCACTTACAATCCTTGGAGAGAGTGTTTAAGAGGCTCAAGGAAGCAGGGCTTACTGCTCGTCCAACCAAGTGCATGGTTGGTTACCAGACTCTGGAATTTCTAGGTCACACCATCACTCCAGGACACATTGTTCCAGAAGAGAAGAACCTGGAGAAAATCAGAAATGCACCAAGACCTAAAACGAAGAAGGATGTGCGATCTTTTCTCTCGTTGTGTGGGTTCTATCACAAATTTATCCCACATTTCACTGAACTGGGAGCTCCGTTGACGGAAACCTTGAAAAAGGGATTCCCGGATCAAATCATTTGGACACCAGAATGTGAGAATGCCTATAGTCAGTTAAAGGAGGCCTTGGTCAGCAAACCTGTATTACAGCTCCCTGACCTTTCCAAACAATTTGTTTTGAGAACAGATGCGAGTGCGATTGGAATTGGAGCCGCTTTGTTACAGGAAGGAAAAGACGATGCTTCGGTTTTGAAACCTGTAGCATACGCAAGTAAGAAACTTCTACAGGCGGAGAGGAATTATTCAACCGTCGAGAGAGAGTGCTTGTCCCTCGTATGGGCAGTGCAAAAATTTCAGCCATATTTGTATGGAGTTAAGTTTCGGGTCCAGTCAGATCATCAGCCCCTGATGTTCCTGGCTACTTCTCAGAAGCTCAACGCACGTTTGATGCGGTGGTCGTTGTTACTTCAACCGTATAATTTCACAGTAGAGTACATTCCTGGGAAGGAAAATGTTGGAGCGGATTTCTTGTCAAGACACCCAGCTCCTGAAGAAGAAGAATGAATCATCTGGATTAAACTCACGGTGGAGAAGAGTGAGATGGACTACTCTCTTAGGAGGGGGCCTATGTCACAAAATGAAACCGTGTGTTTATCCGGTTGATTATTACAGAGGATTTTCGGATTAAGCGGACGATCGACCAGCGACATCTATTTGTACTAACAGAGTAAACACAGTTGTACAGGTTACATCGTGTCAGCCCATAAACACATTTGGTGGTGAGGGAGAAGGATATGGAATGGTTCCGTTTGTCATCTATACTGCCGGACATCAGACGGAAATGGCTGCTGGGATTGTCACCACGGAACAGAAGAGTGACAAGTTTGTCAACATTTGAATGCAGATGGAAGCCGTGAGATCACAGGGGCAGATGTAAAACGGAAGTACCTAATACGGAAAACAGTGCATCTGTCAATTCTTGGTTTCCGGAACATCAAGATGATTGGCAGCTTTGTATCGAAACTCTTTGCTGGGAGTTTACAGAAACTAGCTGGCTTGTTTTGAGAATCTAGGCAATTACTGACAACTTTGACAGGATTTAAGCCAGGAAAATAGTTCTTGACAGGGGATGATTTGCCACTGTGCCACCTGTGTGGGGGAGTAAAGGATAACGTCACGTGGACAACTTTGGTAGTTTGCCATATAAACTCGAGTTGAGATCAACTAGGGTGGACTTGAATAATGCTCTAGACAGAGTGCAGGGCACTGCAGTGCCAGTGGAAATAATATCTACCGTGTGTTAATTAGTGACTTAATTTTACACGTGCCTATATGGCAGATGTAGATATGATTTATAGGACTGCAGGAGTGCCATTTAAGGTATAACTTATTATAATATATTCGTTATAATTACTATAGACTGTGGCTTTGTTAAACTATAGTGTGATGATTAGCACTGTTAGTGGAAACTAGCTGGAGTAGTGAAGTGATACTTGGCTCTGTTAGCTAGAATAGATTAGTGAAGTGTTGATAGCTTTACTAATTGAGTAATGAGGGATAATTGGGATCTTCCAGTAGGTGTCCCTGGTGGGCGGGGTTCCGCATTCTGTTTGCTGATTTTTTCTTTGTCATAGCCTGATTCGACTCTAGGTGGGTAGCTAATCTGCTCTATGACTAAGTCTAGTTAGCTAAAGATCCTTAAGCAAGGTGATAGGCTTACACTCAGCCGAAGGGATCAGTGACTAGTACTATCACCAGATGTGTTGTTTCTATCCTAGGTTCCCTACCAGATCCAAGGAAACTCAACAAGTTTTTGGGAAAGAATCCAATCCCATTAGGAAGAACACCAGTTCAAGAGTCACTAGAGTTGCATACAGAACGTAACTTACGCTAGAAGGAAATTGATTCATCAAAGAGAGTGATGCATACTGATGCACCACACAGCATTAGACAGTAGTAACGAACCGAGGACCGGCTAAGAGTACCTAGTGTTAGTACCGCAACAATTAACATTAGAAATTAGCACTTATGGACTGAATGGTTCGATGTGCAACGAGGATGATCTGTCGACTAACTAACTAACTAACTAACTGCGTACACACTACAAAGGACTTGTGCAGTTTTTTTTTAAGGAACGATAGGAACGGACATTGTGTAGAGGGCAACCGGTCCATGATTAACTGTTAATACCACCGGTGTCTATTTCGGATGTTCATGAAATTGGATTACCAGAGGTCTACAGAGGCAAAGCAGTATCCGGCAAGATGGTTTCGGCAACGGGTGAGAAGTACATGTTCTGACGTAACGTGCTGTGGTCTATCTTTGCTGGGATCAGCTGACTGGGTTGCTGTCTGAGAGTCAGAGTCTACACACTTTATAGAACACGTCACACATTTGCTTCACATACACGTCTCATATACGTTACACTTTTATTTTAATAAATTACTCTTTATTAATTTCTAGAAGCAAGAGTTGTTGAGTATGTTGCGTTGGGGAAGTATGAGAAGGGGGCATAGTACGACAGTGAGAGAGTGATAGGAAAAGGTGTCCATAGGCTGATGGAGTGTGTTGGACGGAAGCTGGTGGATTCTCCAGAATATTGAGAGGAAAAAAATATTATAATGTGGGTGTCGACTCTCTTCACTCCAGGGACGACACTGTAAAGGAGGACACGACAATATGTATTACTTTTAATCAGTTTTTGCACCTCTAACTCCGTGAGGCCCGCTGTCCATTCTCTGCACTCACGACCCAGTGTTACTATAAAATTATGCCAGTCCCTCGTGAAAAAGCTAAAAATACAAAAGACGCCGTAGCGTGTTGAGGACATGGTAGTACGTTAAGTAAAGGACACTTGAGATTATTGGGTTTATGGTGTTTAGCCGTATAATTTTATTGACCAATCAGCACTCTGTGAGTTATGTGGTCAATATCCCGGCTGTCGATTTTGTTTCCCTGAAAATTTCATGGTACCTATTTAAGATTCGGTATACTTGGGCGATCCTGTCTATTTTACTTCAATCCCCAGCTGGATGAGGAATCGCACTCGTGACCAGGGTATATGAAGCTAGCGCCATCTTTTACAGACCAATCGGTACTCGGTGTATGATGTGATCAGTATCACAGTGACCGCCTTTATTTTCTTTCGTTTGCTTGTTTTGAACCCGAGCGTAGTCCACACCGGACTGATTCTTGCGTGAGGGCTAGCTTTCCTTATTACCAGTATCCCTCTCCATCAGGTGAACCCACTCCGACGTCTGGGGCACTTGTAATTTACGTCCCCAGGTCACGCACGAGAAATCAACATCCAAGCAATCGTTGTAGGAGTTGATCCCGCTACCTCACCATCAGCACACCAGAAGATTAAGCAAGCGCTCCTATCCATTCGGTCATGCGGACCTTTCTTGCTTAAAAAAATAAATAAATAAAACATGTATTATCTACTTTAGACTGAATTAACCTGCGGGAACAGGTTTGTCAATTTAACACACACACACAAATAAATAAAACATGCATTATCTACTTTAGACTGAATTAACCTGCGAGAACAGGTTTGTCAATTTAACAACAACAACAAATAAATAAAACATGCATTATCTACTTTAGACTGAATTAACCTGTGGGAACAGGTTTTTCAATTAACAAAAAAAAAAAAAAAAACATAAAATAAAATAAAATATGTATTATCTACTTTAGACTGAATTAACATGAGAACAGGTTTTTCAATTTCTGCCATTTACCAGTTCAGCCCATTTTGTGAGGTGGAATGCATGTTTGCGGAGTGACAGAACATTCGTAGGTAGTCCTATGTTCAAGCCTACTCGCGGAAGAATATTCTAGCGACCACGAGCCTTGAGATTCGATCCGGCGTCATATCATAACAATTGTAATAAAAATTATAAAGGTCAACTTTACACGTCTAGAGCGCGTTGGGCAGTAGTAGTAGCAGGCCTCTTTCAGTCAGGGGTGTGGGGCTGGGGGGATGAGTGGTCTCGAGGTATGGTGTTCGCCTCGAGTGCTGGAGGTCCCGGGTTCAAGCCCCGGTGAAGGCCGGGATTTTTTCCCGTTGACTTCTAGGAACGAAATTTCACCTGGCCTCTGGGTAGTGAGATCGGATGCCCGTGTGTATTGTTGCGCACATAAAAATTCTCTTGGCAGTTGGAAATCGAAAAAGAGTAGCCTAACGGCACTGCCCGGGCCAAATTTGGAGTTTAAAATCTACCCAAAGTATTTCAAGATCTTCGCCGGTGCTGCGGAGTTCATGCACTGAGCTGAGATTATCCGGACTCAGGCTTGAGTTAGGAGTAGAACGGAGCACTTATGGGTTACACCCGTCTGCTGTGATGTTGATTTGTCGACTAAACTAAACTTACTTTCAGTCCCGTAGGACTATAGAATAGTGCCGCTGGGGATTCGCCTGACAGGCCGCTGGTGACTATATAGTCCAGTGCGAGAATGACCATCTGTAAGACGAGGCAGGTCCCGCACTAAATGACTGCGTTTTATGCTTGTGCCTCCTATCCTCAGTTTGTTGTATCAGATTGCGCTCAAAGAGCACCAGTCCGTTTCGTACATCTCTTCTCCATGAACATCTGTCTGTTGCAACCCTTTCCCACGTGTCTGGATCTATGCCAAGGGCATCTTGTTTAATGTATATTTGGGGTTTTTGGGTTGACCTCTTCCCTGTGGCTAGTTCTCCGTATAGGAGATCTTTGGGAATACGTTCATCCTCCATTCCAGATACGTGGCCCAGCCACGGGAGGCGTCTCTGCTTGAGGAGGGGGTGCACTATTGTAATATCCGCTCTTTCAAGCCCGTGTTTCTTTGTTATATGACCTTTCCATGATATGACCAGGATACGTCTTAGACATCTCACGTGGAAGGAATTCAACTTTCTCTCTGGGTACAAGGTCCAGGATTAAAACCAACAGATTAGTGTGCTAACATCACAAGCTTTATATACTTGAACTTTTGTACACTCTGTTAGTCTACTGTTCTTCCAAACTCTCTTAGCCTGGAAAGTGTTGTGGTTGCCTTTCCAATACGTCTGTCGATTTCTGACTCTAAGGGAAGAGTATCTGATAGTATTCATACGCAAACTTATGGACAATCTTACATTTGTAATTAGAATGGGCACTGGTACTAGGCTGGGCTCCCTGGCGAAGGGTTTAAGGACGTTGTTCGTAATCCCGTATACTCACGTATGAAACTCAGCTGCGCGAGATTCGTTAGCGGATCGCGTCGCGCTGGTTATTTACGGAGGGATGTGAGCCGGCCGTTGAGAAAACTGGCAAATTACTGAACGTAAAACTTGCCTACCGGCTTCCTGGCCTAGAGGTTAGCGACTTTTCTCCGTAATCTCTAAGTAACGTGACGACGGTGAGAATCAGCAGTGGTTCGAATCGCGTCGGTAATTTACGGGGTATGTGAGCCGGCCGCTCAGAAAGCAATGGCAAACTACTGGGCATAATCTTGCCAAGAAATCAACAACAAAAAAGATGCTGAAGCTGACAGCGATGTCATGTAAAGGATATGGAAAAAAAAAGAAAAAAAAAACTTGCCTAGACAACAGCAGCTGAAACATGCTGGTGTTGACTGTAATGTCCTGTAAAGGATATGCGAAAAAAAAATGGTACGAGATATTTTATGAGACCAAGCGGTACTCACTGGATGATGTGCTCGGTATTACACAGGCAGTGTTTACTTCCCTAGACATTTCCTGGTACCCACTTTAGTCTGGGTCGGTGTGGGAGTCCAAGTCAAATGTTTAAATTTGTAACTGCCCGGATGCCGAACCAGCGTCTAGCCACTACATTCATTCAGTAGCATGTCCTTTGCAGAACCTCGCTCCCAAAACAACCGTCCGGAAAACTGTCCGATCATAAGAAAGATGTCCCACCTCCGATACACCCATCTGCAGATCAGCCGCCACATCATGCACCCATCTTCTCTTTGGCCTTCTTCTTCCTCTCTTCCCAGTCATATAACCCTCCACTATTGTTCTCTCTAAACTTTCATGACGTATCAAGTGACCAACATATTTCAATTTTCTTTGTTTTATGGTCTTCAATAGCCAACCTTCTTCAATATTCAGCTGTTGAAGTATGGGTGCATTTGTTCTTTTCTTTATCCAACATATTCTTAGAACCCGTCTGTAACATTTTTATTCAAAGGAATTTATGCGCTGTTCAGCTTGTTTAGTAAGTGTCCAGGTCTCAAAGGAGTATGTTGCAATGGGGAAAATTCACAATTTTAAAAATCTAATTTTTGTAGTTTTATCTGTCCCATTCCATAATTTGTTCAGTTGTTTTAGTCTTTGATTAATGAAGTATGTGGGATTATTTTCAGACTCCATTCGGTTTTTGATATTACTGTGTGAACATGTGTATATTTCAGCTTGAACGATGAATCTATTTTACTCTACGTTGTGTGACATCTGCAGTAAGTACCTGACGAGATGCAGCGAAATGTGCCAGGCAATAAATCGTACTACATATGGTTTGTGTCTTCGTTATTCAAATTCACTACTAGAGATTTCCAGGAGTCGCCTTCAATACACGGTTGCCCTGCTGAGAGACCAAGCTATTTGGAAACCCGGTGCAATGAAGCAAATTCTGAATCAAAGGGTGAAGAAAAAAAAGCCATTGGGTATGACACGGAGAATAACAGTATAACTGGATGCTCCCTTGGAGGGCCAACCAAATAGAGGAAGACATAAAACATGAAGAAAATTAGACAACATGCGAAAGGCATGACAGGAGCTGAAAGAGAAAGGATAGGACAGGACGGTTTTGGTGAATGTTCATTGGGAGCATACGCTCCAATGGGAGATAACAGAAGTAAATCTCGACTGTTTTTCCGACTAGTGGTATTTTAAACAGAATTACATTGAGAGATTTTTAAGTTAGTTATTTCAACAGATACAGATGCAAATGTGGATAAAATGACATTTACCCCCCCCCCCCCCCCCCCCGATCTTCCATTTTCACAGTAGAGTTGCTTTTGTATCCGTGACCCAATAAGCAGTGCCATTCATTGGATCTCTAAAAGACATCTGTGTTGTGAGTATTCAAATAACGTATTTGTTTTAAACTGACGGAGAAACGTAATTAAGCTTTTCTTAGAATTAGCAAAATATAAATCCAAACTATAATTTCCATGACTTAAGTAGATATTCTTGAAATGAACAGATTAAAAGCGTTCAGCTCTGTTAATGTGGCATGATTGTCAAAATAACGAAGAAAAGCACATACAAATATAAATAATTTTAATTTTATACAAGTACAGATACATAGTATTGATCAAGTTATTTTCATTTAAATATCTAATTATTTTCTATTATAAAGATATTCACAAGCACATGACCAGGAACTTGATTTGGGACAATAAAATCAATGGTATGAAATTTCTAAAACCTGATCATGTACAGTAGAACCACCCCAATAAGTTTCCTACAAATCTAATCTGATACAGTAGACCCATTGGTAGAAACTCTAAACTTTTTTTCATGCACAGTAGAACCATTGGTATGCAGTTTCTCTAAAATCTAGTCATGTACAGTAAAATCATTGGTATGGACTAAAATTTGGCTTTGTACAGTAGAACCACTGGTATGAAGTCTCTAAAACTTGGTCATATAACTATTGGTATGAAGTTTCTCTAAAATATATTGACATACAATGGAATCATTTGTATGAAGTTTAACATATTGACGGACAGTGGAACCATTGGTATGAAGTTTAAAATGTATTAATGTATAGTAGAAACATGGGTATAAAGTTTCTCTAAAATCTGGTCATGAGCAGTACAACTCCTGGAATGAGGCTGACAATCAGGGGCATTGCTGATGAGATCACAGACCCGTTCTCCGTTGTCGATTGGGGAATGATGGTACTGCCATCAACTGCAAAAATAAATAAGACAGGCAAACATTAGATAATGGCAAACGATCAGGCACACAGACAAGGACAAGCATATTACACAAGGACAAAATGGACAAATATATTAGGCAAGAACACACATATTAGACAAAGATAGACAAGGACCAAGGGCAAACATACAAAGACCAGGGCAAACAGACATGGTCAAAATCATCTGACAGTATGAACCAAGGGCAATCGGACAAGAAACAATATATGACAGAGGCACAAACAGCAAGCAGAAACATAGACAAGGTTAAAAACAGTCGACAGTATCAACCAATGGCAATTATATTAGATACGGATAAACAATTGCAAAGATAAAAACCTAAGACATATTAGGCAAGGACACAGACAAGAACAAACATTTTTAGACAATATGAAAAAAAGGGCAATTGTATTAGACAAGGATAAACATAATAAAAAAAACACACAGACATGTTAGATAAGGACACAGATAGGAACAAACTTTTTAGGCAAGGAACAATTATAGGCAATTATATTAGACAAGGACAAATACTTTAGTTAAATGTCTATTTGTATTATAATGTTCTATTTTAATCTTAGAATTTACTGCAGAAACATCCTTAGAATCCTGTGAACAACATGGCGTTCTACAAAATGGTAACCTGGACTCATGTCTTGGAAGCAAATACCATTGGCATATCAAAAGTCAAAGTAATTGAAAAGGAAACAAAATTGTTGATTATCTTTTACGGGAAGCCGCAGTCAACCCCATAATTTTTTACAGTTGCTTGCTTGCTTGTGTTCGCTGGCTGTGAACTCCAGCGTGAAGTCCTGTATGTCGGATGAATGCATCCTGTTGTCCAACATCAGTGTGATGTCATACCAGACAGGTTCGCGTGAGTATCCATTGTCCCATGTCTGACTTATTGGTATGAAGACTGGTGGTTCCTCGCCATGCAGGCAGATACTCTCCGGCTTCGGATGATTTTACAGTTGTAATTTCTTGGCAAGTTTACATTCAGTTGTTTTTCATTGCTTTCTGAACGACCACAACTCATACCATTGTATGAAAACCAGCACAAGGGAGGTCTTTCAAATCGCTCGCAACTGTTTCGAACGCAGTATGCAGAATTGTGAATTGCATTTGTAACCTTTATGTGTTCATAATTTCCTTCTTTACTTCCCATTTTAATTGCTGTAATTGTTGTTCTTTCGTTTGCTTGAAATACATCTATAACTGCAATGTTGTCTCCTGTATGAATCTGTCTTTTTTAGTTCACTCAGTGGTCCATAGAGTTTATCTTCCACTGTCGTCTCTCTAGGCCAGAAGGTTTGCCTAGACATGTAATTTGGGCAGTCTTGGAGTATATTCTCTGCTGACATGACATAGATAAATGGGAATGAAAATGCAGGAGGCAACAGGACTGGAAGAGAGCGACGTTAAAGTACTTGCAACATGTTTATATGTTGATATGCTCTGGTTAACATCTTTTAAATTTTTTCATTTTGTGTTTATATTGAAATGGAAATCTGAGCATAACATACACAAGTAAACAAATAGCCAACATATAAAAAGTGCTCTGAGTATATTATACCTGTTGTACTGTGGTCTGTTGTAGTATTTTGACCTGTAGTACTTTGACCTGTTGCAGTACTGTGGCCTGTTGTAGTACTGTGATCTGTAGTAGTGCTATGGTCATGTAGTTCTTCAGTAGTTGTTGCACTGGTTTCTGTAACAGATAAACAAATTTGAAGTGTTAAAATATCACATGTCCTTAACTCAGATTCTGGAGGATTAAGATTATTTTCTTGTATAAACTCCATTGCTTGTTTGTGAAATCAGGGAGTCTTCACTCAGCAAGCCACAGCCATTCAGTCAGCCAACCAGCCTTTCAGCAATACAGATTTACAGCACCATAGTCAAGTGCTTAAACACATGTCATAATGCAGGGTGGTTGGTTCATAGGCTGGATAGTTTTTTTTGGTGGGTGGTTGATTGGGTGGGTAGTTGTTTGGGTGGGTGGTTGTTTGGGTGGGTGGTTTGTTGAATGGTTGGTTGGATGGAGGTGGATTCGATGGGTGGATTAGGTGGGTAGGTGGCTAGGTTGATTGGATGGTCGAGTGTATTAAGTGAGTGGAAGGCTGGTTAATTGGCTGGCTGTTTTGTGTGATAATTGGGCAGCTGGTTGGGTGGTTAATTGGGTAGGTGGTTGAGTGGTTAATTGAGTAGCTGGTTGGGTGGTTGAATGGATGGGTGAATGGTTGGCTGGTTGAATGGGTGGTGGGTGGTTGGTTCAATGGGTGGGTGGTTGGTTTAATGGGGGGGTGGCTGGTTTAATGGGTGGGTGGCTGGTTGAATGGGTGGTTGGTTGGTTGAATGGGTGGTTGGTTGGTTGAATGGGTGGTTGGTTGGTTGAATGGTGGGTGGGTGGTTGAATGGGTGGTTGGTTGGTTAAATGGATGTGTGGTTGGTTGGTGGGCGATTGGCTGGGTGACAGGTGGTTGGCTGAGTGATGAAGGGTTAGTTGGAATGTTGGGTGGTTGGTTGGGTGATTATTTGGCAGTTTGGTTGGATCATTGGTTGACTGGTTGATAAAGTTCTTTGAGGGAGTCTCTGTGGCGACGTGGTCAAGCCGTTTGACTCGTGCTCCGAAGGTTGTGGGTTCGATTCCGGGCCGCACCCTTCGGAGCACGAGTTAAATGTTTCGGAGACTCCTGTGGGTCGTCGCTAAAAGCTACGGAGTTCGTGCTTTGTGTGACGCTTTCCGTGCGACTGCGGAAAGATACCGAGCCATATGGGATAAAACCCGGTGCAATGAAGTCGACCCTGTCGATTTTTAAGCGACATTATAAAGTTCTTTGAATGAGTTTTAAGCCCGATGCACTGGCGTTCGGGAAGTCAGACATATAAGATTTAGGTTGGTGTAGACTTGCAGAACTCTAACTCTAACTCTTCCCCCCCCCCCCCCCCCAACCTCAGAAGACCTGCGGGGTGTGCAAGACGGGCACTGGAATTTCACATCAGCGGGGAAATATTGTAGCTAGGTACAGCTGAGTACGTCACATGCGGACCTGCTGAGGTGAGTCCTAAGTTGGCCATGTTTCTTCTGCAAGAAATCACAAATAGCTCAAAAAACGCTGGATTTGACTGCTATGCAACTAACTTTTTATTCCATTAGAAAAGATACCACGGGTTACTTGTTTTAACAGCACTAATGCTTTGTTCGTGTTCTGTATAAAATGTTTTATAGCTTTCTGGTATACCCATAACATTGAAATTCAAACTGGCAGTCATTGAATATCAGCGATCAGGACATAAAAATATTTAAACATCAAATGAAACAAAGGGCGGTCACCAATGGTGTAGAACAGTGGTTCTCAACCGGTGGGGAATTCCCCCCAGGGGGGAATTTCAGGGTTTCCAGGGGGGGATGAAGACCATTTCAAGATCGTGTTAATACAAGAACCGATTAGTTGACATAGTTTTTCCCTTCCTACTTTACAGTTATGTATGTCTCGTCCTTCTAAACCTCATTTTATAAAGTAAGTAGACTCACAAATCATGTTTTATGTGGATGTCTAGACTTGTTTTAGTATATGCTATTACATTTACCTTCCATTTTTACGTATACTGTGTAGGGGTGGGGGGATTTTTTGATAGGAAATATGAAAGGGGGGAATGACGTTCTGAAAATACGGTAAAGGGGGGAACGGGCCAAATTTTTGATAGGAAGGGGGGGGGGGGTGGCGTTCTGAAAATATGGTGAAGGGGGGAATGGGCCAAAAAAGGTTGAGAACCACTGGTGTAGAACCTAATTCCCCTACGAGGAAGGGTTTCTAGTTACTTAGTAAAGGAGGTGGTTGTCCCAGACAAAGGAGCTAAGGCTTAGTTACTATAATAAGCACTGTTTCAGTTTGTAAGCTACTATGGCGACGGCTTCTTAGGTTACTTCGCAGTAATCGCCCGTGGATTCTAAAGCAAACGTATTTTGATATCAAAAACTTCAGTAGAGATTGAAAACAAGGAAGTTCACAATATTAAACGTGAAGTGACACGCTTCCTTCTTGGCGTTTTTTTCTTTCCCGAACATCAAAATTTGGAAGACAGTCTGCGACACGTTGGAACAGACCAGGTAGAAATGGTCTAACAAATCAAGAATGTCTCCCTCTTTTGTGTGTCATTAAATGGATGATTTTATTGTGTTAGTTACAAAGAAGCTTGGTGATAAACTAGAACATAAGCGCCTGTACTTTTGTATGAATGGAAACAGACAATGAGCAGGCAAAAACATATAATGGCAGTGGAAATGTGGTTTATGAGGAAAATGCTAAGAATACCATGAACAGACCAAAAAAAAAAAAAAAATGAGCAAGTCCCACAAGAAGCAAAAGAAAACCGTAGACTGATTACAGAAAGTAAGACGTAGATAGTCAAGATTTTTTGGGCACGTTATGAGAAGAAATAAACTCGAGAACTTGGTGACAAAGGCAAGATTGAGGGGGGAAAACAAGGGAAAGGCAGAGAAGTAAATATCTGGATGGCTTGGCCACATGGCATGGTCGAAACAAGACCAGAGAGCTGATCCAAGACTCTGGAGATCATGTGAGATAGCGAAAAATGACCGTCCGTGTTTATCGGCATGGCACATGATAAACACGGCCGTGGAGCAAACACGACAGAAGGCTTCAGATCATTAGCAGGTAACTTAGAACTAGGAAGCATGTGACGAACAGGCTGCTTAGCTGAAAGCAGATGACAGTTGATGTACTTCACCGAGGCAGGGCCACTGTTTTCAAAACAAATCAGGGAAACGCTCGTCAACAAAATCACCACTGATGTCTTTTGTTTTGGGTTCAAGACAAATTTCGGCGGTGGTAAACGGTAAAGCTATTGGATTTGCCTCGGTTTATGACACTTTGGATAATGCCAAGATATTTTTGAGCCTAAATACGGGTTGGGATGACGTGAGTTGCAGGCAGTTCAACAGGCAGAAAGCAAAGGAAGCAAAAAAAAAAAGAAGAAAAGAACAGACAGAGGAAAGTTGGAGGTACCGCAAAGACCAAAGATGTTGCAGGCAACAGAGGAGAAGTAATTTGCGGTTCTATTACGTCAAGTTATGGTGTACTATTTTTATGTGAGGAATAAACAGGAATGGCTTCCCATACAATGTCTTTCTGTCGGCGTGCAGATGAGGTCATAGTGTATTCGTGCCAGGGCGCCGCAACCTTACAAATAAAAACATGGCAAACCCTGCCTCACAAAGTGGTAGGGA
This sequence comes from Cepaea hortensis, assembly GCA_963921405.1. Taxonomy (NCBI): domain Eukaryota; kingdom Metazoa; phylum Mollusca; class Gastropoda; order Stylommatophora; family Helicidae; genus Cepaea; species Cepaea hortensis. Next base: position 98,930,122 of record OY992885.1, on the reverse strand, counting down.
TGTTTACATTCAGATTTGATTTACTTTGCATTCGACAATATCTGAATATTGAAGGTTGGCTACTAAAGACGATAAAAGAAAGAAAATTTAACTATTTTGATAACATGAAACGTCATGAAAGTTTGGAGAGAAGAATAATGGAGGGGTATATGTCCGGGAAGAGGAAGGCCAAAGAGAAGATGGGTGCGGGATCTGGCAGATGATCTCCAGATGGTTATATCGGACGCGGGACATCTTGCTCATGACCGAGAAGATTTCCGAAAGGTTGTTATGGGAGCGAGGTTCTGCAAAGGACATGCTACTGAATGAATGAGCATTATTTATACGTGTATACAAAGAGAACCGGTATGGCGTAGTGGTTAGACGCTTGCTTGGCAGCCTAGTGGTCAAGGGTTCGAATACGTATGGAGGAGGCTTTTAACAATTGACCAGGGGTACCAGATCGACGCATTCATACATGGGTTCCATGAAATGTCTCGGGAAATAAAGGCGACGGACGGGAGACTGGTCACGCCACATACCGAGTGCCCTGTGGTCTATAAATATGTCTACCTCCATATTCCCAGTGCTACTCAAGGCACACAAAGGTGTTCTTTCTGCGTTCTACCATCCAGATATTTATGCCTTAGTCGGTTGTTAGGTGAAGGAGTTACGGACGCAATTCGTAATTCCGCATAACACGTTCGGAACACAGCTTCCGGCGATTTAGACGCAGACCGCATGCGTTGTTTTCATACAGTGGTATGAGCGTCGGTTGTTCGGAATGCAAAAGCAAACTTTTTTTTGGGGCATATCCTTTACAGGACATCGCTGTCAACACCAGCATCTTTCAGCTGTATGTTGATTTCTTGGCAAGATTACGCTCAGTAGTTTGCCATTGCTTTCTGAGCGGCCGGCTCACATACCCCGTAAGTTACCGATGCGATTCGAACCACTGCTGATTCTCACCGTCATCACGTTACCCACGAGAGTATACGAGATTACAGAGAAAAGTCATAACCTCTAAGCCATGAAGAACGTAAACTTGCCAAGAAATCACAAACAGTCAAACAATGCCGGAGTTGACCACGACGTCCTGTAAACGATATGCAACTAACTAATTTGTTCTTTTCCCATGAAGTTTATCAGTTGTCAGAAAGTGTTTACATTTTACTTATCAAAATGTGCCCAAAAGTGAAGTCACCCGTGTGCAGGTAAGTATTCACATACAAACCAAGCCAGATGGATCCAGTTTAGGGCGAATTGTTTGGTGGTGAAATAACTGCTTCAGGCAAGTTAATCTCACAATGTGGCTCGGCTGTCCACTCTTGTCGACCACCTGTTTATGTTCCCATTCATTCATCCGTCTACCATTTCTCGGCTGCGTGTCCTGGAACAGTGATTCTCAAAACTGATTGCGGGCGGCGCCGAGACTTTGCTAAAAAAGCATAAATAATTATACATGCGGTAGTCGATCACACGCGTGTCAAGTCCACAACAAGGCAATGTGAGTACATTTTTTACACACACAAGCACGCACATGCGTAAAGTTGTTCGTGTAGTTGTATCGGTGTGTGTGTGTGTGTGTTTTTCCCTCTATCTTCTCGCTTTGAAGTCAAGCGTAGTATAAATACGCGTTATTACTACTAGTGGACTGGATTGATTTCTGCCTGTGGATTAGAAGCTAACCCACTCCAACTTCAGAGGTACTTGTAATTTACGTCCCAAAGGATAAGAAGTCATGTTAGTCCTAATGACCGGTGTAGGGGTTGAACCCGCTATCTCGGCATCAGCACACATGATGCTTAAGAACAAGCGCTCTTAATCTTATCCTTACGGCCATGCTGACTTCCGGTGTTTTTTTTTTTTTTGTTCGTTCGCTTTGAACTCAAGCGTAGTCCACACACACTATTTTATAGTAGTGATTGACTGAATTTTGTGTGTGGATTAGCTTTCCCTATTAAATGTCCCTCCCCGTCAGGCGAACCCACTCCGACTTCAGAGGTACTTATAATTTACGTTCCCACGTTAAGGACGATATGTCAACATTTTAGTCCTGCTGTCCGGTGTAGGGGATGAACCACTTACCTCGGCATCAGCACAACGAATGTTTAAGAACAAGCGTTCTTACATATTTGGCCATGCGGACCTGCATGTTTGTTATTTTTCTGCTGACGAAGGTTTTGGCCGCAACGTCCATTTTGTTACTTGTGACCTTACTCTAGTAAGGCTTACCGATTCTACTTCTCGCTTTTTTGGTGATTTATTAATTAAACGAAATCATAATTTTCTCCAGATTACATTGCGTGGTGTCCCTGTTCTGAGATGCAGTAAAAAGTCAATTAACATAAGACACCTTGGGAGCAATGTTTGAGGTGTATATTTTCCCCTTATATATTCGCCAGACGTGGGAACAGAGTACACTGGATGTTTAAGAACTACCGCTCTTTTTCTTAAATCTGATATTCATAAGGCTGGATCGGCCCCAGAGCCGCAGTGTTATGAACAATTTATTCTGGAGACAGAACCCAGCCGAACTGCCCCGGTAGACGAGTGCACTGACCACTTACCACCACGATTATAACGAGTAGTAAAAAGTAAAACGCCTTCTGTCGTTTATCCCAGTGGAGCATAAGGCCATCAACTAACTCACCCACAGACGGCCTGACCTATCTTGTGCCATCCTCTGCAGCTCTTTGCATTCCTGAATATTATCCAATTGTCTCTAATTCTTTTCTGCGTGGTTTTAAGTTTTCCCTGTATTTATATTGCTCCGTAGCGTCAAGAGAAGGGACTTCCTAGTTATACAATTAACATGTTTTCTTAAACTTAAAGCATGTCCTATCTACGACCAGGGTCTTATCTCGGAAGAATTTTGTTCTCTCTGCGCATTCTTATTTATGGTTGGTTGAGTTTTGAAGCTACAGGTTTTTACGGACTGGGGGAAGCTATCCCCCATGCCTTCCCTCCATCGTCACTTTCCCGTTCATCCCTTAAGGACCTCGAGAACCCACGGGCGGTGGCAGAATGTTTCGCCTTGTTTCTTAATTTTCTGGATTAAGATGTTTAAGATGTAACAAATATGCTGCACGTTTCTAGAGTTTACACGACGTTTTATTAATTATACCGCGCTTTTGCAAGCTATGATAATATAGGTTGGTTGGTGAATGCTCTGGGCTAGCTCCTATTGAATTGAAGTTGGTATATCTTGTCCTCCTTATCCCCTACCAAAGTACCATTTTCACTGGGACTTGCACGAGGAGACAAACTGGCCACCCCACCTCATATGTCGTGACCTAGTATATAAGAAAGCCTAACATATTCCACTGCTGTGGAATTGCCTTTCATTCATTCATCATGTGCCGTGCCAATAAGCGTCGTAGGTCAAGGTTTGTAATTTCACACGATCTCCAGATTGGATCTTGTGTTCTTGTTCCTAAATATGCCATGTGGCCAGGCCATCTGGGTATTTATCTTTGCCTTCCCCTTTTCTCATCAATTTTTGCCAAATTTTTTTGGTGCTTTATTTCTTCTCATGACGTACCCAAAACATCTTAACTATCTCCGTCAAATTTCTCAAGTTTACAGTTTTTATTTGTTTCTTGTATAACTCTCATTCCCTTTTCTGTCCGTCCACGCTATTCACATTTCTCCCAGAAATCACATTTACACTGCCATTAGAAGGGCATCTTCTGCCAGAACATCTGAGCTGAGTTTCACATGCATATATAGCAGTATAGATTTTCTTGATAGCTTTCTATGGGTCAGTATGTTTTATATCTTGGTCTTCCATACTTCCATCATGTAAAAGGCTACCTTGCCATAGAGATACAATTACAATACTTGTTCTAATCTCTCCAAGGTACTTTCCATCAGATGGGAATTTTCCCTTAATGAAAATATAAAATCTCAAATATAGAATACCTCAAACTGTCACAATACAAGCAAACACAAATCAGAAAAACAAGCAAAATACTTTTCTTTCTTACCAGTAGCCATGTCTGAACTCTGAGCAAGGCATACCAGCGTGCAGTAACTGGCAAACAGGCAGCAGATCGCGAACATTTTCATCTCCATGGTCACGCTGGTCGTCTGGTCAGACAGAAGGTCAATGTCAACTGTAGCACGACAAAATCACAAATGCGTGCTTTCCCAGTTGGTCGTGTCTAATACGATACCTGTAACCGCTTGTCTAGGCTCTTCGATTGGTTGATATCCCAGGGTCTGGATTGAACAAGCCAATAAGCTGTGGTGTATCAATTATCCAGTGTTCGTTTTGTTTGAAGCCGGGTGGTGGGGTTGGTTGTTCAAATACTCGGCAGGGTGAGCTTTGTTCCCCGGGTAGGGGACATTGCATAATATTATGGTAGCCATGGGACTTTCTGTGGCCTTGCTACCGTAAATAAAGTGCGTGCGTGGTGTTGTGTGTAGGCGTGATGTGTGTGTGTGCATGTGTATGTGTATGCATGGGTGTGTAATTATGTAAATATGCCAAAATTTAAGGCTATAAATTCCTTCAACATCCTGAGGTAGGAAAGGTTTAATGGATGGGGTGAAATGGTGCTTCGGGAGGTCATCGTGACCGAATGGACAAAAGCGCTCGTTTTTTAAAACATCCAGTGCGCTGATGCCGAGGTAGCAGGTTCAACCCTTACACTGGTCAATTGGACTAAAATGTTGACTTTTCGCCCTTGACTTGGAGACGTACATTTCAAGTACCCCAGAAGTACGAGTGGGTTCGCCTGATAGTGAGGAATACTGGTAATCGGGAAAACTAATCCATAGGCAAAAATATGTGCAGTGCACAAGAACGAACGAACGAACGAACGAACTTTGTTTTCAAAGGGTCGCAAATTGGGCACGCAAGAAGTAGTAGCACGTGTATGGACTACGCTTGAGTTCAAAGCGAGTGAACGCAAATAAAAAAAAATGATGCGTTGTTACACCGTATATGGGACATAACAATATAATGTTCTCATCTGAACTGATTAAGTGTCATGGGATGATTAATCGCCATAAGCGACTTCCCGTAACTGCCATGGGCTTATATATCCTCAAAATGTTGTTATTGTGTTATAATGCAACGTCTGCTACCATATTAACAACTCTGACACACCCGTACCTCCCATTTTACGCTGCCCATAATAACCTACTTATTGTTCGGCACTCAATCTGTTAACTACGTCACATTGCTCTTTGGGGCATTGGTTTGGTACTATGAAATACACAAAGGAAATGCTTTGAGACTATCGGACATATGATGCTTCTTCTTATAGTCAATGTCGTGTGGCGATGATGATCACGTCGATCCACAGCCGTCTGTCTCGTGTAATGATTTTCTCATGGTCAGTGCCGTGTGGCGCTGGTGATCACACCTGTCCACTTATCTTATAGTCAATGTCGTGAGGCGATGGTGATTACGTCTGTCCACAGCCTTTCTTCTCGTGTACTGATAATCATTTCTGATGCCGATACTGTCCAGCGTCTTCTATTTTGGTCTTACCCTGCCTCTCTTCCCATCCAACTTTCCTGTTGTCACGACGTTCGTCAATTTTCCCCTTGTCATGAGCTCTGTCTTCTTCTGATGCGAATAACCGATTCTCTTTATAAGTTAACTTCTTTCAAGATATCGTCATTACTCTTCTTATCTGCCATCGGCGTTTCAACCATTCTTCTATAAAACCACATCTCCGCAGCTTCCACGTAATTGTTCAATTGTCTGTTAAGTGTCAATGATTTATTGTCCAAGATTGTCTTGCTATAGCTCTACAGAACTCCTTTTATCTCACTTCAATTGATAGAGATTGCAAGCATGCTGAGGAGGGTGAGGACAGGCAGGCTTCGTGCAGAGTGGCTTGCTTCGCTTCGGAGGTCACGGGTAGCAAGCATCACCTGGATATTTTCTCCGGGATTTCTCAGAATTGTATATTAAACCAGCATAGGTCAAATAACAAACACACAAACACACCTGACCGTAATGCTGTTTAAAATATTAACAAACATTTTAAAGAAGAGCAATGATTAGTCGGTTCCAATATTGTACATCATGTATTACACAAAAATATCAATTGGGAAACTGCTTGAGGCTGAGGTAACTAAGACAGTTCATAAACAAATATACATGTCAATATGGAAGCACTATACTCGAGTTTCGCTCGTTAGCGTTGCCAGTAGTGGGTTGTGCTCAATATTTAAATTTCAAAGAGCGAAACTCGAGTATAGTGCTTCCATATTGACGTGGATAGGCCTTAGGTTCTTACCAGAATGCGATCAGCGTTGCCAGTAGTGGGTTGTGCTCAATATTTAAATTTCAAAGAGCGAAACTCGAGTATAGTGCTTCCATATTGACGTGGATAGGCCTTAGGTTCTTACCAGAATGCGATCAGCGTTGCCAGTAGTGGGTTGTGCTCAATATTTAAATTTCAAATCCCGAAACAACCAAATAATCAAATATACATGTATTGTTTGCCACATAGATATAGAAGAAAGGAGCAGAGACGTACTAAACAACATAATAACTGAAAGCTTTAATTACCGACAGATTCGAATCTGTCATCTTTTAACAAGGAAATACCTAACACCGCTGTAGGAAACATGACCCACCCAAGCCTAATCTCAGCCAGCCCGTGCATGCTGTGCTGACACATGATCTGGTTACAAAGTAATATGATTCTCCGTAAATCTGGGGTCCCAGCTCCAGTCTTGCACCCCCTCACCCCCCCCCCCTCTCCTTTTTCGCCCCCTCTCCAACCTGATTTCTGAACTTGGAGAGGGGACGGAGAGCTGCGCAACATACTTCCATATAGATGTTAATTGGGGAACCCTTTGAGGCCACTATAAGACAGTTGTTCATACAGAAACACACAGGTATTGTTCGACGCTCATAGGAGTAGAAGAGAGAAGCGCGGATTAGAGGACGCACTAGACAACATGAACATTGAAAGCTATAGTTATCGACCTGGATTCGGACCTGTTAACTCCAAATGATCGACAGCGCCTCGCTGTAGGAACAAGTGTACTTCGACGCGTGGCCAATTAGACATCAACAGACGTGATCACCATCGCCACACGGCACTGACCCTAAGATAATCAGTACACGAGACAGAAGGCTATGTGGACAGATGTGATCACCAACGTGGTATCTAGTTGGTCATGCGATGAAGTACACTTCTGGAAGTATGTTAGGTTGCTCTCCAACCCTTCTCCAAGTTCAGAAATCTTGTTTGGGGAGGGGGGGGGGGTGTTGTGGTCAAGACCGGCGCTGGAATCCCACATTTACTAAGAAGCATATTATAGATAGAACCTCGGTACCGCGTCAATACAAAAGCCTCTACAGCAGCCTCGTTGCGACAAACACAAGCCCTTTTCAGGGCTGAAACGACTTGACCAACGTTTAAAAGAATTAGCATTTAGTCCAGGGGATTTACAACCAACCGACAGATCACCATGACCTTGGTTCGATGTATCACGTGTGAGTGTGTGTGTAATTGTGTCCAAATACAAAACACTGAGCCCTCCCCCCCCCCCCCACCCCGGGTATAGAAGGAAATGGACGGCTAATGGATGAATGAACTAGCCAACCGTGTGTGTCATTGTGTACCCTGCTTACTGGTGTAGGCGTGTATGGCTCTCCACGGATTTGTATCCTTGGTGTATTGCATCAATTCTACATTCCCCCACGTTAGTCTATTTAGTATAATTTCTCTTCATCTGTCTCTGTCTCATTTCCTACTGATCTTTCCAGTCGTCACGATGTTCTCCAGTGCCTCTCTTCTCATTATACAACCAAAGAACTGTCCATTCCATTTATACCATAACTGTTATCCCGCTAAACTTGCGAAAAGTTCTATTAGAGTTCATCCCTGGCTCAGATTAATACTGTGACTGAGTTAGCCACAAATATGATATTAATTTGAAGGTGATTTGTTGTCCAAAGAGTGTAATGGCAACAATTACAAAATAACGCGGTTTGTTTCTCTCTTAACCGGCTCTGTGGCAAAGGTGTTATGACGCAGTTCGTATTCCCGTATACCCGCGTTCGAAACAACAGCTGCGTTGGTTTTTTTATGAAATGGTATGATGGGTGCCGGTTGTTCAGAAAGCAATAGCAAATTACAGAATGTAAACTTGCCCAGGAATCACGTACAGCCACAAAATGCTGGGGTTGACTGCTACGTCCGTCAAGGATATGCAACTAACTTTTGTTTCTCTCTCTTATTTTTTTTTTTTTTTTTTTTTTTGCATATCCTTTACAGGACATCGCTGTCAACAGCAGCATCTTTCAGCTGTCTGTTGATTTCTTGGCAAGATTACGCTCAGTAGTTTGCCATTGTTTTCTGAGCGGCCGGCTCAGTATCCCGCAAGTCACCAGCGGGGGTCGAACCACTCCCAGTTCTCTCCCGCTACGAGACTCTGTGTGATAAACGGGATTACGGAGAAAGTGTTGTAACCCCTCAGCCAGAGAGACCGGCTTATAGTTGTACATAATGTTATACTTCCGTTAGCCTCTTCCAGACAATCGATTTTCGTGATATACCCTGTGTATAGCTGACATGAAAATACATTCATACGTATTGATAGGCACTCACAGAAGTAAAGGAAAGAATTAGAATTCAGAGAACACAAAGGCAATATACAATTGAAAGCTATAGACACATCGATTTAAACCCCCCGCCTCAAGGTGACCACAACCCCCGAGGAACAAGTGTAGTTCGAGGCACTGTTTTTTGGATGCCATATTTTCCGGATACGGTTTGCTCGGGAAGGGACGTAACACAAAACACGACCTTCAGACTTCGACGACCTTGATTTAAGCAAATCAGGCGTGTCTCTGTGTCGCAAGAAGTTCACGTGCCAGAAGTATACAATAATCACCAAACTCAAAATTTCTGCATGGTCAGTTCTGCTGTATGGATGTGACTGCTGGGCACTTAGTCATTATAATCTGTTTGGATATGAATGTTGGGCAATGAGTCGTGAAATGGCGAGGAAAGTGAATGCAGTGTCGATATGTATTTATTTATTTATTATTGTATTTGCGCTCGCTCGGTATGAACTCAAGCGTAGTCCGTACAAGCTACTTGTGGTAGCACTGGACTCAATTTTGCGTGTGGATTAGCTTTCCCTATTACCAATCCCGTCTCTCTGGCGCAGGGTTAACGTCTTTCTCCGTAATCCCGTATATTCTCGTGAGTAACGCAACTGGGCGAGAATCGGCAGCGATTCGCGCCGCGCTGGTAACTTAAGGGGTATGTTAGCTGGTCGCTCAGAAAGCAGTGGCAAACTACTGAGCGTAATCTTTCCTAGCACATTAACAGCAGCTGAAAAATGCTGGTGCTGACTGCAACATCCTGTAAGGGATATGAAATCAATTGGAGAACCCATTAAGGGCACTGAGACAGTTAAATAAATAAACACACATAATATTATTTGGCGCTCACAGAATGAGAAGAAGGAAGTAGAGGGAAGTATCCCTGTAAGGGATATGCAACATTAAATTTTTACAAAAATTAATTTTTTAAATTTTTTTATGTAATTTACGTCCCCAAGTCAAGGACGAGAAGTCGACATTTTAGTCCAGCTGACCGATGTAGGGGATGAACGAGCTACCTCAATATCAGCACACCAGAAGTTTAAGAACAAGCGCTGTTATCCATGCGCCCATGTTGATTTCCATGGATATTTATGAGAAGACTTCCGAAAATCGTGGACGAAATAAGAAACAAACTCCGGGGTATTGGATTGGAGTCGCTGATAGCAAAGCATATACCCCAAGACAGCCCAAAATAGAACCTGTCTAGGCAAACCTTCTTACCTAGAGAGACTACAGTGGAAGATAAACTGTATGGACAACTGAGTGAATTGAAAAAAAAAAAAAAAAGACAGTTAAATTCATGCAAAGAAACAACATTGCAGTTATAGACATATTTCAAGCGAACGAAAACAGCTCGGGCCGGAGGGAGAATTGTGAAGGAGGACTCTGGTGCTTTCACTGAAACCACAAGTAGCCTGACCATGGAAGTCATGGCAGTAAGTAAAGCAATAACATGGCTCGAGACACAGACATTCACACTTATGGACTGAATGGTTCGATGTGCAATGAGGATGATCTGTCGACTAACTAACTAACTAACTAACTAACTAACTAACTAACTAACTAACTAACTAACTAACTAACTAACTAACTAACTAACTAACTAACAAGCGAACGAAAGAAGAAGAAGAAGAAGAAACAATATATGTCATTAAAACCACGGTAGTTTGCTGCTGCCGAGGTAGCGGGTTCAGCCTTACACCGGTCATTTGGATTAAAATGTTGATTTCTCGTCCTTGACTTGAGGACGTAAATTACAAGTACCTCAGAAGTCGGAGTGGGTTCGCCTAATGGCGGGGGATACTGTAATAGGAAAATCTAATCCACAGGCAAAGAATTAATGAAGTGCACTAGAAGTAATAGTAGCACTTGTAATAGACTATGCTTGAGTTCTAAGGGAGCAATAAAAAATAATTAAAACTATAAGTTAAAGATAAATGGAATTTTTGGGGGCGTATCATTAAAATAGGTGGAATAGATAAATTGGTTTTCTTCTTCTTCTTTCATTCACTTGAAATTTGTCTATATCTGTAATGTTGTCTCTTGTATGAACTTCACTGTCAGTATTGTGGTTCACTCAATGGTCCATAGAGTGAGTTTATCTTCCCATGTTGTTCTTCTAGGCCAGAAGGTTAGCCTAGCTGTGTCTTATTTTGAGCAGTCTTTGAGTATCCCCGTTATTATGTTAACTCTTTTTTCAAACACACAAATTTTGTTTAAAATATACTCTTTTGTATATATACTTAGAGATGGAAATACCAGGGACAGAAAGAGATTACACATTTCTAAAGCAATCTTCGCACGAAAATATGAAAAAAAAAAAAACAACAACAACAACGATAACAACAACACGTATATGCAAGGCATCGACCAATGGTCGCTTGCCTGCCAGTCCGTTGGCCATGTAATCGAATCCCAATCAAGGAGGGAAATGCTTTACACGTGACCTGGGTTCACATGTTGACATATCCTAAATGAGTACCAGGAAATTTTCAGGGGAGTTAAGGCGGCAGTTGTGATATTAACCATATCACATATTGAATGCCGTTTGGTTTATGCGCGCGCTCGCTTTGAACTCAAGCGTAGTCCATACACACTATTTATAGCAGTGATGGACTGACTTTTGCGTGTACATTTACTTTCCCTATTAATAGTGTCCGTCGCCATCAGGCGAACCCACTCCGACTTCAGAGGTAATTGTAATTTACGTCCCCAGGTCAAGGACGAAGGTCAACATGGTAGTCCAACTGTCCGGTGTAGGGGTTGAACCGCTTACCTCGGCATCAGAACACCGGATGTTTAAGAACACGCGGTCTTACCCATTCCGCCATGCGGTTTGGTTTTAAAAAAATATGGGGCTAACATCATATGCAGCCCTACGTGGCGAAGAGTTTACGGACGCGGTTCGTGATCCCGTATACCCGCGTTCGGAACACAGCTACACACCATTTGACAGCAGAAAGGGTTGAGCTGGATCACGCCTCTCCACAAATTACGATCCCCGACGTCATGGATCAGTTCTTGTGTTGACTCCCTTCCGTGCCATGACACAAGACTGTCAAGAATCTTCCCACGCTGCCTTCTTCTATCTCTCTTATTTTGGCTGTCCAATTAATTATTGTATTACTGTTATAAATCAAACAACTACTTTTGTAGTCTAGACCACGGGTTATGGCGGCTGCTGGAATTGCATAGAAACTTCTTCTGCGTTCAACCGGAGAGTTTTTTTTTTTTCAAGCGTTAATGCGTTGTGCCTATTTACAGCAGAACTGCGTTATTGCGCCGTTAGGCCGACACATCCAACTTCTGCAGGTGTTTGTTGACCAGGTTAACCTTCGCCGGCATATAAACGAAAGCTAGTTTATAGACAATTAACATACTATAAACTAGACTGTCAAACATGCAGCATTTTTTGCTGTTGTGATCTCTTGGCAAGTTTACGTTTAGAAGTTTGCCATTGCTTTCTGAACGACCGGCACCCATACAATTTCGTAAAAAAACCAACGTAAGACGGTCTGTTGCCACATCGCCCACAGCCCAAACATAGAAGAACAACAGGAAATGACTCTTGACCTTTGCCTTTCACCTCTACCATATTTCTTCAATCTTACGTTTGTTGAACACACGTTTCTCAAGGAAGAAGTTAAGCAAACAATCGATGACCACCATAATCTGGTGTACAAACTGACTTCGAGTTTCATAGTCGATACACAGATGTAACATAAATGACCAGGTATTGATTGACACTCGTTGAAGAAAAGGACCGAAAGAGAGATCACTTGATACATTAGACAAAACAAACATTGAAAGCTCTACTCGAACCTGCCGCTCCTAAATGTAAATGGCGACTGTGTCTCCCTGACGGAAAAAGCTTATTTCGACCTAGGGCCAGTTAGAGATACCTTATAAAAATATGTCATTATTAGCCATGTCCATTATCCATCTGCCCAAAGAGATAAAAAGAGGAATACGACAGGGATGAGTGTTGTCCCCAAGCCTCTTCAACCTTCATACAGAAAGAATTTTTAAACTCGAAATGCCTGGACTTAACATCAATGGAAGAATCATAAACAATAATATTTATGCAGACGATACCGTGTTACCAGCAGAAAGTGAGCAAGGGTTGCAAAACCAGTGGAACAAGTAAACAGGCACAGTGCAGAATGTGGCTTAGATATTAACATTCAAAAAACGAAAACTATGATAATTAGCAGTGGAAAGGAAAGGTCATCAATGAACAAAGAGTAAACAGGTAGATACTAGAACAAGTAAGAAATTTCTCCTATCTTGGCTGATGGCAGAAGTGAAACAAACATCAGACAGAGAATAGGAATGGTCAAAAATGCTTTCCACAGCATGAAATCAGCATTAACATCTAGAGAGATTAACACCGCATTAAAAATCAGAATGGTCAAATGTTATGTATAAACACTACTCTATAGCGCGGAGGCCTGGACATTGAACCCGCAATTAGAAAGTCGAATAGATGCCCTGGAGATGTGGATATACAGAAGAATATGTCACATTTCATGGAAAGAAAAACAATCAAATGCAGAGGTTATAGAAAAACTGGGAATGAAAAGAGAGTTGATGAACGAAATAAAAAAAAAAGATGAATGTGAAATATTTCGACCACTTTAGAAGACATAACACTCTCATAAAAACTATACTGGAGGTCAAGGTTGAAGGCAAGCGAGCAAGAGATAGACAACAATACAAGTGGGAAGATAACATCAAGAGATGGACGAACATCAGTCTGGCATGGCAGAATGCACAGCCCGGGCCAGAGATAGACAGTGCTGGAGATCCATTGCAACCAACCTTCATTGTGGAGACGGCACCTGATTGATTGATTGATTGATTGATTATCCACCTACTGGAACCGCGGTGGCCTAGTGGTTAATGTGCTTCCCTGCCAAATTTGTCCTAGTTCGATTCGCGGCAGAATATTTTTTTTATATGTCTAGCTCGGTGGTGGTTCCGACCCAACCTAATCAACATTGGTACTAGCGAAGTTTGAGAATTATCTGGAAAGGAAAGACTTCCTACCTTATATGCCTGACCTATAATATGTGAAGGCATAACAAATCAAACTTCAACGTCAGCATCGGCCATGGGACTACTTTTACTTTTTGTTTTCATCCGCCTGGCCACAGGGATGTTTCATCATACAGCACAAAGGCAGGTCCGCATGGCCGAATGGGTAAGAACGCTTGTTCTTAAACATCCCTTGTGCTGATGCCGAGGTAAGCGGTTCAACCCCTACATCGGACAGCTGGACTAAAATGCTTACCTGTCGTCCTTGACTTGGGGACGTAAATTACAAGTACCTCTGAAGTCGGAGTGAGTTCGCTTGATGGCGAGGGACACTGTTAACAGGGAAAGCTAATCCATACGCAAAATTCAGTTCATCACTACTATAACATAGTGTGTATAGACTACGCTTGAGTTCAAAGCGAGAGAGCGCGGTTAAGAAAAACAACAGCCAAGTACAAAACCACGCCTTGTAGGTGGAGCCTGCTGTGGGTATGAGAAATGATAGGACCATCACATTGTGTAGGGCTGAGTACAGGGCGTGATGTCTATCTTTTCCTCCCGTAGCGAACACCGAGAGCTGGCATGGAACATCCAAGTACAGCTAGAGACCAATTCACAAAGATTTGTGATAACCTACGCCAGCACAGGATAATCAGCATGGCTTTTTTCTGTCATATTAGTAGACGTGAGAATCTAGAGAAGGATGCGACATCCGGAAAGATGGAAGCTGTTAGTGTCAGAGATCAACAGAAACAATAATGGTTACTTTGGCAGAGTGGCACGGAAGTCCATCTGCGGTTCAGCTTGTCAAGAACAGGGAATATATTTTGCCTAGGCGTATAGTCGCCGGCGCCGCTTTGCATGATACGTAATGTTGATCAGTCAGCTGTCTGACCTGACCCTACAACTATGGAATACGGACAACATACGTGATCTGGCGTTGTTATATTCCATATATTTAATATTAACCAATGTAGGTTAAAGAAGCCAGTGCGTCGATGTAATGGTTAGTACGTTACGCTCGACAAGACACGTAATGTTGATCAGTCAGCTGTCTGACCTGGCCCCACAACTATAGAATACGGACAACATCCATGACCCGGCGTTGTTATATTCCATATCTTATATATAAATTAGGATGTGCGTATGTATCTCTGTATGTATTTATGTATCTCTGTCCGTATGTCCTTTATACGCTCGCGAACGGCCCATCCGATTGAGATGAAATTTTCTACACGCCTTCCTTTCATTCCAGAGATGCCAACTGTCGTAGTTTTTTTTTCTTCTTCCTCCTCCTCCCTCCTCCCTCCTCCCCCTCCCAAAATACGTACGTCCAGGAAATGGTCTTCTACATAGACACTTCTCTCTGAGGTCCGCGATAACATATTAACCTGGTGGGATGGCAATCAATCATCCTACTACCTCCTCCCTCCTCCTCCCTTCTCCCTCTTCCTCCTCCCTCTTCCTCCCTCCGCCTCCTCCCTCCTCCCACTCTCTACTCCTCCTTCCTCCTCCCTCCTCCTTCTCCTCCCTCCTTCTCCCTCTTCCTCCCTCTTCCTGCTCCCTCCGCCTCCTCCCTCCGCCTACTCTCTCTTCCTCCTCCCTCCTCCCTCTCCCTCCTCCTACTCCCTTCTCCTCCTCCTCCTCCTCCTCCTCCTCTCTCCTCCTCCCTCCTTCTCCCTCTTCCTCCTCCCTCCTCCTCCCCCTCCTCCTCCACCCTACTCCTCCCTCCTCTTCCTAATCCCTCCTCCTCCCTCCTATTCCTCCTGTCTCCTCCTCCCTCCTTCTCCCTCCTCCTTCTACCTCTTCTTCCCTCCTCCTTCTCCCTCCACCTCCTCCCTCCTCCTCTCTCCTCCTCCTCCCTCCTCCTCCCTCTCCCTCCTCCCTTCTCCTCCTCCCCCACCTACGTTCTCCTCCTCCCTCCTCCCTCCTCCTCCTTCTCCCTCCTCCTCCCCCTCCCTCCTCCCCCTCCTCCTCCTCCTTCACCCTCCTCCCTCCTCCTCCTCCTCCTTCACCATCCTCCCTCCTCCTCCTCCCTCCTCCTCATCCTCCCTCCTCCTCCCTCCTCATCCCTCTTCCTCCTCCTCCTCCCTCCTCCCTCTCCCCTTTCCCCCCTCTTTCTCTTAATCCCTCCTCCTCCCTTCTCCTCCATCCTATTCATCCCTACTCCTCCTCCTCCCTCCTCCTCCTCTCTCCGCCTATCTCTTCCTCCCTCCTCCTCCCTCCTCTCTCTTCCTCCTCCCTCCTCTCTCTTCCTCCTCCCTCCTCCTCCCTCTTCCTCCTCCTCCTCCCTCCTCCTTCCTCCTGCTCCCTCCTCCTCCTCCCTTCTCCTCCCTTCTCCTCCTCCCCCTCCTACCCCTCCCTCCTCCCCCTCATCCGTCTTCCTCCCTCCTCCTTCTTCCTCCCTCCTCCTCCCCCTCCTCCCTCTCCTCCTCATCCCTCCTCCTCCATTCTCCTCCTCCCTCCTCCTCCTCTCTCTACCTCCTCCCTCCTCCTCCCTTCACATTCCTCCTCCTCCCTCTTCCTCCTCATCCCTCCTCCTCCTCTATCCTCCTCCCTCCTCCTCCTCCTCCCTCTACCTCCTCCTCCCTTCACATTCCTCCTCCTCCCTCTTCCTCCTCCTCCCTCTCATCCTCTTCCCTCCTTCTCCTCCCTCTTCCTCCTCCCTCTTCCTCCCTCCGCCTCCTCCCTCCTCCCACTCTCTACTCCTCCCTCCTCCTTCTCCTCCCTCCTCCTCCTCCCTCTTCCTCCCTCTTCCTGCTCCCTCCGCCTACTCTCTCCTCCTCCTCCCTCTCCCTCCTCCTCCTCCCTCTCCTCCTCCTCCTCCTCCTGCGATCTCCTCCTCCCTCCTTCTCCCTCCTTCTCCTCCCTCCCCCTCCCCCTCCTCCTCCCTCCTCCTTCTCCTCCCTCCTCCTCCTCCCTCTTCCTCCCTCTTCCTGCTCCCTCCGCCTCCTCCCTCCTCCATTTATGATTTAAATGAGATGCTCTCCACCATGGGCTGGGCCGGGTCAGACAGACAGACAGATAGATAGACATACAGACAGACAGACAGTCGGGAACGGGAGCTTATATGACTACTTATATGAATTAAATGAGATGCTCCCCACCAGAGTCTGGGCGAAGCCGGGCCGTGTCAGCTAGTATTTAATATTAACCAATGTAGGTTAAAGAAGCCAGTGCGTCGATGTAATGGTTAGTACGTTACGCTCGACAAGACACGTAATGTTGATCAGTCAGCTGTCTGACCTGGCCCCACAACTATAGAATACGGACAACATCCATGGCCTGGCGTTGTTATATTCCATATATTTAATATTAACCAATATAGGTTAATTAAAGAAGCGAGGGCAATGATGTAATGATTAGCACGTTACGTCCACAGCGGTATCAACGCGGTCGGACGAGGCTTCGATGTCAGTTCGCGTCGTTCTCTATGGGAAGAAAAGACTGGGCACCTATTCCTCCAAAAAAAAAAAAAATGTGATGCTCCTAACACGTGACATACACTTGAACCTGTCAAGTGTATGTCACGTGTTAAGAGCACCACATTTTTTATTTATTTTGTCGCTTAAAAAAAGACATTATTTTTAAGCTACAAAAATGTGATGCTCCTAACACATGACATACACTTGACAGGTTCGGTTCACTGTCATCAGGTGCCATGCCGATAGACGTTGGCGGTTATGGTTCGCCATCTCACACAGTCACCAGAGTCTGGAATCAGGTCTGTGTTCTTGTCCCGACCATGCCATGCTGCCAAACCATCAAGGTAATTATCCTTTTGTCTTCCTCTTGCTCTCTTCCCATCTAGCTTGCCAGTTGCCACTAAATTTTAAAGTCTATTTCTTCTCATAATATGTCCAAAAATCTTGACTGTCCACTTCTAATTTCTCCAATCAATCTCCGTTTTTCATTTGTCCCCTGAAGGATTGTCTCATTTGATTTTCTGTATGCTGATGGTATTCTTTGCATTTTTCTCAAAAACTACATTTCCACCGCCATTAGATGTTTCTCAGCATGTCTGTTAATTGTCCATGTTTCACACGCATACAACAATGTGGGTTCTATATAGCACTTCCGCACTCTTTTTTTCACTTTTCACTGAAATATCAATCGGAGAACCCTATGCGGCCATTAAGACAGTTCACAAACAAATGAGGCCCTGTCTTCATTTGGAGGTGACAGATTCATAACAAAATATTGTGAATGTAATGGGGGTTGGGGAGGGGGTGGGGTTATCGGGAAAGATTCCACTTCATTGCACTTGGTTCACCACATCTAGCTCGATATCTCTCCGTGGAATGACAAGCCTGATTAGAGGATCGTACAAAGCACGAACTCCGTAGCTCCAGCGATGATCCACAGGGGTCTGTGCTAAAAAAAATTCGCTCGTGGTCTGAATGAGGCGGTCCGAAAGCGAACACACGGCATTCAGCCCGTGTCAGACAACTTGACTACTTCGTCACGGGGAATGAAGTCGTTCAAAGGTCACTAACTGTGAACTCGGGGAAAATCTTAGACAGGAAAGATAAAGGGCACTTGAGAAGCTTAATACAGAGAAAGCCAGCAGTAGCTGTAGTGAATATACGTATACCCGGGTTAACGAATATAGAAATGACCATTGGCTGCGTACCATATTGTGTCCCTCTTATTCTGTGTTATCTATAGGGCTCTACACACGTGTTCTGATAAGTAGCACGATAACATACACGCCACACAAGTGAACTCTAAGGCACAAATACAAACATGGCATCCCTACTGATTTCGCGCAAGGATTTCTGTACAGTTTCGGTTTAACTGGTTCAGCGCCAAACAAAAAGTAGGTGTGAACCAAACATGGTCCACAATCAAATGAACAAGTATCAAAAAGTAAATTTTAATTCACTGAGCATTGCAATTGCCGCAGATACTATGAAAAATCAAATAACACGATGACCTTAGTATGGCGATATATCTTTCTTCTGTCCAAATGGTTTGTCTTATTTGTCGATATATTATCCTTCAACACTGAATCAGCTGATGCCACATGATTTTGGAGATCGTATTCTCTGCTACACTCGAAACGGTTATTCTTTACACATCGTATTTACTGGAAGTCCCCGCTATACGTCGCTTCGGTTTACGTCGTTTCGTTATAACGTCTTTGTCACAATGTGACGTAATTTCACTTTACGTCGCTAAGTTCCGGCATAACGTCGTCACCTACGTATGCACCTGTATGTTGTTTGTCCATCAAGAATGATGATGACCATTAATTTTATCCAGTGGGGTTGAAAGTATCGAGCCGTGAGTTCTAAGATGGCTGATAAGACCTATTCTGCTCGAAATGTTCTTTGACAATGTGGGCAAAGAATGCTTGATGTTCCAGGAGGATGATTTCCTGCAGTGGTGGACGAAGAATGACTTGCACGATGAGTTGAATTTAAGTAATGAAGAGCAGGTCCGCATGGCCGAATGGATAAGAACGCCTGTTCATAAACATTCGGTGTGCTGATGCCGAGGTAAGTGGTTCAACCCCTACACCGGACTAAAATGTTGACCTGTCATCCTTGACTTGGGGACGTTAATTACAATTACCTCTGAAGTCGGAGTGGGTTCGCCTGATGGAACTGTTAATAAGGAAAGCTAACCTACATGCAAAATTCAGACAATCACTACTATAAATAGTGTGTATGGATTACGCTTAAGTTCAAAGCGAGCGAGCGCACAAAAAAAAAAAAAAAATGTAAAAAAGAGTTGCGCAATTCGTCGACCTCACTCTCTCCTCTGAGTCCATCTAATTCCAGTGGCAAGACAAGTCAAGACGACTGGAGACGAATACAGGTGCAGTGGATGACCAGGGCGCTCTACATGCCTTGTCGTGCTCATTACGTTCCACAACGCTTTGCAGGTAAACACCGTCTTGCCTGTTGAATCAACAATGATTTCTTCCGCGCAGTATGCCGAATCCTGTCTTCACATGCTGGGTAGGCATACAGTAATTCACTGATTGGTTTGGTGACACCAAATCGGCTACCTAGGCCTGGTTTAGCCAGCCTGTCACAGCTGTTCCCCCACCCCACCCCCACCTCGGGGGTGGGGGGGGGCCGCCATTACACTGGTTTAGTGTTTCGCTATACGTCGTTTCACTTAAAGTTGTCCTTTCCAAGAATGTAACCCCGACGTTAATCGGGGCCTTCTGGTATCTGTCATCTGTTATCTATTGCCTAAAGCTCCGTGGCGGAGAGCTTACGGGGGTAGTTCGTAATCCATATACCACGTTCGAAACATAGCTGTAGGCGATTTGGCAGCAGACCGCCTTACGATGAATTTTATGAAATTGTATGGGTGCCGGTGGTTCAGAAAGCAATGGCAAACTACTGAACGTAAACTTGCCCAGGAATCACGAACAGTCAAAAAATGCTGGGGTTGACTGCTATATCTCATGTAATGGACATGCAACTAACGTTTAAAAAAAAAAATAGCGATGTAGGACAGGGAGAGAGTGGGGTCTTGAGCCTGAGGAATTAAGACCGCCTGGTTCGTGCAGTCACCGCGAACTGTGCAAGTTAGGGTGTTCTTTTTGCCCCCTACAGAAAAAAGAAAAAAAAATCAACACCTTACCGAAGATTCGAACTTACCAATAACACTAAACTGGTATAACAGTCACCAATGTGGAGCACGTGGGGTTAACTAGACAAGTTAGTTAGTTAGTTGGTTAGTCGACAGATCATCCTCATTGCACATCGAACCATTCAGTCCATAAGTGCTCGGATCCCCTCCTATGGCAGAACCTGATGTCAACATAAGCTCTACCCACTAATTGCAAACACTAGCCAAGCTGCAAAAAACCATCAAGAATAAACGACCCGGCATGCTTTCTCGCGGTGTGATTTTGTTGCACGATAATGCTCGTCCGCATGTCGCAAAGATTGTGCAGGAAGCATTAGCAAGGAAGAGGTGGGAAATTCAGCAACGCCCAGCTTATATTCCTTATTTTCATTTGTTCGGACCTCTAAAAAAGCTCGTAAGGGGCAACGATTTCACACAAATGCAGACGCAATGAACGCGGTAAACACTTAGTTCAGTGAGCAACAACAATCCGTTTTCGTCGCCTACCTAAGCAATACCGGTCTCTGTGGCTAAGGGCTTGCGAACGTGGTTTGTGAGCCCGTATACCTGGGTTCGAAACGCAGCGGTGCTGGTTTTTTCGAAAAAGGTATAGGAGCCGGTCGTTCAGAAAGCAATGGCAAACTACTGAACGTAAAATTTGCCCAGGAATCACGAACAGCGAAAATGCTGGGGTTGACTACTACGTCCTGTGAAGGACATGCAACTTAATTTAGCCGGCTTCATGGCTTAGAGATTATGACTTTTTCTCCGTAATCTCGTATACTCTCGTGGGTAACGTGATGACGGTGAGAATCAGCAGTGGTTCGAATCGCCTTGGTAACTTACGGGGTATGTGAGCCGGCCGCTCAGAAAGCAATGGCAAACTACTGAGCGTAATCTTGCCAAGAAATCAACATACAGCTGAAAGATGCTGGTAGCAATGTCCTGTAAAAGATATGCAAAAAAAAAAACAAAAAAAAACAACCTAAGCAATGTGATGATTGCCTGAATGCCTACGGCGACTTCTTATGACCAACCCATGGTGCATAATTCATTCAAAATGATTGCTTTGTTTAATTCTACCACACCTGTTAATGTTTCTTTCATGCTTTTGTAATAAAGCCATTGGAACGGGTTTCAAATGAACGTCCCTAATATTTAATGATATTACACCCACTGCCAGTGGTCTCTTGGGTTATGAGATCAGATGCCTAGTATCTTCGGATAAGGACGAAAAAAAAGGGAGGTCCCTGCGCAAGTTTGGTACGTTAAAACTTCCGCGACAGTTGGAAATCGCAAAGATTAGACAATGAGGCCTAAAATTTGTGTCATAATTGTTAGGAAAGAAAACCTTCTCACGGGAAGCCAGAGTTTGTTGCCTTAGGCGCAGTCTGACTGGAGGACACACACATTACACAACTGCGCACCGACGTCGGACACACTGACTTTTGAGGCGCATAACTAGGTGTGAGCACTTCCCTCGAGAGAGGAGAGGCATCAAGAAGCAGAGATACGCACACCGAAGAATATAAGACTCACCCTCCAAATTCAGTTTACGCAATTTCGACTCTTTTACACCTCCCTCCTAATCATATTACCTTGTTCAACCATTCATCATCATCACTATCTACATCTTCATCATCACCATCTTCAATTTTTCCGTCATGTGTCGTGGGGGAGAAGCCGGTCTCCGTTGCGATGACGTTGCGGACGCGATTCGTAATGCCGCTTACCCGCGTTCGAAACACAGCGGTGACTGATTTGGCAGCAGACCGTGTCGCGCTGGTTTTAATGTGTTGGTATGGGATCCGATCGTTCAGAAAACAATGGCAAACTACTGAACGTAAAACTTGCCTAGACATCAACAACGGCAGTAAAATACTGGTGTTGACTGCAACGTCCTCTAAAGGATATGCAATTTAAAAAAAAAAAAATTTGATGTCAACAATCCATTTTCTTCTCGGGTGTCATATTGCCCTCGTATCAGATCTTCTTTTATGTAGCGCCAGTGCTGATAGTTGATGGTATTGCATTCCACCACAATGGCCGTACCATTTGATCTTCCTCTTTTCAATAAAGTGGATGTGCAACAAGGTGATGATCCCACTGTCTGATAACATTTCCTACTCGGTCTCATCCTATGTCGCAGTTGTTGATTTTGCATAAGTGTGATTTGGATAATGTCCAAGTTTGACATCGGTAGCATAAGATTGGTGTGAATACGATATGTATTATCTGTCCTTCCACCATGAACATATTATTAATAATAATATTATTATAGAGGTGATTTGTTTTGTTTTGTTAAAAAAAAGATTTGACTCTTTAATAGGAAAGATTACAAATATTCACTCTTTAATGAGAAAGTTTATTTTGATTGCATCTCAACAAAATGGCGGACGAAATGAAAAGTTCAGGAAAATCGAAAACCAAGAAAAAGAATAGCACAGAAACTACAAAAGAAGGCGACAGTGACGATGATTGGATAGGACCAAACCCAAATGAAGCTGTAAAACCAAAGAAACAGAAAAGTAAGGAGAGCTGAAAGTCGTGCTAATATGCATGAATTGATTTAAATGTTAAAATCTGAAAAATGACTCAAAATCATTTTGACAAAAAAAAAAAAATGATTGAATCATTGATTGTAAAGTAAATGTGACCTAACAATGTCAATATATTTAATATTTTTCGCCTTCTCGGTTCTTCTAAGAACGTTTCTGTAACCTTCGAGCTCAAAGTGTCAAAGGCTCCGATTGTCTTCATTACGAATTGCAAAATAGTCCATAACTTCATTATTTTTGAATAAAATAAGTTAATATATTAAATTGATTAACATTACATTACCTAGCATGAACCATCAATCACGGTTTTAAATTTGAGTATTTACTAATGAGACCGCCACAGTAGATAGGCCTTGAAATTCAAAATCTTATTGTACCTCAATGATGCCTGTATGTCAATTCTAAGTGAAGATATTATTTATTTGTGAAGGTGAGACGAGTTGCGATTTCTCATGCTCCTCACCCAATATTGTCGCTCTCCAGTGTGTCCATTACCTTCACCAGCGGTCTGTGCATGTCTGTACGTGCGAGACGGTCTCAAACGGTCATATGAAAACTGACTTCAAAAATATGTTCCGTGATGTTAAATGATTAAAAAATAGTACATGTATACAAATAAATTATTAATAATCTTTAAACTTGTGTTCTCTTTAACTTTAGTAGGTCAAATTGCATGTTTTGAGTGTTGAAAAGTGTAGCGCAATAGATATGCGCGGCCGTCATGACCCGTGGGTTCCCAATTCACAAAGTCACATCTTCGCAGAAAATCTGTTTTTCAAACACAATTCGAGCAAGTTTAGCGATGAAACTATACTGATTCAGGGGCAATATTTTATATGGCAATTAAAATTCACATTAAACAAAGACATCAATTGGATCCATCAATTCCGATACACGATAATTCCGCTGCCTCTGTCGGATGTGCTCCCCGGCAGTCGGCAGCTTGCACAGATCCATAGAGCACACTTTATTCACAAACTTCCAGTTTCTTAGTTTTATATAATATTTTAGTTCATAATGTTTAATAGTTTCTATTATATCACCTAATAATTTCGTGAAAAATTAAACAAAAAAAAAACAAAACATGCCCAGCCGGGAATAGAACCCAGGTCTCCCGCGTGACAGTCGGAATGCTTGCAACTACGCTAGCGAGGATACAATGATTGTTCCACAAAGATAATTTATATAGTCAAGCTGCCATTTTGGGTTTCCCATTCACACAAGTACTCATGATTGTAACATCTTCGTCTGTTTTTCAACCACAATTAAAGCAAGTTTAGCGATGAAACTTTCAAAATTTCTGAAAAATTTGATGCAGAATTCGAAGATCCATCTACAGTTGATGGTTTTCTATTGAAAGTGCCAGAAAAAAAAAATTAATTACGATTCAGCCCACCATTCCATTTTTCTCCGTGCGCGAGGTTGGTCTCAACCAACGGGTCATAGGCGGATTATGAAAATTGACATGGCCATGTGTTTCCCCATTCACAAAGGCACGCTTCGCAGAAAATGTTGTTTTTCATCCACAGTTAAAGCTAGTACAGCGATGAAACTTTCCAGATATATTTAAAATTGTATGCAGAATTCAAAAATACATCTATATTTGATGCAATTCTATTAACAACACAAAAAAAAAATTAATTACGGTAAGTATGAAATATATTCTTATTTATATAAAAGGTCACGATGATTTCAACCAATCGCTGTGCACGGAATATTAGGCAAACCTTTCCTGGAAAACCCAGGATGACGTATGTTATTGTCACGTGTGATATGAATGAATGACGTCGAAAGAATGCATGGTAAATATATAGCGTTTTCCAGGACAAGATGAATCATGGTGGAATGACTCCGCACATCACTTCCGTTTTAATTTCGGGTAATGGCACGATGAAACTGCCTACATTAACATGTTTGTTGGTGTTGTGCCATAGGGATAGATAGGTTCTTTATAATACTGTAACAGGATGAGGACCTCAGGTGAACCATCCTATTTATGACCCGTGCTAGAACAGATACATAGGAAATGTTGATCACTGAAGAAGAAGAAACATATTGTGCCTTGTTCTGACAGGAAGGATAATAAACTGTCCCTGCTGGTCAAGAGTGTGGTAGTCATCAGTGGGTTAATTGTTTCTTTCTTCATTCTTTGCCTTTCTCTCTGAACCATTTTAGTTTCTTTATTCATTGGGAACCAACAAATGTATCATTTAATTTCTGAACAGCCTTGGCATTTGAGAAGGTATATTTGGACAGCCTACCTTCTGCCGAGTACTATGAAAAGAGCTACATGCATCGAGATATTATTTCCCATGTTGCTGTCAGTAAGTAAGTAAAATGCAGACATTTTTTTGTTTGTTTTTAGGCATAGTTTATTGTATATTTTCAAGCTAGAGGAGTCATCATCATCATGTGCCTGGCCAGCTGGCATAGATGTTCAAGTCCCTCCACAGATCTCGGTCCTTGGTGCTCTGATCAACTCTGTTGATGATATTCCTCCATGCCACAGTCTCAGTCCTTCCAGCATCACCTCCTTCGGGCTTCCTCTGCCTCTTCTCCCACAGATCTTTCCAGCCGTGATGTTTTCCAACACGTCTCTTCTCATTATTTGTTCAAAGAATGCTGTTGGTCTCTTACCTATAATTGTTAGTGGCAGTCCAAGGTATTCACAACATTGACCAGGTCTCTGTTGCTTCCAAACTCTTCTTAATTCTTTTATTTGGGAAGGTAACCCAGTCAACGAATGCCTGAAGAAGTCGGATGTGTCGGCTGAAAGGTGCAAGTATTGCAGCTCTGCTGTAAACAGGCACAACACAATTACGTCCAAAACAACATTTTGGATGAACGCAGAAGAAGAAGAAGTATAACATTTCAGTACTCTCTATTTAACATTCACTGATAGTGACTTTAAGAGGAGTCCAGTTCAGGAATCCATATGTGTATCCATAATATCTTCTTGAAATAGTGACATTGACCCTGTGCAGCTATCATTATCAGGGCCTGTTAATTTTGCTGTCGTTTTCAGGTTTTTGTTTTTCAAGGGGCTGTGTGTCACTTCCTCCTCCTCCCCATTCCTCAGCTTTTTATCTCCCAGTGAAGCATAGGCCCTCAACCATGTTGCATAAAGCCTTCCTATCTTTTGCCGTCTCCTGCAGCCCCCTCCATGTTGGGGTATTAATTGAAGACAATGAAAAATATCCTCAACATTTAGTGCAGTGGTTCTCAACCGGTGGGGAATTCCCTTTCCGGGCTGGGAATTTTAAGGTTTTCAGGGGGGGGGGGGGGGGGGGGTGAAGAGAGAATTAAGATTATCTCAAGATCATGTTAATACAAGAACCGATTACTTGATATTGTTTTTCCCTCCATACTTTACAGTTCTGTACTTCTCACCCTTCTGAAATTCATTTTATAGCGTAAGTAGCAAATCATGTTTTATGTAGAAGTCTAGGCTTGTTCTAGTATGTGTTATTAAATTTAGCTTCCGTTTTTACGTATACTATGTGGGGGGGGGGTGTTGTGTTATATGGAGGAAATACGAAAGGGGGCATTCTGAGCATATAGTGAAGAGGTGCATGGGCCAAAAAAAGGTTGAGAACCACTGATTTAGTGTGTGCGGTTATTGTACACAGTGAGCAACTAGGGTTAGAATTAAATTGTAGGAAAAGCTCCCCCGATGTGTCTCCACCTTGCCGTGGTGGGGGAGCTTGCGTGTCCCATCGACCCCATGTGCTTGCCGATGGGTGAAAACTACATATCGGACGGCTCGTGGGATAAGGACCAGACTAAGAGAGACACAACCTGCTGCTCTGCAGGTAAGACTGAGGATAGCAGTCAAAATCAGGCAAACAATCCCTAAAATTTCAGTCCGGGACTCTAAGGCTCCCATCCGAGGTGTATGGCTGAATGTCTCTAAGCCATAAACTCTTGGAAGTGAGAGCCTGGCCGACACAAAACACTAAAGGCTCCCTGTCGAGGGCTGTGGCTGAACGCCTCTAAGCCACAAACCCTCGGACTTGAGAGCCAGGCCGATACCCACCTTTCGAAAAATAAAGGCGTGATACTGAGCAAGCTACATGCTCAGGTCTGATACAAGTTCGAAGGCTCTCAGCTGGGGGATATGAGAGATTGCCGGATGATAGGGCCAGGCCGTTTCTCGTTCACCACTGCACGAAGGTAAGGTGCTGAGCCGGCAGCACAAGTAGCCTACCTCGTGAGCGAGTACAAAAAGTCAAAAAGTGCCCCAGTCGAAGAAAATGGCTGCGAAAACTGTATCTAACTCATAGAGAGTGTAGACAAAAGTGGAAGAACGTCTCAATGACGCAAAATGGAACGCACGGCGAGCAAACCTATTGCGTGGTCCGAAGTCAAAAGCAAAAGCTTACCGAGTGGGTGTCGCTTGCAGTCTGACCGTCCCTGGTGTGTGCTTGAGCGATCAGTGGCAAACGAGTTGCCCAACACATGGAAGTGAGGAACTAAAGCAGCCATGAGCAGGACGTGGCAACTTCTCGGGTGAGCCCAGTCACAGAGCAATATGTGCCGGCTCTGCAATTATGGAAGCCTCCTTGGATAGCGAGGGAATGCTCATGGTCTGCCCCTGCCTTCCCTTGAGGGCCGACCACGATGTCGTTCATCGTTCTATCTTGACCAGCTGAGATGTTAGCGACATCACAACAGTCCAACGTGCCTCGAAACCAGAGGATGGCAAACCTCATTAAAAAATGCCCGCTGAAGTCGGAAGTGTCATCCTACGGGTGGCAAACTAAAAATTGACACTACGCAATTACGTCCGAGTGAAATGTCTCGTCCGAATGTCTCTCGTGCTAGGAACAGCTCTGACTACCTAGTTTCCGAATGCCGCTCTTGTTCGGAACAGCTCTGACTGGGTAGTTTTCCGAATGTCTGTTGAGCCTGGAAAAGCTCTGATGGGCGCAACGACAAGCACATGTCCGAAAACTCGCTGAGTGGATGCCGTCTGAAAACCTGTCTGGTTT
The DNA here is from genome assembly GCA_963921405.1 of Cepaea hortensis. Taxonomy (NCBI): domain Eukaryota; kingdom Metazoa; phylum Mollusca; class Gastropoda; order Stylommatophora; family Helicidae; genus Cepaea; species Cepaea hortensis. The sequence continues at coordinate 98,902,373 of OY992885.1, read as the reverse complement.
GTGCGGGAATGACCCGGGGAAATGAAGTGACCAATATATTGAAGTGAGGATTTAAAGCAGCCATGAGCAGGACGTGACGATCTCCCTCGGTGAGCCCAGATCCAGGGCATTATGTGTCGGCCCTGCAACTATGGAAGCAACCTTGGATGGCGGAAAATGCTATGGACTGTCCCTGCCTTCCTTTGAGGGATGACCGTTGTCTTCGACCGTTCAACCTTGGCCAGCATGGTTGCAGATGGCACCACAAAAGTGAGAGTCTCCCAGGAATGCTACCTGGTCAAAAAAGCACGCTAAAGTCGATGTGTTGGCCTGCGGGTTTCGGCCCAAGGGCGCATAACAGACACACCGCAATCACATCTGAAAAAACACTCCGGATGAACGAAAAGAAGAAGAAATTGTAGGAAAACAGAACTTATGATCATCTCCAAGAAGAAAGAAATGCCACAATACAACATCCAGGTAAATCTTAAAACAGATGAATTGTTTCAACTATTTTGGAACAGTTATAACATTGGACGGAAGATACTTCGTAGAGATGAAAACAATCACCCATGGCAAAAAATTGCCTTTTGCCAGATGTAAATCTTGCTTTCCAATAAAAGGATGTCTGATGCAGTTAGAAAACAAGCGTTAAAATGCACTATAGTTCCTATATTCTCGCAGCTGTGTGAAACATGGAGAACAAACAGGCAAGTCAAGAAATATATGACGGCAGCAGAAAGGTAGTTTCTGAGGAAAATGCAGTGATAACCATGAAGGGACAGAACATTTTATGAAGTAGTCCTTCATGAAGCAGATGACAACCATAAATTGATTAGAGAAATAAGATGTAGATGGTCAAAATTGTTTGGGTATTTTGTGAGGAGAAATAACTAATAAGCTTAGTGACAACTTGTAAACTTGATGGGAAATGAGCAAGAGGAAGACAGGGAGGTAAATATCTGGATGGCTTGGCCACTTGGCATAGTGAGGACAAGAACAGAGGGCCATTTGGAGATTGGTGATTGTATGAGATGATAACAGAGATTGCCCAAGCTTGTTGACAAGATAAGTCCTTGTATCTCACATTCTCCTGCACTGTCTGCATGTTGGTCGATCTGTTTGTCTGTCTGTCTTTTCCTCCTACTCCTTTTCTCACACTCTCTTCCTGTATGTATCTCACTCTCTGCCTGTGTTTTCTTTATCTCCCTGCCTGTCTCTCTTTATGACTTTTAGCATTTCACTCCCCGCCTGTCTTGTTTTTATCTCTATTTTCTTTTCTCTGTTTACAAACTGTATCTCTTATTCACTTATGACAAAAACAAAAAACGTTTTTATGCCATGTTAGTGTTGCAACTCTTGTCTGTTTAATCCCCTTCATTGGGTGACAGTGTGGAAAAGAAACAATTACTGGAAGAGTAATATAGTATATTTGTGTATTTTACACTAAACAAGTTCAGTTAAACTACACATTTGATGTGCCTATCAGTTTATTAATCTATTTCCCACAGATCAGGCTTTATTATTACCGCCAGCTGTGATGGTCATGTTAAGTTCTGGAAGAAATGCGAGGAGGCAGGGATTGAGTTTGTCAAGCATTTCCGCAGTCACTTAGGTAACTATATCTCAGTGTGCTCAATTTAATGTAAGGATGGTCCTTTGACAGATACTGTTTTAGGAGTACTGCTGATAGTAGTGTATCAGCACCTTGCTGTTTTGACAGATGATTGTTTGTTACATTGTGCTTCAAAAATAGACAAAATAACCTCTCCATAGCACAAATAGATGACAGATGATGATTGAAAGAAGAAAGAAAAAAGCAAGATAAAGAAGAACATAATAGAATACATAAAGAAATAGTAAACAAATGCAAGGAGCTAAAGAAGTATGACTGAATCAAAAGTGCGTGGAAATTGGGACAAACTATGGGAACATTCCATGTATCAACAAATAAATACAATAAAATGTAGGAAAACATGAAATACCACTGGATGTTTAAAATCGAAGAATGATGCAACCATCTCCATGGGACAAGATGATATAGTCAGTAGATGGATGTAATATCTGGAAGAGCTGTATGATGATAGGAAACCTGGATGTAAACATTCAAAACAATGGTGAGGGTCCACCAATACTTGTAGCCTGGGCTGAATTGTAAAGATCATGTGTTGCATGAGCCTTTTCTTGGCCTGCCTAGTTTACTCCAGAGGAAAAGTAACACTAATACGCCTGGAACAAGGCAAGCTGCAAAAGCTGTAGGATCAGCAAAGCAATGCTCTAACTGTTCACTGTCAGAGCTTCCATCCTAGACCAGTTGCAGACTAAGACTTAGAGCATGATCTGCCCTGCCATGCCATTTAGTCTTCAGGTTGCATTTTCTTGCACTTGGGTAAGGCTTGTACCCTCCCAATCCGAAGCCATTTGCACAATGTGGGGTGTTGAGAAAAGTAACACTAATACGCCTGGAACAAGGCAAGCTGCAAAAGCTGTAGGATCAGCAAAGCAATGCTCTAACTGTTCACTGTCAGAGCTTCCATCCTAGACCAGTTGCAGACTAAGACTTAGAGCATGATCTGCCCTGCCATGCCATTTAGTCTTCAGGTTGCATTTTCTTGCACTTGGGTAAGGCTTGTACCCTCCCAATCCGAAGCCATTTGCACAATGTGGGGTGTTGAGTTTGGTGAGCGCCGCCCAACATTCGACGCTAACAGAAAGTAGGTAGTACCGTCTACTGTCATACGGTAGCTGAGCCATATCTAAGATCTGACATAATGCAACTAACTAACTTTTTATATTTACATACAGGTACCATTGAAGATTTAGCATTGTCTCCAAATGGTGAACTTTGTGCTACAGTGTCATCAGATAAGAATGCCAAAGTTTTTGATGTCATCAATTTTGGTAAGAATCAAACATTGTAGGCAACTCATTTCTGCCACCATTGTTATTTGATTAGTTTAACTGTAGTATTTTATTCCTTGATGATTTAAGAATTAGAAACAACACAAGTAATAATCCTACATCATCATCATCATCATCATGTGCTATGCAGATAAGCATGGGCAGTAATGTTTCGCTATCTCACATGATCACCAGAGTTGTAGATCAGCTCTGTGTTGTCATCTCGACCATACCACATGGTCAAGCCATCCAGGTATTTACTTCTCTGTCTTCCCCTTGTTCTTTTCCCCTCAGTCTTACCAGTTGTAACCAAGTTCTCCAATTTATTTCTTCTCATAACGTGTCTGAAAAATTGTGACTGTCTACGCCTAATTTCTCTAATCAATTTATGGTTTTCATTTGTATCTTGTTTGACTTGGCCATTTGTATTTCTGTCTGTCCATGGTATTCTTTGCATTTTTCTCAGAAACCACATTTCCACAGCCATCAGATGTTTATCAGCTTGTCTACTCATTGTCCATGCTTCACATTCATACAAAAGTACAGGTTCAACACTCTTTTTTTCTAGACAGTTTGACTTTCAGGACATGAAATCTAATCACTGCATAATTTTGACACATTAGTCCTAGAATAGGTCTTCCCCGGGATGGTTAATCCGGTCAACAAATGCCAGCAGAAGTCGGATGTGTCGGCCTAACGGCGCAAGAACGCAGCTTTGCTGTAAACAGGCACAACGCAATCACATCAGGAAAAAAAAAACTGGATGAACGTAGAAGAAGAAGAAGAAGAATAATAGGTCTTGACTTCCCGGAGTTTACAAAAGAAAAGTTTTGTTTAGTCGATGGATCAACATCACGGCACACGGGTGTAATCCATAAGTGCACCGTTCTCCTCCTAACTCAAACCCGAGTCTGGAGAAACTCAGCTCAGTGCACGAACTCCGTAGCACCGGCGGGGATCCTGAAAATAATTTGGGTAGATTTTTAACTCGAAATTTTGCCCGGGCAGCGCCACTAGGCTACTCTTTTTTGATTTCCAACTGCCAAGGGATTTTTTACGTGCGCAACAATACACACGGGCGTCCGATCTCACTACCCAGAGACCAGGGGAAAATTATTACTAGAAGTCCAGGAAAAAAAATCCCGGCCCTCACCGGGGCGTGAACCTGGGACCTCCAGCACTCGAGGCGGACACTATACCTCGAGACCACGCAGCTCCCCCTTACAAAAGAAAAGATGGCTGGAAAGAAAATTGGCCAGCCCAGCTTATAACACCACGAAGTTTCTCATTATTTTGGTAATATCTGCTATGTACCTAAAGTAAATTGAATAACCTTTGTTTGACACATCTTGAGGTGTGTTGGAAATATCAGACTAGCCCCATATTGTTCAATTGATCAGTTAGCACTCTGGGGGATAAATGGTTAATAATGATCCAGCAGCCTTTACTTCCAAGGCATTTCCTGGTGCCAATTTTAGGCTGGATAGGCTCGGGACTCCAGGTCAGTGAAAAAAAATCCACCTATAAGCACATTTGAACCCGTGACGACCGGATCCGCAGACAAGAATGCTAGCCACGGTTCTGATGCCACTCCCTGTCTGCTATATGATGTGGATTACTTTTGTTATTGGTAATGTGGAAATGAAGGAGAAGCCATCACAGTACATTCCCAAGAGTAGATTTATGGACGTGTCACAAGTCTGGAATGAAAGGGTGACATGCTAAGAAACTGCTTACTTTGAACTGAATAGTAAACAAATGTGCACAATGAAACCAATAAACAGTAGTTACGCAATCAATAACGTCAGCCAGAAAGTCTGAATGTCAAAACAGTACAATCAGACAATTTAACTGGCACCGTGCGCCTTGACAGACGATAGTTTGTTACATTCAGCATGATCTCTCTCCCTCAGCCTGCCTAGTTCACTCTAGAGAAAAGGTAACACCAATACATCCAGAACAAGACATGTTGCAGAAGCTGCCGGATCAGCAAAGCAATGCTCTAATTCGATCTTAGACAAGTTGCAGACCAAGTCTTAGGGCCTGGTCTGCCCTGCCTTGACATTTAGTCTTAAGTTGCATTTCCTTACACCAGCATAAGGCTTGTACCCTCCCAATTACGCTTCTCTTCTGCCTGAAGCCTTAGACACAATGTGGGGTGTCGGGTTTGGTGAGCGCCGTAATCGGACAGCATGGTTAAATGTTAAAATAATACAATCAGTCAAGATGGTTGAATGTCATAATAATAGAATTAGCACCACAGATATCTCATGATATCCCTCAGATGGAACCTATGAGGACTAGGCACTAGATGAGCACATTTCCTGAGTGGGTCTGATTTTATTATTTTGACATTCAACCATTTTGACTGATTGTTTTGACTGTCAGATTTCTTGACTAGTTTCATTGTTTGAACTGAATAAGCTGACATAACATTGGTATGAGATCATTGTGATTTGTAAATGTGACTATAACTTTGCATTTATTTATTGAAATTAAAGATATGATCAACATGCTGAAGCTGGGCTTTCACCCAGAGTGTGCTGGTTGGCTGTACAAGGCTGGTGATCCAATCTCTGTTTTGGCTGTGTAAGTCCTGTTCTTGTCTTCACAGTCGTAGAATATTAGCCAGATGTCCTGTCCCTGTGGCTGTCCTGTGTAAATTACAAAGTGGCTTCAAATTAAAACCTTATAGGTGTGATAGAAATTACAATAACCATGCCATTGTCTTGTAACCTGTCAATATTGTTGTTAAGGATGTCAAACATGGTGACGTCATAAGAATAGTTTAAAGATGGCCTCCCCACTTTTGACATACACCAAGAAGAGCAGCGTTCTGCTATTCGTTTTTTGATCAGTGAAGGAGTGAAACCTATAGAAATTCATCGGCAGGTCAGCATGGTCGAATGGGTAAGAACGTGTGTTCTTAAACATCCGTTGTGCTAATGCTGAGGTAAGCGGTTCATCCCCTACACCGAACAGCTGGACTAAAATGTTGACCTGTCAGTCCAGCAAGTGTATGACTGGAGTAGGAAACTCCGACCCGCAATCAAATCCACATGACTTAGACTTCTGAATAAAGGTGTCCTTTTGCAACATGACTTCTTGACCCCACACTGCCTGTGCAATGGTTGAAACCATTGAAGACCTCCACTTTCAGTGTGTACCACATACCCTGTACTTGCCGGACCTAGCCCCAGGTGATTTCGACAAAGGGTCATTGGGAGGAAAGAAACATTTAAGGTTTTAATTTGAAGCCCACTAGAATCTGTCACATCTTGAATCCATCTGCATTGTGGTCTTCCTCTTCTCCTGCATGATACTGCTCGTTATATAACTATCTTTTCCAGAGATTCATATCTTTTTTCATGCCTAAAATACTTCATGCTCTTCAGTTTTATTTATCTTAATGCCAAGTTTTCAATATTGACTTCTGGTTGGAATCAAGTAAATTTAATTAAACTTCTACCAACCAGTCTTCTGGGAAGGACAGATGGTGAGCAAGTGACAGGATCGGCATGATTTTGTAATGCTGCAGATTAGTAAATGAAAGGTCAATCACTTATAACTCCCTTGGGTTATCTGCAGTGTGGTTTTTAAAACATGAAACAAAGTAACATTTAATTCTTTTAAACATAGAAGCCACGAACAGTATGTTGCATGGTTTATTGCCTGGCATATTTCGTTGCATCTTGTCGTATGCATACTGCAGATTTATACATCATATGAAGTGAATACATGAATCCGGGAAGGTAACCCGGCTAACAAATGCCTGAAGAAGTCGGATGCGTCGGCTGAAAGGTTCAAATATCGCAGCTTTGCTGTAAACAGACACAATGCAATTATGTCTAAAACAACATTCCGGACGAACGCAGCAGCAGCAGAAGAAGAAGAAGAATAAATGAATAATACTTTAGCTGAAACAATGAAACCACATAGTATTGTTTGAGTGTGATGCATCTGATATCCTCACGGTAAATTCAAATTCAACACAAACTCTTTCTGTTTGCATAAAACCGGCTCAAACCGCCTAATTGCTAATGCCTCACTATGTTTGAGTAAGTCGTTTATTGTTCGTTGAATAAATACACAAAACGCTTTTTCTTTGTTCACATTATGGCCATAGTTTATGAGAGTTGAGAAATTGACGCTGTTAATGCTGTTGAGGATATTATGCCAGAAGCTGTGTTTTTAATTTTAAACCTGGCAAAATGATAGGAATTTTATCAAAACGTTTGTATTAACATTCTCATTAACTGAATTGTACTTCTGAATCATGTCGTTGTACTCATATTGGGATTACAGCCGATACCTGTTGGACATGCATGCAACCCAGCACTCTGTCGTACTTTGGGGGAAGGGGGCGGGAGATTTCACAATAATGGATCAAAGATTTTGTAGTCACTTTCATGCATTCATTCAGTAGCATGTCCTTTGCAGGACCTTGCTCCCATAACAACTTTCTGGAAAACTTCTCGGTCATAAGCAAGATGTCCAGCGTCTGATATAACTGGAGATCATTTGCCACATCCTGCACCAATTTTCTTTTTGGCCTTCTTCATCCTCTCTTCCTGGGCATATACCCCTCCATTATTGTTCTCTCTAAACTGCCATGACGTTTCAAGTGACCAAAATATTTCAATTTTCTTTATCGTCTTTAGTAGCCAACCTTCTTCAATATTCAGATCTTGTCGTATGGATGCATTTGTTGTTTGTATCCAAGATATTCTTAAAACTCGTCTATAACATTTATATATAAGGCATTTATGCGCTGTTCAGCTTGTTTAGTAAGTGTCCAGGTCTCACAGGCATATATTGCAATGGGAAAGATAATTGTTCTTAAAAATCTAAATTTTGTAATCACATATAAAGTGTAAATACCATATCATTCACAGAGCTGAGAAAGACAGCACATCTATTCACATGTATGATGGCAGAGGGACGAGCACTGCTATTCAAGTATTAGAAAAACTTCACCTTGCTCCTGTAGTACTCATACAGGTAATGTTGTATGTTATTTGTATCATTTACATATATGTAGTTTTATGAGACATAAGTATTAATATAAATGTTTTATTTCATGTATTGTGTGTGTATATCTATCAATCAATCAATCATGTGCCATGCCGGAAAGCGTGGGCGGTCATGATTCGCCATTTAACTCGATCACCAGAGTCGTGGATCAGCTCAGTGTTCCTGTCTCGTCCATGCCATGTGGCCAAGCCATCCAGGTATTTTCCTCTCGGTCTTCCTCTATATCTATCAGACAAGCATAAATTTAAATGTAAAATTGTATATCTCTCTTCTTCTTTCCCCTTTCTCCCCCATTGGGGTTGTAGAGTTGAGTTGCGTTGAGTTGAGATGAGCTAAGAAATGACATCACTGCACTCAGGACATTCCCTTACGCACTCCATCCCCTCGATCAACAGCCAGCGAAGATTCATACTACTAATCATTCCCACCGCTATCTGATTGAAAGTTCTTGTTTGAGATTCTTCCAGAACCCCTGCCGATCCCCTGCAATATCATTCTTTCCACATGCAGGTTCTCAATCTGTTCCCCTGCCTTCTCCACCTGGTCCCACAGGTGCTCGACCGCTTCTCCATTATCCATAGGTAATCTACCACCAAGAGGTGCATTCCCTGCCGGCCTATCAGCCTGTTCATTCTCCCCGCACTCCCGCATGGCCAGGGCAAAGAAATCATACAATTATCACAATCTGTGACCTCTGAAGCGAGGATAGCCATTCCACACATCCTTCCTCCTACTTACTTAGCATACCCCTTGAGTTCGTAAGGAATGCAATTTGTCCCTCATTAGGGCACAGCCTGTGAACCAGCTCACTCCAAGTCATCCTTTCTTAGCTATCCCATGCTGCTCTGATTTTGTCTTCTCCATATTTTTCACTTCATGTGTCTGTATTGCTGTTGATTTATTCAGTCCTGAACTGGTTTTATTATGTATGAACATGCTTAAGAAGATCATCGTCATCATCATCAAGTGCTCTGCCAGCTGGCGTTGGCATTCATGTCTTTCCACAGATCTCTGTTTGGTTTTCTTTGCTGATATTCCTCCATGCCATCGTCTCACCATCCAGCATCATTTCTTTTGGTCTGCCTCTGCCTCTTTTCCCGTTGATCTTTTCAATTGTCATGATGTTCTCCAATGCCTCTCTTCTTATCACATGACCAAAGAAAGCTGTTTGTCTCTTTCTTATTGTTGTATAAAATGTTTTAGTTTCATTAGCCCCGTTCAGATCTGTACTGGTCACCAAGGAATTTGAAACAATCGTCTCAGGAATCACATCTCTTTTGTTTCCAAGTTCTTCCTAATTGCTTAAGAAGATACCATCTGGATACATGCATAAACGGTGGTTCAAGACAATACAGAAATCCACAGTCATGACTTGCTTTTGTTTTTGTGCCAGGTCTCGCTGGGGTCACAGGAAATGAAAAGGCTGATGCTTTGACTGGTTCTGTGACTATTTTAGAGGGTTCGTCAATATGCTGAGTAGATATCTTTCTGCTTCTTCATCTGTCCTTCTTCCACAACTGAATTGTTAAAATTAGTTGCATATCCTTTACAGGATGTAGCAGCCAACACCATTTTTTGCTGTTGTGATCTCTTGGCAAGTTTTCGTTCATTAGTTTGGCATTGTACTAAAGCGTATGTCATCAAATAATATGTACCTGGCTGTCCTATCCTTGCTATCTCTTTCAGCTCCCTCCATGACCTCCCCATATATTCATCTCTGTCGCTAATTCTTCTCTTTACATGTTTCTATGTCTTCCTCTGTTTGTTAGCCCTGTGAATTATAAACAAAGGGAGTGTCTGGTTGTACTGTTATCTGGCTTTCTCAAAGTGGGTCTTACCCAGTGCCAACATCTTTTCTTCCCTCTTGATTCACTGGTATTTGTTTAGTTGCAGACATGATAAATTCCATTGATTTTTCCAAATCAGTGTTTTCCCATCATGAATTTGAATATTTCAGATAAAAAAAAATAGGTTGCACAATTTATTGCCTGACCAGATGCAGCGAAACGTTCCAGGCAATATATTTTGGCGACCTATTGTCTGAGTCTGCATGATTCAAAGTCATTAAATATTTCAGTGAAACTACTGGTTAGAATAAGAGACACTGGGATCCAACAGGGAGTTATAAAACTTGAAGGTGGGGGAATAAGAAGATTGATGAACCAACTCCGACCTGGAGTGATCGGCTGCCACAAATTCATAGAAATTCTGAGAAAGAGAGCTAAGCACCTATGTTCAATAATGATAGTCCATTTTAATAATTTGATAGTTTTATTATATAATTTGATAGTTTTATTATATAAATCATTTCTTTCAATCTCCACAAAGTGGATTAGTTTGTTTTTCTTAATGTAATTAATGCCAGATTTTACGTGAATTGTATGTTACAATGTAAATTACATTTGGTTGCAGTATAATCCCCACCTGGAGCTGGCTGTGTCTGCAGACAAGAAGGGAATCTTAGAGTATTGGACAGGCCCAAAAGGTGACTACAGCTTCCCTAGAAACTTGAGCTGGGAGTACAAAACAGATACAGATTTATTTGAATTTATGAAGGTATGAAGGTTTGAATTTATGAAGGTTTGAATCTATGAAGGTATAAACATGAGATGCAATATTTTACTTAGTAATTTTGTGGTTACAGATGAGTTTTTTCAGATTGTCACATTTGAAGTCAGCTCTGCCTCGTAAATTGAGCAACATAAATTAAACTGCAGGGAATAGTAGCAAAGAGGAGAACTGGTCAGCTCACCTCATTATACTGAGAACTAGTTAGTTTGGTAATCAACAGTTCATCCTCATTACACATCTATTAATCCTTAATAATACTGAGAGCTCGTACATGTGAAACACTAACATTTGAATCAGAGGTTACCCTGTTCGCCTCTGATTCAAGCAGACCAGGTTCATCTTTCGGTGATGACTGTATTTTCACAAAATAAGAAACAGGATGATATATTCCCCCTATTCCTGGGATAGTGGATCAGACATCTTATCTTCTCGGACAAGGGCAAAACACTTGGAGAAGCCTTGTGCACATCAACAATTCTTTAGCAGTTAGAAATGGAAAAGAGCAGGCCATATTTGCCACTGTCCTGGCAAATGTCTAAATTAAAAAAGCTGCCCACGAAAAATGTACAGAATGTTTGATAATAATATTCACACATTTGGATCCTAGTTCGTGCTGTGGAGTTTGTGCATTGTGCTGAGATTCTCCTTGTGTGATCTGGAGGAGACTGTAACACTCATGGAGATGTCCTTCTGTGATCTGAAGGAGGTGACTGAAGCACTTATGGAGATATCCTTGTGTGATCTCAAGGGGGATACTGGAGCACTTATGGAGATATCCTTGTGTGATCTCAAGGGGGAGACTAGAGCACTTACGGAGATATCCTTGTGTGATCTGTGGGAGGAGACTGGATCACTTATGGAGATATCCTTGTGTGATCTGTGGGAGGTGACTGGAGCACTTATGGAGATATCCTTGTGTGATCTGTGGGAAGTGACTGAAGCACTTATAGAGATATCCTTGTGTGATCTGAAGGAGGAGACTGGAGCACTTATGGAGATATCCTTGTGTGATCTGAAGGAGGTGACTGAAGCACTTATGGAGATATCCTTGTGTGATCTGTGGGAGGAGACTGGATCACTTATGGAGATATCCTTGTGTGATCTGAAGGAGGAGACTGGAGCACTTATGGAGATATCCTTGTGTGATCTGGAGGAGAGGACTGGAGCACTTATGGAGATATCCATGTGTGATCTGAAGGGGGAGACTGGAGCACTTATGGAGATATCCTTGTGTGATCTGGAGGAGAGGACTGGAGCACTTATGGAGGTATCTGTGTATGATCTGTGGGAGGAGACTGGGGCACTTATGGAGATATCCTTGTGTGATCTGTGGGAGGTGACTGGAGCACTCATGGAGATATCCTTGTGTGATCTGGAGGAGGAGGCTAGCACTTATGGAGACATCCTTGTGTGATCTGGAGGAGGTGACTGGAGCACTTACGGAGATATCCTTGTGTGATCTGGAGGAGGAGGCTAGCACTTATGGAGATATCCTTGTGTGATCTGGAGGAGGTGACTGGAGCACTTATGGAGATATCCTTGTGTGATCTGGAGGAGGTGACTGGAGCACTTACGGAGATATCCTTGTGTGATCTGAAGGAGGAGACTAGCACTTATGGAGATATCCTTGTGTGATCTGGAGGAGGTGACTGGAGCACTCATGGAGATATCCTTGTGTGATCTGAAGGAGGAGACTGGAGCACATATGGAGATATCCTTGTGTGATCTGGAGGAGAGGACTGGAGCACTTATGGAGGTATCTGTGTATGATCTGTGGGAGGAGACTGGGGCACTTATGGAGATATCCTTGTGTGATCTGTGGGAGGTGACTGGAGCACTCATGGAGATATCCTTGTGTGATCTGGATCCTTGTTTGATCTGAAGGAGGAGACTGTAGCACTTATGGAGACATCCTTGTGTGATCTGAAGGGGGAGACTGGAGCACTTATGGAGATATCCTTGTGTGATCTGAAGGGGGAGACTGGAGCACTTATGGAGATATCCTTGTGTGATCTGGAGGGGGAGACTGGAGCACTTATGGAGATATCCTTGTGTGATCTGGAGGAGGAGACTGGAGCACTCATGGAGATATCCTTGTGTGATCTGGAGGAGGAGACTGGAGCACTTATGGAGATATCCTTGTGTGATCTGGAGGAGGAGACTGGAGCACTTATGGAGATATCCATGTGTGATCTGGAGGAGGAGACTGGAGCACTTATGGAGATATCCTTGTGTGATCTGGAGGAGGAGACTGGAGCACTTATGGAGATATCCTTGTGTGATCTGGAGGAGGAGACTGGAGCACTTATTAAGATATCCTTGTGTGATCTCAAGGGGGAGACTGGAGCACTTATGGAGATATCCTTGTGTGATCTCAAGGGGGAGACTAGAGCACTTATGGAGATATCCTTGTGTGATCTGTGGGAGGTGACTAGAGCACTTATGGAGATATCCTTGTGTGATCTGTGGGAGGTGACTGGAGCACTTATAGAGATATCCTTGTGTGATCTGTGGGAAGTGACTGAAGCACTTATGGAGATATCCTTGTGTGATCTGAAGGAGGAGACTGGAGCACTTATGGAGATATCCTTGTGTGATCTGTGGGAGGTGACTAGAGCACTTATGGAGATATCCTTGTGTGATCTGTGGGAGGTGACTGGAGCACTTATAGAGATATCCTTGTGTGATCTGTGGGAAGTGACTGAAGCACTTATGGAGATATCCTTGTGTGATCTGAAGGAGGAGACTGGAGCACTTATGGAGATATCCTTGTGTGATCTGTGGGAGGTGACTGGAGCACTTATGGAGATATCCTTGTGTGATCTGTGGGAGGAGACTGGATCACTTATGGAGATATCCTTGTGTGATCTGTGGGAGATGACTGGAGCACTTATGGAGATATCCTTGTGTGATCTGGAGGAGGTGACTGAAGCACTTATGGAGATATCCTTGTGTGATCTGAAGGAGGAGACGAGCACTTATGGAGACATCCTTGTGTGATCTGTGGGAGGTGACTGGAGCACTTATGGAGATATCCTTGTGTGATCTGTGGGAGGAGACTGGATCACTTATGGAGATATCCTTGTGTGATCTGAAGGAGGTGACTGAAGCACTTATGGAGATATCCTTGTGTGATCTGTGGGAGGAGACTGGATCACTTATGGAGATATCCTTGTGTGATCTGAAGGAGGAGACTGGAGCACTTATGGAGATATCCTTGTGTGATCTGGGGGAGGAGACTGGAGCACTTATGGAGATATCCTTGTGTGATCTGGAGGAGGTGACTGCAGCACTTATGGGGATATCCTTGTGTGATCTGAAGGAGGAGACTGGAGCACTTATGGAGATATCCTTGTGTGATCTGAAGGAGGAGACTGGAGCACATATGGAGATATCCTTGTGTGATCTGGAGGAGGAGACTGGAGCACTTATTCAGATATCCTTGTGTGATCTAGAGGAGGAGACTAGAGCACATATGGAGATATCCTTGTGTGATCTGAAGGAGGAGACTGGAGCACTTATGGAGATATCCTTAAAAAAGTCGCTTAAAAGTCGACAGGGTCGATTTCATTGCACCGGGTTTTATCCCATATGGCTCAATCTCTTTCCGCAGCACGGAAAGCGTCACACAAAGCACGAACTCCGTAGCTTTTAGCGACGACCCACAGGAGTCTCCGAAACATTTAACTCGTAAACCGAAGGACGCGGCCCGGAATCGAACCCACAACCTTTGGAACACAAGTCAAACGGCTTGACCACTTTGCCACAGAGATGTGCTTGTGTGATCTGAAGGAGGAGACTGGAGCACTTATGTAGATATCCTTGTGTGATCTGAAGGAGGAGACTGGAGCACTTATGGAAATATCCTTGTGTGATCTGGAGGAGAGGACTGGAGCACTTATGGAGGAATCTGTGTATGATCTGTGGGAGGAGACTGGGGCACTTATGGAGATATCCTTGTGTGATCTGTGGGAGGTGACTGGAGCACTCATGGAGATATCCTTGTGTGATCTGGAGGAGGAGGCTAGCACTTATGGACATATCCTTGTGTGATCTGGAGGAGGTGACTGGAGCACTTATGGAGATATCCTTGTGTGATCTGAAGGAGGAGACTAGCACTTATGGAGATATCCTTGTGTGATCTGGAGGAGGTGACTGGAGCACTTATGGAGATATCCTTGTGTGATCTGTGGGAGGTGACTGGAGCACTTATGGAGATATCCTTGTGTGATCTGTGGGAGGTGACTGGAGCACTCATGGAGATATCCTTGTGTGATCTGAATGAGGAGACTGGAGCACTCATGGAGATATCCTTGTGTGATCTGGAGGAGGTGACTGGAGCACTTATGGAGATATCCTTGTGTGATCTGAATGAGGAGACTGGAGCACTCATGGAGATATCCTTGTGTGATCTGGAGGAGGTGACTGGAGCACTCATGGAGATATCCTTGTGTGATTTGGAGGAGGAGACTAGCACTTATGGAGATATCCTTGTGTGATCTGGAGGAGGTGACTGGAGCACTTATGAAGATATCCTTGTGTAATCTGGAGGAGGAGACTGGAACACTTATGGAGATATCCTTGTGTGATCTGGAGGAGAGGACTGGGGCACTTATGGAGATATCCTTGTGTGATCTGAATGAGGAGACTGGAGCACTTATGGAGATATGCTTGTGTGGTCTGAATGAGGAGACTGGAGCACTTATGGAGATATCCTTGTGTGATCTGAATGAGGAGACTGGAGCACTTATGGAGATATCCATGTGTGATCTGAAGGGGGAGACTGGAGCACTTATGGAGATATCCTTGTGTGATCTGGAGGAGGTGACTGGAGCACTTATGGAGATATCCTTGTGTGATCTGTAGGAGGTGACTGGAGCACTTATGGAGATATCCATGTGTGATCTGAAGGAGGAGACTAGCACTTATGGAGATATCCTTGTGTAATCTGTGGAAGGAGACTGGGACACTTATGGAGATATCCTTGTGTGATCTGTAGGATAGGACTGGAGCACTTATGGAGGTATCTGTGTATGATATGTGGGAGGAGACTGGGGCACTTATGGAGATATCCTTGTGTGATCTGGAGGAGGAGGCTAGCACTTATGGAGATATCCTTGTGTGATCTGGAGGAGGTGACTGGGGCACTTATGGAGATATCCTTGTATGATCTGTGGGAGGTGACTGGAGCACTTATGGAGATATCCTTGTGTGATCTGTGGGAGGTGACTGGAGCACTTATGGAGATATCCTTGTGTGATCTGAAGGGGGAGACAGGAGCACTTATGGAGATATCCTTGTGTGATCTGAAGTGGGAGACAGGAGCACTTATGGAGATATCCTTGTGCATAAAGTGATAGTATAGTAAAACTACTTGTTCACTTTAAGATATATAAAAACAAATTAATTTTTGTGTTTTTCATTGGCAGTGTAAGTGTGAGGTTTTGTCCTTGACCTTCTCACCTAATGGTCAGCTGATGGCTACCGTGGCAAGTGACAGGAAGGTGAGCAAATGGCATATTGTGTGGATGCTCTAGATTTATTTAACTCTTGCAGTCTCCGGCAACTATGTGATGGTTGCTGCCCCGTGAATCTCAGCAATTATCATCTTCATCAAGTTGTGTAGCACTGGTTTGTCTAGTGTAAGGCTCAGTACATCTGACTTCAACAAACATTGTTTGGTTAGCCTTCCCCTAGCCCTTGACTGTTTCCAGGCAGCAGGTTTGTGTATCTCTTCGTCTGGTCTCAATTCCTGGACCTATCTGACATTATGACCCTACCAGAGGTTGCTCTACTGTCAGTGTAGCTCCTGAGATGAGAAAATGTAAGCCCCTCTACCTCTAAGATGGATCACAATAAAATGTGGCAATCGTATAACTCCTCCTCTTCCTCCTCCTCCTGATGTCAAACTGAACATGTTTAAAGAATGCAGCAGTCAACTTGACTTTGTTGATGTCTCCATAGTTTGTGTCCTCATAATGAAAGTATGTAAGCCAAAGTGATTTTCTCTGTACTGCATATGCTTAACACTCTTGCAACAAATATTTCACTGTTATTTTACCAATTCCACAGTTATGTTCAACAGTGTCTCCTTTCTTTAGTTTTTGAACAAGTGGTCTTTCAGCCTGTTATGTCCTTTTTGTGGAGTCTAAAGATTGCTACTTGTTCGCTTTAGTCAAGTTGGTAATTTGCATCATCTTGTAATGCCATGAGTTTTCTGAACACTAGACTTCTATCTTGAGAAGTCACTGCATCTTTAAGCTCCCATTATTTTAACTTGTTTGAAAAAATGTTATTGCGTTCTTAAAGATGATGAGTCAAAAAGTCAACTTGCGAGCCCAGATCGATAAAAAAAAAAAAAACCTGCCTCGGTTCAAACTCATGAGCTCGGGGCCGGCAGGCAAGCATACTAGCCACTGCTCTACCATGGCTTCCTGTTTAATATATTTTTTTCCCGCATATCCTATTTACAGGACATCGCTGTCAACACCAGCATTTTACCACTGTTGTTGATTTCTTGGCAAGATTACGCTCAGTAGTTTGCCATTGCTCGCTGAGCGACTGGCTCACATACCCCGTAAGTAACCAACACGATGAGATCCAGTACCGAATCTCGCGCAGCTGCATTACCCTACGTGGATATACAGGATTATGGAGATAGTCGTTAACCCCTTAGCCAGGGAGATCGCCCATTTAATATATAATGAAGTGAAATTGCTTTCATAGGGGAAATTGCCATGAATATTTCACATGGTATAATGAAGTGTAATTGCTTTTATGGACGAAATTGCTGTAAATATTTATCATGATATAATGAAGTGAAATTGCTTTTATGGGGGAAATTGCTGTGAATATTTCTCATGGTATAAAGAAGTGTAATTGGTTTCATGGGATACATTGCCATGGATATTTCACATCGTATAATGAAGTGAAATTACTTTCATGGGGGAAATTGCTGTGAACATTTAACATGATCATCTCTCCGTCATTGTACCTCATCCTGACACACACAACCCATACTGAGGCCAACAGGTTTACAAGAAGTACATAAAGAACTAAGTGGGAATCAGAGCAACCAGGTCATCAGAAAGATGATGCAAATTATCAAGTTGACTGAAGTGAACAAGTAGCAATCTTCAGACTTTGCACAGGACATAACAAGCTGAAGTACCACTTGTTCATTAAACTAAAGATAGGAGATACTGTTGACTATAACTGTGGAATTGAATAAAATGGTGGCAAAACATTCACCCATGTGGTAGAAGCTACTTAGAAAGTAGCAGACAGAAATGAGCAAATCCTACAAAAGGCAAATGAAAGCTACAAAGTGATTAAAGAAATTAGACGTACACAGTCACATTTATTTGGGCACGTTATGAGAAGAAATAAACCAGAGAACTTGGTGACAACTGTTAAGATTGAGAGGAAAAGAACAAGGGGAAGGCAGAGAAGTCAGTATCTGGATGGTAAATATCTGGAAACTACTGAACGTGGACTTACTGGGAGATTACAGCAGCAGAAAGGTGCTGGTGTTGACTGCGACGTCCTGTAAAGGATATGCAACTAACTAAAGATCTGAATCGCTTGACCACATGACATAGTCTAGACAAGAACACAGAGCTAATCCACGACTCTGGTAATCGTGTAAGATGGTGAAACATGACCGACTACGCTTACCAGCATGGCACATGATGAATGAATTAATAGATACAGCATAAGTCTGCATCAATTTGATTGTACCAAGTGTAGTTCTTGGTCTCTCAGTGAGCTGTGTTGTGTCACTCTTGGCTGTCCTGGAGGTCTGGTGTCCTGACAGTGACCACCCTGCTTGTCATGGTTGTCAGTCTTACTAACCAAACCCCCCCCACCCCCCACTGTCCTTATAGTAAAGGACCCTTTTTGCACACCTTGAGGTGTATTGGGTTTATGGTGCTAGTCCTATATTTTTTAAACAGCAATCAGCACGTGATGGGGGTTGTGGTCACTATCACACTGGCTGTCTTTACTTCCCTGGACACTGGGATGCATTTTTAGGCCGGGTCAACGTGGGAGCTCTGGTCAGTTAAATAAAAATTTGCCTCAATAGGGATTCGAACACAGGATCACAGAGATGGCAGCCAGCCTCACTGTCCATGTGTTTCCTGTTATACTCTATCTATTTTACAAGATAGGATTAACCACAGAGCTGTTCATGTTGGAAACAATTCCTGCTTAATTTAAGAAACCTAAAGTGGGGGTTATAGCTCACTAGATTTTATTAGAAACCAGCAAGTCAAATGATTTGGCCATGCAAGTAGGTTACCAACTAACAGTATACCACAACAAGCAATGATGTACAGACTAGAGGGAAACAGAGGAAGAGGCCGACCACGTAAACGATGGATGCAGGGAATAACAGAGTCCATGGGAATATCGATACATGAAGCCCATAAGCGGGCACTCTCCCGCTGTGTATACATCACCTCGACACCGCTAGGTACAAGAGGAACATGATGAGATGAGATTTTTGTTTATCTGAATAAAAAATAAGACAGTGATTGCATTGTGTTTGTAGAAGGTGATATTTGCACCTCTTGACCAAAAAATCCATCCTCGTCCTGTTATTTGATGTTTGGATTAGCTTTCACTGGTAGTTAGGGATTTAACGAACCCAGACTATAGTCCCTGGCACGGTGGCTAGCATGCTTGTCAACCAGCCTGGTGGTCATGTGTTCGAAACCCCATTGAGGCGGATTTAAAATATTAGCGCAGCATAAATTGGGAACCAGGAAAAGTCATGAGAAGTAAAAGCAACTGGAGTGATATTGACCACAGCACACTTTGAGTGCCAGTTGATCTTTACAAATATGGAGCTAACAGCATATACCCAACATTTCCTCGTAAAAGGGTCCTTGACCTACTTTCTTTACGTGTGGTCCTAGTCAGTTAGTGCACTGTGTGCTGTGCCATCCCAGTCCCTGTAGGGCTTAACACGGTTTGTGCAGGCTAA
Source organism: Cepaea hortensis (assembly GCA_963921405.1). Classification (NCBI taxonomy): domain Eukaryota; kingdom Metazoa; phylum Mollusca; class Gastropoda; order Stylommatophora; family Helicidae; genus Cepaea; species Cepaea hortensis. Next base: position 98,882,899 of record OY992885.1, on the reverse strand, counting down.
CAGTCATACTTTTACTTCACAGATTCGTATTTTCAGAGTGAGTACTGGCAAACTCTGGAAGGTTCTGGATGAGTCCATCCAACAGTTTACAGAGCTGCAGCAGGTAAAGATTGTAATACAGTCCTTTGTATATTTTTCTTGTGTAGTGCTTGTGGTGATTTCAGCTACAGAACAGCCGACAGGTAGTTGTTGTGTATAGTCTCAAGATTATGATGGGAAACAGATGATCTCTTTATAGAGACATTGGCTATCTTGTTTACAGAGGCATAGAAAACTATAAGAGTCAAAGAGATTATGAAGAACATGGCGGGAAAGTTCTTCATCAGACAAACCACTGGATGTGTGTTTGTGATGAGATGCACTAGAAGTAGTAGCACAAGTATAGAACTATACTTGAGTTCAAAGCAAGAGGCCGAAAAAAATATAGAAAACATGCAACTCAACAGTGTGACACAAGCAACTAAATAATGTAGTACTTCGCTCTCATGATGATGATGGTATCGTTCACACAGTGAAAAAAAGCAACATGTGTCACTCATTAATACATAACTGACAACAATTCCAATATGGCAAACGTAAATCACAGGGGAAAAATAGTGATGATAGATATATTAAAACTTTAATTAATTTAAGTTATACAATGACACAGCAAATCAACGTTTCGATGACAATAATCTTCCTCTCGAGCAACACAATCAGATCTAAAGAAAAGCATAAAATTAGACAATGTAATAAAATTAAAACATAAACAGATCTAAAGAAAAAATGAAATTAGAAAATGTTATAAAATTAAATCATAAATAGAAAAAGAGTCGCTTAAAAGACAGGGTCAACTCCATTGCGCTGGGTTTTTATCCCATATGGCTCAGTCTCTTTCCGCGGTGAACTGCCGAAAGCGTTGCACAAAGCACAAACTCCGTTGCTCCAGCGATGACCCCAGGAGTCTCCGAAAATAATACACTTGTCAGAATGACACATACTGAAATCGAACCCACAACCTTCGGAGCCCGAGTCAGATGGCTTGACCACTTCGCCACGGAGACTCCTAAACAGAAAAAAGTCTAGGTATGACACGTTGCTAGGCCTAACTTACAGACAACACGGGGCATGTACATATAACAATGTACACAGGCAAGCTATGTAGGCAAGCTGTGTTACATGTATATACCTCTCACATACACACACTCAGTTTGTATATCTTTTTCTCACATTAACATTGGCTGACAACAGAGCCACCCCTGACATTTGTTAACTTTACTATAAACACATTCACACTGCTGACAATAAGTGCACCCCTGACATTTGTTAACTTTACTATAAACACATTCACACTGCTGACAATAAGTGCACCCCTGACATTTGTTAACTTTACTATAAACACATTCACACTGCTGACAATAAGTGCACCCCTGACATTTGTTAACTTTACTATAAACACATTCACACTGCTGACAACAGAGCCACCCCTGACATTTGTTAACTTTACTATAAACACATTCACACTGCTGACAATAAGTGCACCCCTGACATTTATTAACTTGACTATAAACACATTCACACTGGCTGACAACAGGTGCACCCCTGACATTTATTAACTTGACTATAAACACATCCTGACATTTGTTAACTTGACTATAAACACATTCATGCTGCCTGACAACAGGTGCACCACTGACATTTGTTAACTGAACTATAAACACATTCATGCTTCCTGACAACAGGTGCACGCCTGACATTTGTTAACTTATCAATAAAGACATTTTGATATTTGTTAGCTTGAATATAAACACATTTACGCTGCCTGACAGCAGGTGCACCCCTGACATTTGTTAACTTTAACTATAAACACATTCATGCTTCCTGACAACAGGTGCATGCCTGACATTTGTTAACTTGACTATAAACACATTCATTTTGCCTGACAACAGGTGCACCGCTGACATTTTTTTTACTGAACTATAAACACATTACACTGCCTGACAGCAGGTGCACTGCTGACATTTGTTAACTTGACTACAAACACATCCTGACATTTGTTAACTTGACTATAAACACATTCACGCTGCCTGACAACAGGTGCACCCCTGAAATTTGTTAATTTAACTATAAACACATCCTGACATTTGTTAACTTGACTATAAACACATTCACACTGCCTGACAGCAGGTGCATGACGGACATTTGTTAACTTAACTATAAACACATTCGCGCTGGCTGACAACAGCTGCACGCCTGACATTTGTTAACTAAACTATAAACACATGAACCTAGCAGCGTGTGTTTGAATTCTCCTTCGAGTGGTGATTTCTTAAAAACTTCCAGCTCAACCCGATCTAAATTTGGCATCAGGGAATGTTCTGGGAAGCAAAGGCAGCCCCTGTGATATTGACTGTATCACCCATTGGGCATCAGTTGGTCTATATAAATGTGGATTAGCACCATATACCCAGTACTCAAGGCTGGAAAAATGTCTTTTACTTACACCCATAATTAAAGAGAAAAAGCTATTAGTTATTACTTACACCCATAATTGAAGAGAAAAAGCTAGGAGTTATTACTTACACCCATAATTGAAGAGAAAAAGCTAGGAGTTATTACTTACACCCATAATTGAAGAGAAACAGCTAGGAGTTACTATTACCTAGATCTCCTTTGATAGGGTTTGCATGACAGGAGGTTTCTGATCATCAGAGGTAGTCAACCCTTTAAGTAAATGTTGTGGCCTTTCATCTTCTGGATATTGTAAGGGTTTGACCCACTAGGGTCATGACCTTCTAACGTCTTTCTCCTTTTGTGGTTTGCAAAAACCAAAATTCAATTTCTTAAAATCTGCTAAGAGGCAAAAGAAGTGCCTGGGGAATAATAGTGACGGTTACAGTGTTTAGTGCAGGAGAGCCTGGCATATGATACCATAACATTTAGTCTGAGATTTGAGGTGAGATTCCGCTGGCTGGAGGACAAGCAGTATACACATGTTGTAATTGTAACGGACTCTCAGAGCATGCTATGAAGGGTTAAGACGGGCATGCTTCAATTAAAAATTCAAATACAGGGAGCCATCTATAGGATCCTTTCCCCAGGGCATGCTGGTGTGTTGGGAAGGGAGCAGGCGGACAAATTGGCTGGGTCTACTGGTCTATTCCTGCTGCACCATCTCTCCAAGCACTGATGATGTATAATACATCAGTGCCTGAAGAGAATGCTGCAGCAGGGGGTATTGGTGCATGATAAGGTAGATGTGGCCTGGCCCTTTAGGATTATGTGTATATCGTGGAAGAACAATTATACCATCAGTGCCTGGAGAGAATAATGAGGCTGGAAGTGACCAGTGGACATGGCCAATGCTCAATGCTCTGAGGAAAGGCCAGACAGACTCATAAAAAAGTCGCTTAAAAGTCGACAGGGTCGACTTCATTGCACCGGGTTTTATCCCATATGGCTCGGTCTCTTTCCGCAGCGCAGAAAGCGTTGCACAAAGCACGAACTCCATGGCTCTAGCGACGACCCACAGGAGTCTCAGAAAAATTTAGCTTGTGAACCGAAGGATGCGGCCCGGAATCGAACCCACAACCCCCCGGGAAGGTTAACCTGGTCAACAAATGCCCGCAGAAGTCGGATGTGTCGGCCTGACGGCGCAAGAACGAGCTCTGCTGTAAACAGGCACAACGCAGTCAATCCGAAAAAAAAATCCGGATGAACGCAGAAGAAGAAGAAGAAGAACCCACAACGTTCGGAGCCCGAGTTAAACGGCTTGACCACTTTGCCACGAAGACTCCCAGACAGACTCATAATGAGATTGCAAAGGGTACCATTAGTATTTTAAAAAAAACTTGAAAAAAATTGCTACAATAAAAAACTTGAATGTGAAGACAGATCATGTATGGGAATGCCCTGAGTGTTGTGATATTGGCTCTTAGCGCCACTCAACTCAACTCAGCTCAACTAGAAATTCAGTTGATATCTATTCAGACAATTGCTTAACTCTGTTCTATCTCGCCATCCCTGTTCTTGACCACTTGCCTTCCATTCAGCCTTTGAGAGCGAGGACACAATGAACCTGACACTTTGTAAACCATTCTTAGCCTGCACTACCACCTTTACCAGCATGCCGAATGAAAGCCAGCTCTTTTCTCTGGATTAATGAGCAACAACATTATCTAAACACAGAGAATTAATCCTCTTGAGCACCCCCTGCGTGTCCAAGTTGATAAAAATAAACTATTGTTGTCCCGTTCTCCTCATAAAACAATGAATGATAACTTATCCTTCATGTATTTAATTGTTATCTTGTTTTTATTACATGTAATTCAACAAAATAAATTTCAAATGTGAAATTTGTTTAAAATTCCTCAAATTTCATGATCTCTTTCTTAGATGAAACAGCAGATTCCACACATGGAGTTTAGCCGTCGTTTGGCAGTGGAGAAAGATCTCGAAAAATCACCTAGTTATCACACTTGTAACCTTGGTAAGGATGTTGTTATCTATCTCTGCAGGAATTAATCATCATCATCCTCTTTTGCTGTCAAGGGTTCAAATATCTAGTTAGAGATAGTTGGAGAGGGAAATATCTAATTAGAGATAATTGGAGTGGGAAATATCTAATTAGAGATAATTGGAGTGGGAGATGCCTAACTAGAGATATTTGGAGAGGGAGATACATATCTAGAGATAATAATTGGAGAGGGAAGTACTTAATTAGAGATAATTGGAGAGGGAAATACCTAACGAGATAATTGGAGAGAGAAGTACTTAATTAGAAATAATTGGAGAGGGAAGTACCTAATTAGTGATAATTGGGGAGGGAAATTTCAATTCCAAAGAAATCAGGAACCTTGGAATGTGATCAACATAGAACAATTAGTATAATGAGTCACATCACAAAGATTTTGCTAAGCATTATCATGCAAAGAGTGAGGAAGAAGATACAACCTGAAATAGGGGAAGAACAATGCGGGCTTGTAGAAGGAAAGGGTGCAGTAAATGCTGTGTATATGCTGCGAACAGTTATTGAACGTGCTATAGAAGTAAACAAGAATATACATCTTTGCTTTATTGACTATACAAAGGCTTTTGATAGAGTTAGACATGTCAGCATGGTGGATATGCTTGCAGATCTACAGATTGATGGGAAAGACATTAGACTTATAAAAAACATATATCGGAAACAACAAGCTGCAATAAGGATTGATAATGAAGTGGGACAGTATCAGCCAATTAAGAGAGATGTTAGGCAGGGATGTGTGATGTCTCCAGATCTTTTTTCCCTATACAGTGAAAATATTTTCAGAAATGTAGAGGATATAAATGGAATCAGCATTGGTGGAAGAAACATCAATAACATTAGATATGCAGATGATACAGTATTAATTGCAGACAATGTGCAGGACCTGCAACAATTAGCAGATGTGGTTGTTGTACACAGTGAGCAACTGGGGTTAGAATTAAATTGTAAAAAGACTCAGGTTATGGTCGTCAGTAGGAAGGAAGAAGTGCCACAATGTAATATACAAGTAAATGGAAATATTCTTCAACAAGTGAATCGGTACAATTATCTTGGAACAGTCATAACATCTGATGGGAGATGCCTTGAAGAGATTAGAACAAGAATCGCCATGGCGAAAGTAGCCTTTAGCAAGATGAAAAACATTCTGACCAATAAAAATATGTCAATTGAAACGAGAAAAAGAGTGTTGAGGGGATACATAGAGCCTGTTCTTTTGTATGGATGTGAAACTTGGACAATGAGCAGTCCAGCTGAAAAACATCTGATGGCTGCAGAAATGTGGTTTCTGAGGAAAATGCAAAGAATACCATGGACAGACAGAAAAACCAATGACCAAGTACTACAGGAGACAAATGAACATCGTAAGCTGATTGGAGAGATTAGATGTAGACAGTCAAAATTTTTTGGACATGTTATGAGAAGAAATGGATTGGAGAACTTAGTGACAACTGGCAGGATCGAAGGGAACAGACCAAGAGGAAGACAGAGAGGAAAATACTTGGATGGCTTGGCCACATGGCATGGACGAGACAGGAACACTGAGCTGATCCACGACACTGGTGATCGAGTGAAATGGCGAGTCATGACCGCCCACGCTTTCCGGCATGGCACATGATTGATTGATTGGGGAGGGAAATACCTAATTAGAGATAATTGGAGAGGCAGATATCTATTTAGAGATAATAATTGGAGAGGGAAATACCTATCTAGAGATAATAGGAAGGGGATCTTCAGAATGAAGGAAGAATCCAAAAGGTCAAGGCATAAAGGTGAGGTGTCTCTTGATCACTGCCTTCCTTCTCACTGAATACTGAATTTAAGAATCAACATCGCACTCAGGACAATCCTACCCATGCTTTATCCCCATTTAAAAAACCCCTGAAATGCTCCCTTGCTGCTGATTCCAGTTGTGGATATTCAGAGTAATGCTGTAAGAGGTGACTAATGAGGATTGGCAGAGATGATGACCTTATCCAATGAAAAACTTTCGTGGAAAATCCAACCAATCATACAAAGCTTTGTATGAGTTAATAGAGGGCCTATGCACCATTGAGCGATGAAAGGCTGCAGTAGAAGACAGAAGAGACATAAGTGGGGTTTGAACTGGACACCGCTGTGCTAGTAAGTCAGGGGACTACCAAGTACACTAACATGGAGAGTCTCTAAAGGATTATACCGGGTTCATCAGATGCCCTAGTTTGTTAACCTTGCTTTGTCAATATTTTATCTTACTTTGTCAGTATTTTATCTTGCTTTGTCAGTATTTTATTTTGCTTTGTCAGTATTTTATTTTGCTTTGTCGGTATTTTATCTTGCTTTGTCAGATTTTATCTTGCTTTGTCAGTATTTTATCTTGCTTTGTCAGTATTTTATCTTGCTTTGTCAGTATTTTATCATCTTCTTTGTTCCCTGTTCAAGGGGAGCATGTCACACCTAGTCTAGTCTAGCACCTCAAAGGTTAATTAGTGTCAGTATTTTATCATCTTCTTTGTTCCCTGTTCAAGGGGAGCATGTCACACCTTGTCTAGTCTTGCACCTCAAAGGTTAATTAGTGTCAGTATTTTATCATCGTCTTTGTTCCCTGTTCAAGGGGAGCATGTCACACCTAGTCTAGTCTAGCACCTCAAAGGTTAATTAGTGTCAGTATTTTATCATCGTCTTTGTTCCCTGTTCAAGGGGAACATGTCACACCTAGTCTAGTCTTGCACCTCAAAGGTTAATTAGTGTCAGTATTTTATCATCGTCTTTGTTCCCTGTTCAAGGGGAGCATGTCACACCTAGTCTAGTCTAGCACCTCAAAGGTTAATTAGTGTCAGTATTTTATCATTGTCTTTGTTCCCTGTTCAAGGGGAACATGTCACACCTAGTCTAGTCTAGCACCTCAAAGGTTAATTAGTGTCAGTATTTTATCATCGTCTTTGTTCCCTGTTCAAGGGGAACATGTCACACCTTGTCTAGTCTAGCACCTCAAAGGTTAATTAGTGTCAGTATTTTATCATCGTCTTTGTTCCCTGTTCAAGGGGAGCATGTCACACCTAGTCTAGTCTAGCACCTCAAAGGTTAATTAGTGTCAGTATTTTATCATCGTCTTTGTTCCCTGTTCAAGGGGAACATGTCACACCTAGTCTAGTCTTGCACCTCAAAGGTTAATTAGTGTCAGTATTTTATCATCGTCTTTGTTCCCTGTTCAAGGGGAGCATGTCACACCTAGTCTAGTCTAGCACCTCAAAGGTTAATTAGTGTCAGTATTTTATCATTGTCTTTGTTCCCTGTTCAAGGGGAACATGTCACACCTAGTCTAGTCTAGCACCTCAAAGGTTAATTAGTGTCAGTATTTTATCATTGTCTTTGTTCCCTGTTCAAGGGGAACATGTCACACCTTGTCTAGTCTAGCACCTCAAAGGTTAATTAGTGTCAGTATTTTATCATCGTCTTTGTTCCCTGTTCAAGGGGAACATGTCACACCTTGTCTAGTCTAGCACCTCAAAGGTTAATTAGTGTCAGTATTTTATCATCGTCTTTGTTCCCTGTTCAAGGGGAACATGTCACACCTTGTCTAGTCTAGCACCTCAAAGGTTAATTAGTGTCAGTATTTTATCATCGTCTTTGTTCCCTGTTCAAGGGGAACATGTCACACCTTGTCTAGTCTAGCACCTCAAAGGTTAATTAGTGTCAGTATTTTATCATCGTCTTTGTTCCCTGTTCAAGGGGAACATGTCACACCTTGTCTAGTCTAGCACCTCAAAGGTTAATTAGTGTCAGTATTTTATCATCGTCTTTGTTCCCTGTTCAAGGGGAACATGTCACACCTTGTCTAGTCTAGCACCTCAAAGGTTAATTAGTGTCAGTATTTTATCATCGTCTTTGTTCCCTGTTCAAGGGGAACATGTCACACCTTGTCTAGTCTAGCACCTCAAAGGTTAATTAGTGTCAGTATTTTATCATCGTCTTTGTTCCCTGTTCAAGGGGAACATGTCACACCTTGTCTAGTCTAGCACCTCAAAGGTTAATTAGTGTCAGTATTTTATCATCGTCTTTGTTCCCTGTTCAAGGGGAACATGTAACACCTTGTCTAGTCTAGCACCTCAAAGGTTAATTAGTGTCAGTATTTTATCATCATCTTTGTTCCCTGTTCAAGGGGAACATGTCACACCTTGTCTAGTCTAGCACCTCAAAGGTTAATTAGTGTCAGTATTTTATCATCGTCTTTGTTCCCTGTTCAAGGGGAACATGTCACACCTTGTCTAGTCTAGCACCTCAAAGGTTAATTAGTGTCAGTATTTTATCATCGTCTTTGTTCCCTGTTCAAGGGGAACATGTCACACCTTGTCTAGTCTAGCACCTCAAAGGTTAATTAGTGTCAGTATTTTATCATCGTCTTTGTTCCCTGTTCAAGGGGAACATGTCACATCTAGTCTAGTCTAGCACCTCAAAGGTTAATTAGTGTCAGTATTTTATCATTGTCTTTGTTCCCTGTTCAAGGGGAACATGTCACATCTAGTCTAGTCTTGCACCTCAAAGGTTAATTAGTGTCAGTATTTTATCATTGTCTTTGTTCCCTGTTCAAGGGGAACATGTCACATCTAGTCTAGTCTTGCACCTCAAAGGTTAATTAGTGTCAGTATTTTATCATTGTCTTTGTTCCCTGTTCAAGGGGAACATGTCACACCTAGTCTAGTCTTGCACCTCAAAGGTTAATTAGTGTCATTATTTTATCATTGTCTTTGTTCCCTGTTCAAGGGGAACATGTCACACCTAGTCTAGTCTTGCACCTCAAAGGTTAATTAGTGTCAGTATTTTATCATTGTCTTTGTTCCCTGTTCAAGGGGAACATGTCACACCTAGTCTAGTCTTGCACCTCAAAGGTTAATTAGTGTCAGTATTTTATCATTGTCTTTGTTCCCTGTTCAAGGGGAACATGTCACACCTAGTCTAGTCTTGCACCTCAAAGGTTAATTAGTGTCAGTATTTTATCATTGTCTTTGTTCCCTGTTCAAGGGGAACATGTCACACCTAGTCTAGTCTTGCACCTCAAAGGTTAATTAGTGTCAGTATTTTATCATTGTCTTTGTTCCCTGTTCAAGGGGAACATGTCACACCTAGTCTAGTCTTGCACCTCAAAGGTTAATTAGTGTCAGTATTTTATCATTGTCTTTGTTCCCTGTTCAAGGGGAACATGTCACACCTAGTCTAGTCTTGCACCTCAAAGGTTAATTAGTGTCAGTATTTTATCATTGTCTTTGTTCCCTGTTCAAGGGGAACATGTCACACCTAGTCTAGTCTTGCACCTCAAAGGTTAATTAGTGTCAGTATTTTATCATTGTCTTTGTTCCCTGTTCAAGGGGAACATGTCACACCTAGTCTAGTCTTGCACCTCAAAGGTTAATTAGTGTCAGTATTTTATCATTGTCTTTGTTCCCTGTTCAAGGGGAACATGTCACACCTAGTCTAGTCTTGCACCTCAAAGGTTAATTAGTGTCAGTATTTTATCATTGTCTTTGTTCCCTGTTCAAGGGGAACATGTCACACCTAGTCTAGTCTTGCACCTCAAAGGTTAATTAGTGTCAGTATTTTATCATTGTCTTTGTTCCCTGTTCAAGGGGAACATGTCACACCTAGTCTAGTCTTGCACCTCAAAGGTTAATTAGTGTCAGTATTTTATCATTGTCTTTGTTCCCTGTTCAAGGGGAACATGTCACACCTAGTCTAGTCTTGCACCTCAAAGGTTAATTAGTGTCAGTATTTTATCATTGTCTTTGTTCCCTGTTCAAGGGGAACATGTCACACCTAGTCTAGTCTTGCACCTCAAAGGTTAATTAGTGTCAGTATTTTATCATTGTCTTTGTTCCCTGTTCAAGGGGAACATGTCACACCTAGTCTAGTCTTGCACCTCAAAGGTTAATTAGTGTCAGTATTTTATCATTGTCTTTGTTCCCTGTTCAAGGGGAACATGTCACACCTAGTCTAGTCTTGCACCTCAAAGGTTAATTAGTGTCAGTATTTTATCATTGTCTTTGTTCCCTGTTCAAGGGGAACATGTCACACCTAGTCTAGTCTTGCACCTCAAAGGTTAATTAGTGTCAGTATTTTATCATTGTCTTTGTTCCCTGTTCAAGGGGAACATGTCACACCTAGTCTAGTCTTGCACCTCAAAGGTTAATTAGTGTCAGTATTTTATCATCGTCTTTGTTCCCTGTTCAAGGGGAACATGTCACACCTAGTCTAGTCTTGCACCTCAAAGGTTAATTAGTGTCAGTATTTTATCATCGTCTTTGTTCCCTGTTCAAGGGGAGCATGTCACACCTAGTCTAGTCTTGCACCTCAAAGGTTAATTAGTGTCAGTATTTTATCATCGTCTTTGTTCCCTGTTCAAGGGGAGCATGTCACACCTAGTCTAGTCTTGCACCTCAAAGGTTAATTAGTGTCAGTATTTTATCATCGTCTTTGTTCCCTGTTCAAGGGGAGCATGTCACACCTAGTCTAGTCTTGCACCTCAAAGGTTAATTAGTGTCAGTATTTTATCATTGTCTTTGTTCCCTGTTCAAGGGGAACATGTCACACCTAGTCTAGTCTTGCACCTCAAAGGTTAATTAGTGTCAGTATTTTATCATTGTCTTTGTTCCCTGTTCAAGGGGAACATGTCACACCTAGTCTAGTCTTGCACCTCAAAGGTTAATTAGTGTCAGTATTTTATCATCGTCTTTGTTCCCTGTTCAAGGGGAACATGTCACACCTAGTCTAGTCTTGCACCTCAAAGGTTAATTAGTGTCAGTATTTTATCATTGTCTTTGTTCCCTGTTCAAGGGGAACATGTCACACCTAGTCTAGTCTTGCACCTCAAAGGTTAATTAGTGTCAGTATTTTATCATTGTCTTTGTTCCCTGTTCAAGGGGAACATGTCACACCTAGTCTAGTCTTGCACCTCAAAGGTTAATTAGTGTCAGTATTTTATCATTGTCTTTGTTCCCTGTTCAAGGGGAACATGTCACACCTAGTCTAGTCTTGCACCTCAAAGGTTAATTAGTGTCAGTATTTTATCATTGTCTTTGTTCCCTGTTCAAGGGGAACATGTCACACCTAGTCTAGTCTTGCACCTCAAAGGTTAATTAGTGTCAGTATTTTATCATTGTCTTTGTTCCCTGTTCAAGGGGAACATGTCACACCTAGTCTAGTCTTGCACCTCAAAGGTTAATTAGTGTCAGTATTTTATCATTGTCTTTGTTCCCTGTTCAAGGGGAACATGTCACACCTAGTCTAGTCTTGCACCTCAAAGGTTAATTAGTGTCAGTATTTTATCATTGTCTTTGTTCCCTGTTCAAGGGGAACATGTCACACCTTGTCTAGTCTTGCACCTCAAAGGTTAATTAGTGTCAGTATTTTATCATTGTCTTTGTTCCCTGTTCAAGGGGAACATGTCACACCTAGTCTAGTCTTGCACCTCAAAGGTTAATTAGTGTCAGTATTTTATCATTGTCTTTGTTCCCTGTTCAAGGGGAACATGTCACACCTAGTCTAGTCTTGCACCTCAAAGGTTAATTAGTGTCAGTATTTTATCATTGTCTTTGTTCCCTGTTCAAGGGGAACATGTCACACCTAGTCTAGTCTTGCACCTCAAAGGTTAATTAGTGTCAGTATTTTATCATTGTCTTTGTTCCCTGTTCAAGGGGAACATGTCACACCTAGTCTAGTCTTGCACCTCAAAGGTTAATTAGTGTCAGTATTTTATCATCGTCTTTGTTCCCTGTTCAAGGGGAACATGTCACACCTAGTCTAGTCTTGCACCTCAAAGGTTAATTAGTGTCAGTATTTTATCATCGTCTTTGTTCCCTGTTCAAGGGGAGCATGTCACACCTAGTCTAGTCTTGCACCTCAAAGGTTAATTAGTGTCAGTATTTTATCATCGTCTTTGTTCCCTGTTCAAGGGGAGCATGTCACACCTAGTCTAGTCTTGCACCTCAAAGGTTAATTAGTGTCAGTATTTTATCATCGTCTTTGTTCCCTGTTCAAGGGGAACATGTCACACCTAGTCTAGTCTTGCACCTCAAAGGTTAATTAGTGTCAGTATTTTATCATCGTCTTTGTTCCCTGTTCAAGGGGAACATGTCACACCTAGTCTAGTCTTGCACCTCAAAGGTTAATTAGTGTCAGTATTTTATCATTGTCTTTGTTCCCTGTTCAAGGGGAACATGTCACACCTAGTCTAGTCTTGCACCTCAAAGGTTAATTAGTGTCAGTATTTTATCATCGTCTTTGTTCCCTGTTCAAGGGGAACATGTCACACCTAGTCTAGTCTTGCACCTCAAAGGTTAATTAGTGTCAGTATTTTATCATTGTCTTTGTTCCCTGTTCAAGGGGAACATGTCACACCTAGTCTAGTCTTGCACCTCAAAGGTTAATTAGTGTCAGTATTTTATCATCGTCTTTGTTCCCTGTTCAAGGGGAACATGTCACACCTAGTCTAGTCTTGCACCTCAAAGGTTAATTAGTGTCAGTATTTTATCATTGTCTTTGTTCCCTGTTCAAGGGGAACATGTCACACCTAGTCTAGTCTTGCACCTCAAAGGTTAATTAGTGTCAGTATTTTATCATTGTCTTTGTTCCCTGTTCAAGGGGAACATGTCACACCTAGTCTAGTCTTGCACCTCAAAGGTTAATTAGTGTCAGTATTTTATCATTGTCTTTGTTCCCTGTTCAAGGGGAACATGTCACACCTAGTCTAGTCTTGCACCTCAAAGGTTAATTAGTGTCAGTATTTTATCATTGTCTTTGTTCCCTGTTCAAGGGGAACATGTCACACCTAGTCTAGTCTTGCACCTCAAAGGTTAATTAGTGTCAGTATTTTATCATTGTCTTTGTTCCCTGTTCAAGGGGAACATGTCACACCTAGTCTAGTCTTGCACCTCAAAGGTTAATTAGTGTCAGTATTTTATCATTGTCTTTGTTCCCTGTTCAAGGGGAACATGTCACACCTAGTCTAGTCTTGCACCTCAAAGGTTAATTAGTGTCAGTATTTTATCATTGTCTTTGTTCCCTGTTCAAGGGGAACATGTCACACCTAGTCTAGTCTTGCACCTCAAAGGTTAATTAGTGCCAGTATTTTATCATTGTCTTTGTTCCCTGTTCAAGGGGAACATGTCACACCTAGTCTAGTCTTGCACCTCAAAGGTTAATTAGTGTCAGTATTTTATCATTGTCTTTGTTCCCTGTTCAAGGGGAACATGTCACACCTTGTCTAGTCTTGCACCTCAAAGGTTAATTAGTGTCAGTATTTTATCATTGTCTTTGTTCCCTGTTCAAGGGGAACATGTCACACCTAGTCTAGTCTTGCACCTCAAAGGTTAATTAGTGTCAGTATTTTATCATTGTCTTTGTTCCCTGTTCAAGGGGAACATGTCACACCTTGTCTAGTCTTGCACCTCAAAGGTCAGTGCGTCCGACTTCAGCATATATCTGTGTCAGGTTTGCTACCTCTAAACAGATTCCATCCAAGGTCATGGGCTCTATCTACCCGTGGGTAGGTTTTCTTTCCAAACAGTTTTGCCAGGGCAGCCGCATTATAGCCTACTATATGCAATTTCCTGTTGCTGTGGAGTTTTTAACTTGCACAAGTTGCACACAGGACTCCTGTTTTCACTGTTATTTGAGAATGTTAGGTATCCACTCTCACTACCCAAGAGATCAGTGGGACGTGTGATATCATTGAAGACCAGATGTTCTTAGACAAAATTCCCAGTCGTATGCAGTGATCGAACCCTCTACCTTCTGAGCCTGGTACAGATACTGTAACCCCCCAGCCTGTCAGTATGTTCATTCATCCTGTACCATTCCGGTAAGCGTGGACGGTCATGTTTCACCATTTCACTCAATCACCAGAGTCGTGGATCAGCTTTGTGGTTCTTGTCTCAGCCATGCCACGTGGCCAAGCCATCCAGGTATTTACTTCTCCTTGTTCTCTTCCCCTTGATTTTGCCAGTTGTCACCAAGTTCTCAATTTATTTCTGCTCATAACATGCCCAAACAATTGTTACTATCTACGTCTAATTTTCTCTAATCAGTTTATGATTATCATTTGTTTCTTGAAGGGCGTGTTCATTGGTTTTTTCTCTCTGTCCATGGTATTCTTTGCATTTTCCTCAGAAACCACATTTCCACAGCCATCAGATGTTTTTCAGCTTGTCTGCTCATTATCCACACTTCACATACATACAAAAGTACAGCCAACATGTTATCATATTTATGAGTATGTCTTAACGTCAAATTATTTAATTTTTCAGTGTTTGATGAAAGTGGCTACTTCCTTCTGTACGCAACACTCATGGGTGTCAAAGGTATAGTGCAACTTTGTAATGGTTGACTGTTTGCTCACGTCTGCATGGTGAAGGATAAAAAGAAGTAAAATAAAGGATCCTGTTTACATGACTTTAGGTGTGTGAGGTAAATGGAGCCAGCCCCATATTTGTTTCCACCAGTCGAAAGTCCGGGGATGAAGTGGTCAGCATTGTGTCGGTCACTATTACTTCACAAGATATACCTGGTACTCACTTTAGGCATGGTCAGTCTAGACGCTCAGGTCAGTTTAAAAAATCATCCTCAATGCGGATTTGAACCCTCTGGGCCAGCACTGTTGGGCTTGTCGGCAAGTGTCTAGTCACTACACCACGGTGGCTCCCATAGAAGACTTTGGCTATATTCAAATGGACGAAAGTTATGCATTTAAATTGACTGATTTAAACTGCATAGAAGTAACACTGAAGTAAGTTCATGTACCTACCAGGAGGTCATAAACTCATTCACTCATAAACTTCTGATGGGCTGATGCCCAGGTAGCGGGTTCAACCCCAACATTAGTCAGTTGGACTAAAAAGTTGACTTCTCGTCCTTGACTTGGGAGTGTAAATTACAGGTACCCCAAAGTCTGAGTGGGCTCGCCTGATGGTAAGTGACACTGCTAATAGGGAAAACTAATCCACACATAAAAATAAATTCAGTACATTAGAAGTAGTAGCATGTGTATGGATTACACTCAAATTCAAAGCGAGCGAACACACACAGAAAAACATACCTACCATTACAGCACTTTGAGACTATGATATCAGGCCTACATACTGGATACTTTCTCTGTGAAATTTGTGGTACCTATTTATGAGGCGGGGTCAAAAACGGAATCATACTGGTCATAATATTTGATTTGATTTGGTTTGGTTTATAAAGGACCACTTTCACTGTACACGGATATCTCTGTAAGTGCTCCAGTCACCTCCCATAGATCACACAAGTTGAGCTAAGTCAAGAACCGACATCACAGCACTCAGGATATTCCCACACTTGCTCAGTCCTCATCTTCAACAGCCAGTGAAGAGCCCCAGCACTAATGAAACCAGTAGCAGTCTGATTATATATCCATCTGGCCTTTCCTTTAAATTTTGTGGGTCGGTCAGGTACACAAAGAGTATCTCAGCACTCAGCACAAACTCCCTATCATCAGTTAGGACCCAAATGTGCATACTGAAAAACACATTATAAATATTTTGGGGTAGCTTTTCTAATGTAGATAGAAAAACCAATGACCAAGTACTACAAGAGACAAATGAAAATCGTAGATTGATTAGAGAAATTAGACGTAGACAGTCAACATTTTTTGGACATGTTATGAGAAGAAATGGACTGGAGAACTTAGTGACAGCTGGCAAGATCGAAGGGAACAGACCAAGAGGAAGACCGAGAGGAAAATACCTGGATGGCTTGGCCACATGGCATGGACGAGACAGGAACACTGTCTGGTGATCGAGTGAAATGGTGAATCATGACCGCCCACGCTTTCCGGCATGGCACATGATTGATTGATTGATTTCTAATGTAGAAATTTGGCCTGGGCAGAGGGCTATTTGGCCTCTTTTCAGTTTCCAACACTTGAGGGATTTTTCAGGTGCACAAAGGGGCCTTTGAGTTTGTTTTACCCTTGTCTGAAATGGCTGCATATCTGATCCACTACCCCAGGGTGAGAAGAGAAGTCTGCATATCTGATCCACTACCCCAGGGTGAGAGGAGAAAGTTACATATCTGATCCACTACCCCAGGGTGAGAGGAGAAAGTTACATATCTGATCCACTACCCCAGGGTGAGAGGAGAAAGTTACATATCTGATCCACTACCCCAGGGTGAGAGGAGAAAGTTACATATCTGATCCACTACCCCAGGGTGAGAGGAGAAAGTTACATATCTGATCCACTACCCCAGGGTGAGAGGAGAAAGTTACATATCTGATCCACTACCCCAGGGTGAGAGGAGAAAGTTACATATCTGATCCACAACCCCAGGGTGAGAGGAGAAAGTTACATATCTGATCCACTACCCCAGGGTGAGAGGAGAAAGTTACATATCTGATCCACAACCCCAGGGTGAGAGGAGAAAGTTACATATCTGATCCACTACCCCAGGGTGAGAGGAGAAAGTTACATATCTGATCCACAACCCCAGGGTGAGAGGAGAAAGTTACATATCTGATCCACAACCCCAGGGTGAGAGGAGAAAGTTACATATCTGATCCACAACCCCAGGGTGAGAGGAGAAAGTTACATATCTGATCCACTACCCCAGGGTGAGAGGAGAAAGTTACATATCTGATCCACAACCCCAGGGTCAGAGGAGAAAGTTACATATCTGATCTGGGGTTCTGGAAGAATCTCAAAACTGCGAGTGAAGACAAGGACAACTTTTAATCAGATATAGGCGGGAATGATTTGTAGTGTGACTCTTCGCTGGCTGTTGAACAAGGGGACAGTGCATATGGGAATGTCCTGAGTGCAGTGATGTCGGTTGTTAGCTCAACTCAACTTATCCCATAGAGCTCAGTCTCTGTCCCCAGAGCAGCTTGCCGTCTGCCGAAAAGGCTGCAGTGAGCACAAACTCTGTAGCTCTAGTGACAAACCCCAAGGGTCTCTGAAAAAAATTGCACATGCGAACCAAAAGAGAAAGTCTGAAACTAAACTCATGACCTTAGAACACAAGTCAAACAGTTGAACCACATGGCATAGAGATCCTCTAGCTATTATATATAGAAGCCAAGATCTAAAACAATGCTCTTTTGTTAAACTGTATTGTTAAAAGTCTTCTTGAGCTAGCTAAACTTGTCTCTCACTTTGCTGTTGTCAGTTTTCTTTAGGTACCTAATTTGCTTAAGATTACAGTTGCTGTCCCTATCTACTATCTAGCGAAACCACAGCCAAGGGAACGGGCTTGGTAGAATCAGCGGGGAAAGAAGACCCTGTTGAGCTTGACTCTAGTCCGACTTTGTGAAGACACATGAAGGGTGTAGCATAGGTGGGAGCGCAAGCGCAATTGAAATACCACTACTTTTATCGTTTCTTTACTTATTCAGTCTCTCGGTAGAGATTTGTTCGCAGCAGACGAGCATAATCTCCGGCGGGCCTATTCTTGCTGGTCGCGAGATCCGCACAGTGGAATTATGGGAGATTTGCCTGCAAATAGACAGGCAATATCTCCTGCGGTAGCTATGGCGGGCCTATTCCCGCTGATCGCGGGGACCGCTAAAAGTCAGGTGGGGAGTCTGACGATAGTGCACGCTTTACACAGGTCCGGACACTTGTGATCAACAGATGTGCGCGCCCTCATGGTCCGGGCTTGTACAAGGCCCTCACCTGTGGGACATTGCTGAACGCCTCTAAGCCGTGTCCCTTGGGTGTCATTGTCTGGCCATAACTCGCCACCGGCTCGTGGTGGTGAGGTCTCGGTGGATTGACGCTGAGCCGCCAGCGTCTGCAGCCTACCTTGTGCCAGACGTATTGGTTACCCATTCCTCTGGAATACACAAGACTAGGCCGAGAGAGGGGTCATGTCGTTTGGGCGCCACATGATTCTCTGAAGCTCTGCCCAGACATTGTGATGGAATATTGGCCACATTCCACTCACATACTTTGGTCTGTCAAGACTGCAAGGTGTCAACTACAGTTGCCGTTCTTACTGCGTTGACTAATTTGCTAAAGATTACAGTTGCCATTCTTATTGAGTGTCTCATTATATGTTTATCAGTGTTCTTAAGTACCTAACTTATTCACATTAAAATTGTTAATCCTCTAGGGTTACCTAGCTTGTTATTTGATTTATGGTTATCACTCACCTTGAGTTACCAAACTTGTTTCCTATATAGTTATCAATCTTCTCAAGTTACCAAACTTGTTTCAGTTCAGTTAGTTTGTTTTAGAGCTCTCTAACTTGTGTCATACTTTATAGTTACCAGTCTTCTGCTTCATTTTAGTTATAAACTTTCTTGATTTACCTGTTTCACTTAAAAATTTGCCGTGGTCGAAGGGGTTATGGACGCAGTTCGTAATCCCTCATACCGTGTTCAAAACACAGCTGTTGGTGATTTGGCAGCAGACTGCCTTACGTTTGTTTTTATAACATGGTATGAGCCAGTCATTCAGACAGCAATGGCAACCTACTGAATGTAAACTTGCCAAGAAATCACAAACAGCCAAAAAATGCTAGGGTTGACTGCGACATCCTGTAAATCAGTCTTTTGCCATTACTTAACTTATTTGACTTTAGTTAGCAGTATTTTAGAGCTACCTAACTTGTGCCTCATGTTACAGTTACATCTTCTGCTTCACTTTACAGTTATCAGTCATCTGGAGTTACCTAACTTTAGTTTAGTTGCCCATCTTTATACTAGCTGGCTCCATGGCTATGGCGTTACGGACGCAGTTCGTAATTCCACTTACCTGCACTCGAAACAATGCTGCGCGTGATTTGGCAGCAGATCGCATTGCGCTAGGTTTTAACAAATTGGTATGGGAGCCAGTCGTTCAGAAAGCAATGGCAAAATACTGAACGTGAACTTGCCAAGACATCAGCAACAGCAGTAAAATGCTGGTGTTGACAGCGATGACCTGTAAAAAGGATATGCGAAAAAAACAAAACAACTTTATACTTAGTTATCAATCTTCATGAGTTACCTAACTTGTTTCACTTTGTAGTTATCAATCTTAGTGAGTTCCCTAACTTGTTTCACTATACAGGTTTCAATCTTCTTCAGTTATCTAATTTGTTTCACTTTATAGTTATCAATCTTAGCGAGTTACCTAACTCGTTTCACATTACAGTTTTCAATGTTATTTGAGTGACCTGACTTGTTACTTTACAGCTGTTACTCATCTTGAGTTACCTACCTTGTTTCCCTTTACAGTCATCAATCTCCACACAAATAAATGCCAGCGCTGGCTGGGAAAGACGGAAAATCTTCGCTTCCTTCACCTTGGTTTGTTCCAAGGTGCAGGAAAGGCCAAGCAGCCGATGGATGCAGAAATGACCGCTTCAGACAACCCCATTCTTCAGAATGTCTTTGTGGATCCCATTTTGGTATGCACAGCATTCAAGAAATCCAGGTTTTTTTTGTTCAGCCGCCGAGAACCAGATGATTCACGCAGGTAACTTTTACCGATGTTCATTTTGGTAGTATAGAAACGTTAAGTCCAGCAAGTGATAGTATTTATAATTAATATTGTGATAAGTTAGTTTAAGTCCTTTTACAGAATTTTGCAGTCAACACTAGCATTTATTGGATGTTTGTGATTTGGAAGCAAACCGCCTTGTGTTGGTTGGTTTCCATACAATGGTATGAGTGCCAGTCATTCGAAAACTAGGGCAAACTGTTGAAGGTAAACTTGCCCAGGAATCACAAAGTCAAATAATGCTGGACTTGATTGCTACGTACTGTAAATAAATATGCAACTAACTTGTGGTTTACTAGACAAGTATAGGGTGCGTTTTTAATGACTGTACAGTGTTTGAAAATATTGCCGGTTCAAGTTTTGTATTTACCTATTGTGTTGCATGAACTTTACAGAGTGTGAATACAAAACTTGGACCGGCAATATTTTCATACACTGCACAGTCATTAAAAATACACCCTGTATATGTTCATTAATTTGCTGTTGCTTTCTGAGCAGTCGATGCTTATTCCTTCAAAATCAATGCAAAACGATCTGCTTCCATATCGTCTGCAGCTGATTCTAAACCCGCTACCCAGTATGTCCGGGAATTTGTGAAAATGCTTTTATGTAGAAACTATCTGCACTATGATAGTATTTATAATTTTGTATAATGTTTAAAATTACAGATTTTGTGTAATTATTAACAAATGTCATATAGTTATTATGAAATAGTACTTGATCATTATAAGTGTTATATAATTCCTTAGCATTATATAGTTGTTAAACAGAATTATATAATGGATAACGCAAATTTAATTGTTATATAATTATTTCATTTTCTATGTTATGTGCTGGTTCTGTGGCAAAGGGGTTTACAGACGAAATTTGTAATCCTGCGTACCTCGTTTGAAACACAGCTTCGGGCGATTTGGAAGCAGACTGCTTTGCATTGGTTTCTATACAATGCTATGAGTGCCGGTCATTCAGAAAGCAATGGCAAACTACTGAATGTAAACTTTGCCTAGGAATCACACACAGCCCAGAAATGCTGGAGTTGATTGCTACGTCCTGTAAAGGATGTTATGATCTGTACAAATATTAGTAATATGTCAGTAAATAACCATTGTACACACCTTGCAGCGTAGTGGCCGAATGCTGCTAGACCCATATTTTTATAGACTTGCGGCTCTCCAGGAGTGACACAGTTTGTTACTGAAAGCATGTTTTTTTTTTTTTTTTTGTTGTTGAACTTTTTCTTTTTTTTTCGCTTTTAACTCAAGCTTAGTCCATACACACTAATTCTAGTAATGCTGGACTGAATTTTGCATGTGGATTAGCTTTCCCTATTAACACTGTCCCTCGCCATCAGGCGAACCCACTTCGACTTCAGAGGTACGTCCCCAAGTCAAGGACAATAGGTCAGCATTTTAGTCCACCTGTCCGGTGTAGGGGTTGAACCCCTTACCTAGGCATCAGCTCACTGGATGTTTAAGAACACGCCTTATCCATTCGGCCATGCTGACCTAAAGCATGGTTAATTTGAGTGTCTCATGGCCTTTTTATTTGTTTTTTTGACAAATCATGGTTAAATTCCTCCGTGAAGTTTTTTATGACTTTATTTCAAGAAATCGTGGTTAAATCCCTCTATGTAGTGTTTTATGACCGGTATCCGCGACGAGGGGATACGGACACAATTCGTAATCCTGTATACCCGAGTTCGAAACACAGCGGTGCTGGTTTTTTTTAAAAAAAAAAGGTATAGGTGCCGGTCGTTAATAAAGCAATGGCAAATTACTGAACGTAAAACTTGCCCAGGAATCACGAACAGCCAAAATGCTGTGGTTGAATACTACATCCTATGAAGGACATGCAACTAAAAAAAAAAGTGTTTTATGATTTTATGTCAACAAATCATGGTTAAATCCCTCCGTGTAGTGTTTCATAACTTTATTTCAACAAATCATGGTCACATTCTTAAAACTCGTTAAAAATCATATTCCTACCTCAGCTGGGGAATGAACCCGAGTCATTCTCTTGGAAGGCCAGCATGCTAACCACAACGCCACTGCATCCCCATGGCAACTAAGTCAAACAAATCTGTTATTTGTAATTTCTTGATTCTGAGCTGTATCAAAGTACAAACTCTTAAATGTCAAAATTCAGTGATGTTTCCATCCTTGAAATGTAAATAATGAATACTATATTGCTTAATTGACAGTTTTGAAAATGAGCGGGATGTGTTCAATGAGAAGCCATCAAAGGAAGAAATTGTTGCTGCAACACAGGTTTGTGTTTTGTTGAGTTTTCTTGGCTTCCACTTTACTAGATGTGGCAAACAGTTTGTGTTTTCATTGTGTCCGTTTTATTGCATGCTATGGATTACTCTGTATACATTACTGTGATAATGATTTCTATAACACTATTATATCAGTGATTTCCATAGCATTAGTAACATCTATAGCATAAGTGATTTCTGTAACACAATTATTTCAGTGATGCCTGTAACACTATTACATCAGTGATTTCTGTAACACAATTATTTCAGTGAATATCACACAAAATGCTCCTCACTGTCCAATGTAAAAAGTGGAACAGACAGGAGTCTTGGCAATCCAACAGTCTGCACAGGGATCTTCACTGGCACAGGAATGGAGCATAATGGGGATGACACATTGCCGTGACGTTGGAACCTCGACTAACTAACTAACTAACTAATTATTTCAGTGATGTTTGTAACACAACTACATAAGTGATCTCTGTAACACAAGTACTCTTAGTTTTTTGCCCTTATGTGGTTAGTTGTCACATTCATTAGCTCAGGATCAGAAGGGGAGTATAGCATACTATCCACACTCTGAATTGTAGCAAACCTGCTTGTTTAGAGGCGAACATCTACCACTAAGCCACTCCACCCCAGTTAACTTGTTCAGGGAGTGTATTACTTCTAGAAGAGCTGATGTGGTGTAGTGGTTAGTGTGCCTGACTGCCGAGACAGTGGTCCAGGTTCAACCCCCGGCAGAAAAAGGTTTTTTTGTGTGCTGACCACTGCATCTCTAGGGTTGACCCAGCCTTATTACTAGACAACATTCTAGGAACTGTCTGGGAAGGACATGATGAGGAAGTGAACTGGCCACCCCACCTCATATGCCATGGCCTAGAATATGAGAAGATCTAACACATTCCAAGACACTCCATTAGCAGTATCTACAGTGGGATTACCTTTATTGTTATTACTTCTATAATGTGGCCCATCAATGTTGAGACCTGGGAGCAGTGCCCATACAGGGCAGGTGATTCTAGTCACACTGTGCCTTAAAAGACGTCCCCTGCCTAGCAGTGCTAAAGCTGTTTATGATCTACATAGCTGGCAAAATCCATCCATCCATCATGTGCCATGCTGGTAAGCGTGGGCGGTCATGTTCTGCCATCTCACTCGATCACCAGAGTCGTGGATCAGCTCCGTGTTTCTGTCTCGACCATGCCACAAGGTCAAGCCATCCAGGTACTTGCTTCTAGGTCTTCCCCTTGGTCTGTTCCCCTCGATCTTACCAGTTGTCACCAAGTTCTCCAAATCATTTCTTCTCATAACATGCCCAAAAAATTGTGACTGTCTACGTCTAATGTCTCTAATCACTTTACGATCTTCATTTGTTTCTTGAAGAACTTGTTCATTGGTCTTTCTGGCTGTCCATGGTATTCTTTGCATTTTCCTCAGAAACCACATTGCTGGCAAAATAAAGGTATCTTAATCTTCACCATTTCCTTTTGTACCCCAGTAGACAGAAAGACACCAAAAAATGTATGTGCTTGCTAGGGATTGAACCAGTAACCTCTGGATTGGTAAGCTTGTACACTAACCACTATGGCATATAGACTTATTAGATTTAGTGTTGTTAGTGTGCATTTGCTTTGTTTATTGATAGATGCCGTTTGTTTGTGCGTTATTTTTTTGTTTTATATACAGGATGCCTCATACATGCGAGTGTCAGACAGCTGTATCATTCACACGACCCTGGGCGATTTGCATTGTAAAATTTTTGCAAAAGAGTAAGTATGGCTTGTCCTTGTCATCCCTCTCTTGTTCAGAGCATGAAAGATAGAAACAAGTAGCATTAGGTGTTCCCTGCAGCAATCACACATCTATCTCCGGCCACTATTACAGTGTCCCATGTCTTCTGTTGCTACCACAGTCACCCCTTTCTCCAATTACTACCACAATGTTCAGAGTCTCCAGCTTCTTCCACAGTATAATCTGTTCCTAGCTGATACACGATCTCCCCATTCTCCAACTGCTACCACAGTGGTCCAAGTCTCCATCTGCCACTACAATGTCCCCTGTCTCCATCTGCCACTACAATGTCCCCTGTCTCCATCTGCCACATACTACCACAATGTCCCCTGTCTCCATCTGCCACATACTACCACAATGTCCCCTGTTCCCAGCTATTACCACAGTGTCCCCTATTCCCAGCTACTACCACAATGTTCCCTGTCTTCAGCTACTACCACAGTATTCCCTATTCCCAACTGCTACCACAAAATTCTCTTGTCCCACTCTCTACCGCTCCGTGCCAGTGTTCCCTTGTCCCAGTCCCCCCCTCCCTATCTGTGAGCCCTGGACCTAACTGATCTCTGTATTCAGCTGCTACCATGGTTGCCAGTTATTACCATACTATACCTTCTACATAAGGTGTCATTAATTATTATATAAAGTTAAAGGATGTTGCAATTAACACCAGCATTTTTTGCTGTTGTGATCTCTTGACAGTGTTTTTGACAGTGACAGATCTCTTGGCAAGTTTACGTTCAGTAGTCTGCCATTGCTTTCTGAATGACCAGCATCCATACCATTTCGTATTTTAAAAAAAAAACCAATGCAAGGCAGTCTGCTGCCAAATCGAGCATACTGTTTCAAATTCGGGTATATGGGATTACGAACTGTGTTCGTAACCCTTCACCACGGAACCGACCATTAATTATTATATAACCTGAATTAAATAACGAAACAAACAAAACAACCAGATTTTCCTGTTTAGGACCAAACTATAATTAAAGATGCACATTGGGAAAAAACTGTCATTTACTACCTATATAGTACCTTGCTGTGTATGGCAAAGGGGTATTGAGTCTGAGAAATTAGGGCCGCCTGGCTAGTGCAGTCGCCACGAACTTGCAGGTTAGAGTTTTATTTTTGCCCCCGACGGAAACAAATCCACACCTTGCCGAAGATTTGAACCTGGGTCTCTGGAAGGAGAATCTGGCATTCTAGCTACTCGGCCAGCCGCTCCTCATATTGGGAAAATGTGTTCTAAAATATAATTTCTGTGCCATTAAAGCTCTTAGAAACAGAAAATATGGACTAAAAAATAAATAGTGAATTACAAAAAGAATCCTTTGCACATATAACAAGATAACAAATAAACGAAACAAAATTATAATAAAATATTTTGAAGAGAAATAATTAAAAATTAAAAATAAATATTTGTTTTAAATGCATCATTTAAGCAACTAACAGTTGGTTGTTTTTTTTATTTTTGGTAAACAGGTGCCCCAAGACAGCGGAGAACTTTTGTGTCCACAGTCGGAATGGATACTACAACAACCACTTGTTTCATCGAGTCATCAAGGGATTTATGATCCAAACAGGCGATCCATTGGGTAAGAGTTGTTATAGTGGTACTAGCTGATTCAAAGATGGGGTTGAAGAAGGCGGAAGGGTACAGATTTACTGTGAGGCTATAAAACCAAGATAGCGTTCAAGTCTACCTAATGAGGTAGAGGTAATCTGAAGGCAGATATTGCTGGAAGCGAGTAAAATGAGGTTCGGAGACAAGATCTGTTTCTAAGCACCTTTCTTAATTCTATCTGTAACTGGAAGAAAGTCAGACTGTAATAAATGGCATCTCTAACTGATACTGCCCATCTGTTATGGGGACCCATGCCGCAAGCAAAGAATAGCCCCATTGTAACCTACCATGCGTATCATAAGAGGTTTTTAAAGAGGGTTGGCATGAGATTGGATACCTCATTCAGTGCAACATTTTAGCTGCAGAATCTGGCCAATCATGAACTAGTTTACAAATGGCTTGGCCATGAATTGGTTGAGAACCTATGCTTCATTGGAAGATGAAAGGTAGAAGCTGTAGAAGAAGAATGATATAGTTATATAATTCATTGATTTTATTGGGAGATTAAAGGTAGAAGAATAATGGTTAATTATATTGTTCCTTGATTTTATTGGAATATTAAAGGTAGAAGAATAATGGTTATTTATATTTTCATTTTATTAAGTGTAAAATCAATATTGTGATTGCTAATTAGATAAATAAATGGCAGAAAACAAAAGTAAAACCCAGGACACACATGTGGGGTGGGGTACAGGGTTCATTTCCTTCACCGGTCAGTTGGATTTATGGACTTAATGTTGACTTCTCATTCAGAAAGCAATGGCAAACTACTCAACAATTGACTAGAAATTGAGCCTGGGGTTAATCGCAATGTTCTGCACAGGACATGCAACATTATAAATACAGAATGTGTTTTTAATGACTGTACAGTGTTTGAAAATATTGCCGGTCCAAGTTTTGTATTTACCTATTATGTTGCATGAACTTTACAGAGAGTGAAGGGACGCAGAGGTGTTTCCAAGGCACCAGGGCCAGGTTCTATACTGGCCAAGACCTACTAACACGTCCTAGTCGTGCGTCCTTGGTAACAGGTCCCTTCAGGGTCCTGGCTAATGTAGTAGGATCGCTGATTCTTCCGAAGTCGGAGAGTGCCTGCCTGTACGGCGAGGAACCACCAGTCTGCACACCAATAAGCCAGACATGGGACAACAGATACTCCCGCAAACCTCAGGTCCGGTATGACATCACACTGATGTTGGACAACGGGGTGTCTTGGAAACACCCCTGTGTCCCACCGATTGGTTGATATAAATGTGTGTCTGGAACCGTATCATGTGCCATCATAGGTCAGCATGGATGAATGGATAAGAATGCATGTTCTTAAACATCTGGTGGGCTGAGGCCGAGGTAAAGGGTTCAACCCCTACACCGGACAGTTGGACTAAAATGTTGACAGATTGTCCTTGATTTGGGGATGTACATTACACGTACCTCTGAAGTCGGGGTGGGTTCGCCTGATGGTGAGGGTCACTGTTAATAAGGAAATCTAATCCACACACAAAATTCAGTCCAGCATTACTAGAAGAAGTGTGTCTGGGCTACGCTTGAGTTCAAAGCGAGCGAGCGCCAAAGAAAATGTGCCATCATCATCATCATCATCATCATCATCATCATCATCATCATCCATCATCATCATCATCATCATCCTCATCATCCTCATCATCCATCATCATCATCATCATCCATCATCATCATCATCATCATCATCATCATCATCATCCATCATCATCATCATCATCATCATCCATCATCATCATCATCATCATCATCATCATCATCATCCTCATCATCCATCATCATCATCATCATCATCATCATCATCATCATCATCATCATCATCCATCATCATCATCATCATCATCCTCATCATCCTCATCATCCATCATCATCATCATCATCCATCATCATCATCATCATCATCATCATCATCCATCATCATCATCATCATCATCATCATCCATCATCATCATCATCATCATCATCATCATCATCATCCTCATCATCCATCATCATCATCATCATCCATCATCATCATCATCATCATCATCATCATCATCATCATCATCCATCATCATCATCATCATCATCATCATCATCATCATCATCCTCATCATCCATCATCATCATCATCATCCTCATCATCATCCATCATCCATCATCATCCATCATCATCCATCATCATCATCCATCATTATATCCATCATCATCATCCATCATTATCATCATCCATCATCATCATCATCCATCATCATCATCATCCATCATCATCCATCATCATCATCATCATCCATCATCATCATCATCCATCATCATCATCCATCATCATCATCATCCATCATCATCATCCATCATCATCATCATCCATCATCATCATCATCCATCATCATCATCATCCATCATCATCATCATCCATCATCATCATCATCCATCATCATCATCCATCATCATCATCATCCATCATCATCATCCATCATCATCATCATCCATCATCATCATCATCCATCATCATCATCATCCATCATCATCCATCATCATCATCCATCATCATCCATCATCATCATCATCCATCATCATCATCATCCATCATCATCATCATCCATCATCATCATCATCCATCATCATCATCATCATCATCATCATCCATCATCATCATCATCATCATCATCATCATCATCCTCATCATCCATCATCATCATCATCATCCTCATCATCATCCATCATCCATCATCATCCATCATCATCATCCATCATTATATCCATCATCATCATCCATCATTATCATCATCCATCATCATCATCATCCATCATCATCATCATCCATCATCATCCATCATCATCATCATCATCCATCATCATCATCATCCATCATCATCATCCATCATCATCATCATCCATCATCATCATCCATCATCATCATCATCCATCATCATCATCATCCATCATCATCATCATCCATCATCATCATCATCCATCATCATCATCATCCATCATCATCATCCATCATCATCATCATCCATCATCATCATCCATCATCATCATCATCCATCATCATCATCATCCATCATCATCATCATCCATCATCATCATCCATCATCATCCATCATCATCATCATCCATCATCATCATCATCCATCATCATCATCATCCATCATCATCATCATCCATCATCATCATCATCCATCATCATCATCATCATCCATCATCATCATCATCCTTCATCATCATCATCCATCATCATCCATCATCATCATCATCCATCATCACCATCATCCATCATCATCATCCATCATCATCATCACCCATCATCATCATCACCCATCATCATCATCACCCATCATCATAATCACCCATCATCATCATCACCCATCATCATCATCATCCATCATCATCATCATCCATCATCATCATCATCCATCATCATCATCATCCATCATCATCATCATCCATCATCATCATCATCCATCATCATCATCATCCATCATCCATCATCATCATCATCCATCATCATCATCATCCATCATCATCATCATCCATCATCATCATCATCCATCATCATCATCATCCATCATCATCCATCATCATCATCAACCATCATCATCATCAACCATCATCATCATCACCCATCATCATCATCACCCATCATCATCATCACCCATCATCATCATCATCCATCATCATCATCATCCATCATCATCATCATCCATCATCATCATCATCCATCATCATCATCATCCATCATCCATCATCCATCATCATCCAGTGACTTGCCGGCTGGTGTGGGCGATCATGCCTCTCCACAAACTACAATCTCCGACAGCATGGATCTATTCGTGTGTTGCCTCCCTTCCGTGCCATGACACAAGACTGTCAAAAATCTTCTCATGCTATCTTCCTTTATCACTCTTTCCCTAAATCTTTCCGGTGTCACAACATGTTTCAGTCTTTGTCTTCTTCTCTTAACGTGGCCAAAATATGATGACTGCCTCTTTCTGATGTTTGTGATAAGTTATCTTTGTGACTCAGCTTCCCTTAAAACGTCTTTATTGCTCGTTTCAGCTGTCCAATTAACTTTCATTATTCTTCTATTCTTCTATAAAACCACATCTCCAAAGCTTCCAGGGAGTTTTTCTCCTGTTTAATAGTTGTCCAGGACTCACAGCTTATGTTAAAACTGGTTCTATGTAACATGCAAAAACTCATTTTCTAACTTTCAAGGGCAGTGACTTATTGCACAAAACATTCTTCATTTGATAGAATGCAATTTTTGCGTGTCCTATTCTGTTCTGTGCCGTAAGCTAAGTAAAAAGGTCCTTGTTTATATTTGATCTTTCTCCCCCTCTCTCCTGTTGAGTTGAGTCCAGAATCGACATCACAGTGGGGCATTCCCATCCATTCTGCGTCCTAATCTGCAACAGCCAGTGAAGAGTCCCAGTACTAATGGTACCTTGCTAGTAGTAGCCTGATTATGTGTCCGTTTGGACTTTCCTCAGAGTCCTGAGTGTTTACCAGATCCTCTGGTCACTCCCTGCAGCACCACATTTACTCCATACTGTGATGATCCACCCGTTCGTCTGCAATATGCACACAATTCCATAGGGCGCCAACCACATCAGCCTTCTTATCATGCACCAGTACTCCACCAAAGGGTGAGGACCCAGGTAATCTGTCCACTGCTCTCCCCTCTCTTTCGCTATATATATATATACATTTTTTTAAATATATATTTTTGTTTGCTTGACCAGGTAATGGTACTGGTGGTGAGTCCATATGGGGTGGAGAATTTGAAGATGAATTTCATCCCAATCTGCGTCATGATAGACCGTACACTCTGAGCATGGCCAACGCTGGACCAAACACTAACGGATCACAGTTCTTCATCACAGTTGTTCCTACAGTAAGTGCTGATTTCATTGTTTCCACAGTTGTTCCTACAATAAGTGCTAATTTCATTGTTTCCACAGTTGTTCCTGCAGTACGTGTTAGTTTGATTGTTTCCACAGTTGTTCCTACAGTAAGTGTTAGATTGTTCCCACAGTTAGCATTAAATCCTTCCCGCTATGTTGCTTTGACTGTTCCTACTGTGTTTCTTAGACTGTTCGCACAGTTAGTGTTAAATTGTTCCCACAGTAAATGCTACTTAAGACTTGTCACAATAAATGTTGCTTAGACTGTTCCCACAGTAAATGCTACTTAAGACTTGTCACAATAAATGTTGCTTAGACTGTTCCCACAGTAAATGTTGCTTAGACTGTTCCCACAGTAAATGTTGCTTAGACTGTTCCCACAATAAATGTTGCTTAGACTGTTCCCACAATAAATGTTGCTTAGACTGTTCCCACAGTAAATGTTGCTTAGACTGTTCCCACAATAAATGTTGCTTAGACTGTTCACACAATAAATGTTGCTTAGACTGTTCCCACAGTAAATGTTGCTTAGACTGTTCCCACAGTAAATGTTGCTTAGACTGTTCCCACAATAAATGTTGCTTAGACTGTTCCCACAATAAATGTTGCTTAGACTGTTCCCACAATAAATGTTGCTTAGACTGTTCCCACAGCAAATGTTGCTTAGACTGTTCCCACAATAAATGTTGCTTAGACTGTTCCCACAATAAATGTTGCTTAGACTGTTCCCACAGTAAATGTTGCTTAGACTGTTCCCACAATAAATGTTGCTTAGACTGTTCCCACAGTAAATGTTGCTTACTCTGTTCCCACAGTAAATGTTGCTTAGACTGTTCCCACAATAAATGTTGCTTAGACTGTTCCCACAATAAATGTTGCTTAGACTGTTCCCACAATAAATGTTGCTTAGACTGTTCCCACAATAAATGTTGCTTAGACTGTTCCCACAATAAATGTTGCTTAGACTGTTCCCACAGTAAATGTTGCTTAGACTGTTCCCACAATAAATGTTGCTTAGACTGTTCCCACAGTAAATGTTGCTTACTCTGTTCCCACAGTAAATTTTGCTTAGACTGTTCCCACAATAAATGTTGCTTAGACTGTTCCCACAATAAATGTTGCTTAGACTGTTCCCACAATAAATGTTGCTTAGACTGTTCCCACAGTAAATGTTGCTTAGACTGTTCCCACAGTAAATGTTGCTTAGACTGTTCCCACAGTAAATGTTGCTTAGACTGTTCCCACAGTAAATGTTGCTTAGACTGTTCCCACAGTAAATGTTGCTTAGACTGTTCCCACAGTAAATGTTGCTTAGACTGTTCCCACAGTAAATGTTGCTTAGACTGTTCCCACAATAAATGTTGCTTAGACTGTTCCCACAGTAAATGTTGCTTAGACTGTTCCCACAGTAAATGTTGCTTAGACTGTTCCCACAGTAAATGTTGCTTAGACTGTTCCCACAATAAATGTTGCTTAGACTGTTCCCACAATAAATGTTGCTTAGACTGTTCCCACAGTAAATGTTGCTTAGACTGTTCCCACAGTAAATGTTGCTTAGACTGTTCCCACAGTAAATGTTGCTTAGACTGTTCCCACAGTAAATGCTACTTAAGACTTGTCACAAAAAATGTTGCTTAGACTGTTCCCACAGTAAATGTTGCTTAGACTGTTCCCACAGTAAATGCTACTTAAGACTTGTCACAGTAAATGTTGCTTAGACTGTTCCCACAGTAAATGTTGCTTAGACTGTTCCCACAGTAAATGTTGCTTAGACTGTTCCCACAATAAATGTTGCTTAGACTGTTCCCACAGTAAATGTTGCTTAGACTGTTCCCACAGCAAATGTTGCTTAGACTGTTCCCACAGCAAATGTTGCTTAGACTGTTCCCACAGTAAATGTTGCTTAGACTGTTCCCACAGTAAATGTTGCTTAGACTGTTCCCACAGTAAATGTTGCTTAGACTGTTCCCACAATAAATGTTGCTTAGACTGTTCCCACAGTAAATGTTGCTTAGATTGTTCCCACAATAAATGTTGCTTAGATTGTTCCCACAGTAAATGTTGTTTAGACTGTTCCCACAGTAAATGCTACTTAAGACTTGTCACAGTAAATGTTGCTTAGACTGTTCCCACAGTAAATGTTGCTTAGACTGTTCCCACAGTAAATGTTGCTTAGACTGTTCCCACAGTAAATGTTGCTTAGACTGTTCCCACAGTAAATGTTGCTTAGACTGTTCCCACAGTAAATGTTGCTTAGACTGTTCCCACAATAAATGTTGCTTAGACTGTTCCCACAATAAATGTTGCTTAGACTGTTCCCACAGTAAATGTTGCTTAGACTGTTCCCACAGTAAATGTTGCTTAGACTGTTCCCACAATAAATGTTGCTTAGACTGTTCCCACAATAAATGTTGCTTAGACTGTTCCCACAGTAAATGTTGCTTAGACTGTTCCCACAGTAAATGTTGCTTAGACTGTTCCCACAGTAAATGCTACTTAAGACTTGTCACAAAAAATGTTGCTTAGACTGTTCCCACAGTAAATGTTGCTTAGACTGTTCCCACAGTAAATGCTACTTAAGACTTGTCACAGTAAATGTTGCTTAGACTGTTCCCACAGTAAATGTTGCTTAGACTGTTCCCACAGTAAATGTTGCTTAGACTGTTCCCACAGTAAATGTTGCTTAGACTGTTCCCACAGCAAATGTTGCTTAGACTGTTCCCACAGCAAATGTTGCTTAGACTGTTCCCACAGTAAATGTTGCTTAGACTGTTCCCACAGTAAATGTTGCTTAGACTGTTCCCACAGTAAATGTTGCTTAGACTGTTCCCACAATAAATGTTGCTTAGACTGTTCCCACAGTAAATGTTGCTTAGATTGTTCCCACAATAAATGTTGCTTAGATTGTTCCCACAGTAAATGTTGTTTAGACTGTTCCCACAGTAAATGCTACTTAAGACTTGTCACAGTAAATGTTGCTTAGACTGTTCCCACAGTAAATGTTGCTTAGACTGTTCCCACAGTAAATGTTGCTTAGACTGTTCCCACAGTAAATGCTACTTAAGACTTGTCACAGTAAATGTTGCTTAGACTGTTCCCACAATAAATGTTGCTTAGACTGTTCCCACAGTAAATGTTGCTTAGACTGTTCCCACAATAAATGTTGCTTAGACTGTTCCCACAGTAAATGTTGCTTAGACTGTTCCCACAGCAAATGTTGCTTAGACTGTTCCCACAGCAAATGTTGCTTAGTCGGTTCCCACAGCAAATGTTGCTTAGTCGGTTCCCACAGCAAATGTTGCTTAGGCTGTTCCCACAGCAAATGTTGCTTAGACTTCCCCTAGCGAATGTTGCTTAAACTGTTGTCACAGTAAGTGTTTCTTAGACTGTTTCTACATTAAGCGTTACATAGATTGTACCTTATAATGGTTATTTTTAGGATTTTGTCTTCTGTGTCCATATTTTCTTCTGTTGATGTCATTCTTGATGTGAGTCAACTTTCCCACAATGTTATGTGTTCTTTTAGTGCCTCTATTGATTTGTTTCAGTCAGGTGGTGTTTTGTGCTGCGAATATGCTATTCCATAGATTCAACTTGGACTGCAACTTTGATGCTGTGACATTTTCCGTTGTCTTCCACATAATGATTTTCTCTGCTGTCTTTGTTATTCTATGCTTAGCTTTTTGAAGACCTAATTTTTACTTTCTTACTTCTATCCGTTACTTTAATAACTTGAGGTTTATCCTTGATTATCAAGTTTGCACATTATCACCATGTTCTTGTTGATGTGTGCTGGCTGAGAGCCTGTATCAAATGGGAGGGTAAAATGGCAGAAGTGAAAGAGGAGTCTCGTGTAATATATTTTAATACCGCTGAAGACATTGAGTTATTGTGCTAAACTATCAATTGTAATTTTGTCTCCTGTCTGTTGCAGCCATGGCTCGACAACAAACACACTGTATTTGGACGTGTGGTCAAGGGAATGGAAGTTATTCAGACCATCAGCAACGTCAAGGTGAATCCCAAAACCGACAAGCCTTATGATGATGTGCGGATCATCAGCATCACACTGAAGTAATGAAAGGGGATCACTGAAGTTAGAGCATCACACTGAAGTAATGAAAGCTGATTGAAGTTAGGGCATCACACTGAAGTGATGAAAGAAGGTCTTTGAAGTTAGAGCATCACACTGAAGTGATGAAAGATCATTGAAGTTAGAGCATCACACTAAAGTGATGAAAGGAGTTCATTCATGTTAGAGATTGTAACTATTTGTAGAGATACAAGATCTGCTAAAAAAGTATACGACCTTTGTCAGAAAAAATACAATTACTCACCTGAAGATCTGAAACCATAATCCCGTTTAAAGAACCCTCCTTGGGATTGTAGAGACTTCTCCCAGCTGTCCTGCCATTGTTGAAAGCATTTCAGGGAGGCCTCTTTGGGAATGGAAAATAGCTTGGTCTTCGCATTCTGCATGTCTTTTCATTACCGAGATCAGACTCCTTTCACCAGCAGTTTCAGCTTGAGGATAAGCCACAAATTGCAAGAAGCCGTGTCAGGAGAGTTGGGAGCTTAACGAACCAGACAAAATTTGTGTTGGCCAAGTGAATATGAATCAGATTCATAGAATGTGAATAACCAGGCCTGTGGGTAACAGGAACATGGCAGCTCCAAGATGACGATGCACCTTTCCATCCTTCACATCTGACTGAGATTTTCTTGGTCAGACACAGTATTCCTCTTGTTTACCAGGATTCTTGCTCTCCTGTATATGACTCCTTGCAAAGTTTGGCTTTTCCCCAAGCTAAAAATGGCATTGAAAAAGATATATGCGATGGCCACACCATACTCCAATCCCAAAGAAGCCTTTCTGAAATACTTTCAACAGTGGTGGGGCCGCTGGGTGAACTGTGCACAATCCTAAGAAGATTACTTTGAAGGGGAATAGAGTTTGAGACCATCAGTTGATTAACTGTTTTGTTTTCACTTAGTCCGATACTTTTTTAACTTGTATACTAGAATGTGTGATATCATGATTTTTGAAAGATATCAATACATGGCTTTTTCAGTAGCAGAAAGAAGTCACACATCCTTCAGATCAGGTTAGTAAGGAGCCTGCAGAGTTGAGTTAAGCCAAGAATCAGCATCACAGCACTTGGCACATTCCCATACAAGCTGCGCCCTCATCTTCAACAACCAGCTAAGAGTTCCAGTACTAATGGTACCTGTGGTAATCTGATAAGAAACCAGCAGCACTACTGGAATATCACATTTCATGGACATTTAGTAAAAGATGCAGGTCTGGCACCAAATGAGATGTGTTTAAAAAGTAATAAGGCTAGGTGCATGCCTTTTACAAATTTAATTGAACTGCAAATCAACGGTATGGAAATATCAAGCTTAATTTCACTGCTGATTTCCTTGGGTTTATTCATGTTGATGCCCAAAGTGTATGAAGAAGAAGGGTTGGTTTTGTTACACTTAACATCAAATGAAAATATCCATTTTTACTGTTGGTAAAGGAGTGGCAGTTTTAATAGAGTGTGGATTGTGATGTTCTACAACCTTGTATCCGTGGTACTTGTATGTCCGGATTATATGAAACTCAGAAATGTAGGCATGTTTGACAAGTGTGGTGAGGTACTTGTATGTCCGGATTATATGAAACTCAGAAATGCAGGCATGTTTGACAAGTGTGGTGAGGTACTTATATGTCCGGATTATATGAAACTCAGAAATGTAGGCATGTTTGACAGTGTGGTGAGGCATTCGAATGTGCTTATCTGGGAATGTTTTTGCATGAACAAAGTGTTCTTTATGGTGGAGAAATATGTACTGGTTTTAATTTGAGTTCTTGCTTTGAGAATATGGATGTTGAACGTGTTGTACATTTATGGAAAGTCCTTTATTAAAGTTTTATTGCTGTATATTTTTTCACATTGATTCATTGACTCCAGAATTGACATAACTTTTCCGACAAACCCATAGAAGCTTTGTCTTCTGCAGTAAATGTCACAAGTTGTAGATAATAATCATTTCATTACCATGTCAGTTGTAAAGATGTCAACTTTGTTCTCTCGTACATCCCTCCCTTCAACACCAACATCCCTAACTGGGGCATCCTTGAATGTGTTGTTTCATTCATTTACTGTGCCTTTATCTAATAGTCATTCACCTCTGTAATGAGTGGTCAGCTGGAACTTCTGAAGCCAGCCAATCCGCTAACTCGTTATGTCACATTCTTGCATTACCTGGACGGTATATTCATGTTGGTCTTTGCAAGAGAGTTACCTGTCTTGTTATCAACTCACGCCACATCTGTCCATTTTGAAATTTACGAAATATGAACTTAGAATCTGACACTATGATTGCTTTGTTTAGTTTAATTTAGTAGATGGATCAACATCACGGCACACGGGTGTAACCCATAAGTGCCCTTTTCTCCTCCTAACTCGAACCTGAGTCTGGAGAAACTCAGCTCAGTGCACAAACTCCGTAGCACCGGCGAGGATCCTGAAATACTTTGGGTAGATTTTTAACACGAAATTTTGCCCGGGCAGCGCTGTTAGGCTACTCTTTTTCGATTTCCAACTGCGAAGGGATTTTTTACATGCGCAACGATACACACGGGCATCCGATCTCACTACCTAGAGATCAGGGGAAATTTTATTACTAGAAGTCCACGTGAAAAAATCCCGGTCCTCACCATGGCTTGAACCCAGGACCTCCAGCACTCGAGGCGGACACCATACCTCGAGACCATGCAGCCCCCATGGTTGGGGGATAACCTCTAACCTCCAAAAGGCTAGGTGCCTAACGGCACTGATTGCTTTTTTTACTAGAGCACCTGTCATATTCTTCAAAGGTCTGGGAAGGTTAACCCCGCCAACAAATGCCCACAGAAGTTGGATGTGTTTGCTGAAAGGCGCAAGTATCGCAGTAAACAGGCACAGCACAATTATGTCCGAGTGAGTGCCAAATGTCCTTCAAAACACCCGGGAAGGTTAACCCGGTCAACAAATGCCCACAGAAGTTGAATGTGTTGGCCAAAAGGCGCAAGTATTGCAGCTCTGCTGTAAACTGGCACAACGCAATTACGTCCACACACAAAAAAACACTCAAGATGAACGCAGAAGAAGAAACACTTCATAGCTTCAGTGATTGTGACCATCATATTCTTGAGGTGCTGGACCTAATAGCCTTAAGGTGTGCAAACTGGTCTATTACTGACATTTGTACATATTTGTGTAAATTAAACATACATGACAAGCATAACAAAGATATATTGTGACATAAATACAATGTTTATTATTTGTTTATTTAACAACAGCAATTATAAACATTTGCATAACAACAGTTTGTTAAAAACAGATACTCTAAAAATAAGTCACAATATCCACAACATCTGAAACAAATATCATGAATAATTTTACATATAATCAATTGTTTTTACATTAATGTGGTATGAAAACCTGAGCAATGGCGACCATCTTCAATATATTGCTGTTGTAGATAGTTAAGAAATATGCTAGGTAGAAATGTGATAAGCTCGGAAAGAATAGCTCGGACAACAAATACCAGCAAGAAATCAAATGCGGTGACTGAAAGGTGCAAATATCACAGCTCTGCCATAAGCAGACACAAGGCAACTACCTATTATTCTGGTTTTTTTAAATAGTAAAATGAAGAATTAACATACTGCCAGCTTTTCTAGACTGATGCGTTACATAATCACATATGTACATATATAAATTTATGGATTCATAATCACATATGTACGTATATAAATTTTTTGATTCATAATCTCATATGTACAAATATAAATGTGTGGATTGGTTATCTCTCTCTTTAAATATATTAATCTTTATATGATTATGAACAAACACACACATATGTGCGTACAAACACATATACATGCATATCCATATATATGCGTACATAATTACGTTTTTAAATAGCAGCTACCTTATAGGTGCAAAGTGATAGGCCTTCATATACAATGGCTTACAGAATTGTGAAGTTAGGTGAACAGTTCCTTTCCTCCCTAGGGGTAATCATTGGTTCACATTTTAACAAGGCAAGCTCGTCACCAAAGCCAGATGTGGTTAGAAAATTGTCTGGTTGTAACTTCTTCTGTTGAAAACAATTGTTACATTAACCCACCCTGTCATAGCTCAACTGTTTCTGTCCTAGCTAGTGGATACTTTAACCCACTCCACCCAGATGATTCTTGAAATGTCTCTATTCCAGACAGTGGTTTAACATGTTGGCAGCTGCTGCAGTCATTAGCCTGATGTATTGAGCAGACAAGCTGAAAAACATCTGATGGCTGTGGAGGTGTGGTTTATGAGGAACATGCAAAGATTACTGTGGACAGACAAAACCAACGACCAAGTCCTACAAGAAATAATTGAAAAACGTAAATTGATTAGAGAAATTAGAGGTATACAGTCAAAATTTTTTGGCCACACTTTGAGAAGAAATAAATTGAGAGGAAGAGAACAAGGGGAAGGCAGAGAAGTAAATAACTGGATGGCTTGGTCATATGATAAGAACACTGAGCTGATGATCCACGACTCTGGTGATCATGTGAGATGGCAAAACATGACCTCTCACACTTATTGGCATGGTCCATGATGATTGAATGAAGGGTTACCTGGATTGGAACCATATAGTTGTGCTAGTGGCCAGCCTGTTCACTGTCTACTTTGTTGTTCATCCGACATGAAATATGAAGACCTGTCATCATCCAATGAGATTCAGACAGAGACCTGTCATTATCCAATGAGATTCAGACAGAAACCTGTCATCATCCAATGAGATTCAGACAGAAACCTGTCATCATCCAATGAGATTAAGACAAAGACCTGTCATCATCCAATGAGATTCACTGATTGCGATTATGAAGATGACTTTAGAGGTCAGCATTGCCGAATAGATAAGCACACTCTTAAACTTCCAGTGTGTTGATGTTGCGGTAGTGGATTCAACCCCTACACTGGTCAGTTGGACTAAAATGTTGACTTCTCATCCTTCACTTGGGGGACGTAAATTACAAGTACCTCTAAAGTCAGAGTGGGTTTGCCTGATGGGGAGGGACACTGGTAATACTAATAGAGAAAGCTAATCCACACACTAAAATCAGTCCAGTGGACTAGAAGAAGTAGCATGTGTATGGAGTATACATGAGTTCAAAATGATCAATCTCAAGACCAAAAACAAAATGAACACGACTGATGAGGTTGGTATGATCCCGGAAAGTTTCTGGGCAATGTGGACAGTAGATGGCAGTTGCACTAGAGGAGGGATGTGCTGCACTGGACTTTTCTGGCTTGTCTCCATTGATTTGCCAGTGTCACCTCTGTTTGTTAGTTAGATCTTTGTTCAGTTATCATCTTAGTACTCTGGACAAGTCCATAAATGCTCAGATTCACATATGCATCAGCCTCAGGAATCTAATAGTGCCAGTTCTGTGTTAGTTGACAAGGCCCCTCATTCTTTTCATGCGCCTGGGTGTGCCAATTCTTACTCATTCTGGACAATGATGTGGATTCAATGGCATCAAAGTCCTCCGTTCTTGACATCTATCTAAGGACATTAACAACAGCATCACAATACATGGGCTGGCCATCTGCAGGGGATGCAGATCCGGCCAGCTTATCAGCTCGTTCATTTCCCTCAACTTCCAGAATTCCCAGAACGAAGATGAAAGTGACTCTACAGACAACAGACCTCCACAGCTATTCAATCAACTGTCTATGCACAGAACTTGCATTGACTTGCACTCTGTACCATAACGAAATGACTGCTGTCTACATCAACCTCGGCAGCAGTCTCCCACATGCCTGTGTTGATACAAAAGGATTAAGTGCAGTCTTAAAGGTGTCCTTATAGTGCTTTTTGGCCGAATGAGATCTTTTCCCCATGCTGTAATTTGCCATTTGTCTTAACACTTAATGGCAAGACAAAAATCACAAATACTGAAGTACTGGAAAGATCAGGTTATGTGACAGTTTGTTCCTTGCTCAGCCTTCGTAGACTTAGATGGATAGGATACGTTAGGAGGATGAATGATGGTGGAATACCAAAGGACATCTTTTATGGTGAATTACAGATGGGTAACAGATCTCTGGGGTGGCTTCTACTATGATACAAAGATGTGTGTAAGCAAGACATGATTGATATAGGCATTGATATTGCACCTTGGGATCAAGCCGCCGCTGATCGTGTTTGCATGGAGGGCAAAGATCAGAAATGGAATAAAGACAAAGGAGAATATGATTGCAGATAGTTCACACACTGAGTGTGTCAGAAGGAAGTACAAGCGTTAATTTTCGAGAATTCGCTAGACGGTGATGCTGTCGGTCGTCCGACACGTGAGAAGCTCATGGGCCTTACGGCTCAGGCCGGAGGGAGAATTGGGGAGGACTCTGGTGCTTTTGCTGAGACCACAAGTAGCCTGACTATGGAAGTCATGGCAGTAAGTAAAGCAACAACATGGCTCGAGACACAGACATTCACTAGGGCATGTTTCCTTAGTGACTCAATGAACATGCTCCTGAGGATAGAGATGGGGGGGGGGGGGGATCCGAAGAGAATGGTTGCTGTCTCTGGAGCGGTCTCGGCTGGCAAAGATTAGTTTCATCTTCATGCCAGGGCATGTGGGAGTACAAGGGAATGAGCTGGCTGACAAGCTCGCAGGTAAGGCTACCATGGAGGGCGGACGCACCATGGACCAGGCTGACATTCTGAATGCTCTACGAGAAGTAAGACTTTTGCAAGAACCAAGTGATGACTGAATCTACAACCATGGCCAGACTGCGAGAACAGCAAATT
Source organism: Cepaea hortensis (assembly GCA_963921405.1). Lineage (NCBI taxonomy): Eukaryota > Metazoa > Mollusca > Gastropoda > Stylommatophora > Helicidae > Cepaea > Cepaea hortensis. The sequence goes on along the minus strand of OY992885.1, from coordinate 98,841,510 downwards.
AAAAGAGGGGTGGCCAAACAAGAACACTAGGCAGGAAGCCAAAGAAGACTGATAAAGCAACACAGTTTAAACAGTTTTTTTTAATCAACTGGTGTCGTTAGCCGCTACACGCTGCGGGGTTTGCTGAGGAGGGGATCCGAGCACTTATGGACTGAATGGTTCGATGTGCAATGAGGATGACCTGTCGACTAACTAACTAATTTAGTCTACCATTGCTCTCCTCCTTGGCAGTGACCATACTCACTGGTAGGTGACCACAGCCAATGTATCTTTAAAGTAATCTACCATTACAAACTTGAGACCATAACCAACAACCACCTTGTCGGCTGCTACCTAACATCTACAACATAGGAAACCGAAATGATGTTAGTGTAAATTTGTGAAGGATTTTAATTTATGAAGGAATGTGATTTATAAATAAAAAATACAATGAATGAATCACGAAAAAATAAGAAGCAGACGGTAAGCTTTACTATAACATGATCACTAGTAAGTAAATGGATGCTGCGACCCAGGCCTTTGTCAGCACACAAACAACACACACAACACACACACGTCGATACATCTACATGAAATTATATATCAAACGGTAAACATATAATCAATAATTAAACAATGGATAGAATAATCAACAAAATCTTGACAGACTGCGAAGACGAAATGGAAACAGTTGGTAGCAGTTCATGGGAAGGTGCAATGATTAAAGCTGGAATTAGTGGAACTTCAGTAAAGTTAAAAAATAATGCAATGAATGAATACAGAGTTCACTGACTAATTCATATAACAACACTTTCCTCAGCTTTAACTGATTCAGTGCCCTCCCCCCCAAAAAAAAGTATGTTTGGACCAAACATGGTGCACAATCAAATGGACAAGTATTATTACCATGTAATTTCCGCTCACTGAGCATTGAAATTGCAGAAGATATCACGAAACAAAACAAATAACACGATGACCCTAATATGGCTATATATCATCCTTCTGTCCAAATGGGAGGATGTATTTGGCGATGTATTATCCTTCGATGCATTATCCTTATTATCACGTGGTTAACTAAATCATTTCCATCAGTATTCTTAAATCTATGTCATGTTGTGGCATCATGGTTAGTGCATATGCCTATTAAACATTGTTCAGGGTTCAATCCTCAGGAAAGGGCAGGATTTTTTCCCCAACCAGTGCAACTTTGGGACTAATCCAGCCTAATGAAATTGAGTATCAGACAATTGTCTGTGAATAGTTTAGTTTAGTCGATGGATCAACATCACGGCACACGGGCGTAACCCATAAGTGCTCCGTTCTCCTCCTAACTCAAACCTGAATCTGGAGAAACTCAGCTCAATGCACGAACTCCGTAGCACCTGCGAGGATCCTGAAATACTTTGGGTAGATTTTTAACTCGAAATTTTGCCCGGGCAGCGCCGTTAGGCTACTCTTTTTCGATTTCCAACTGCCAAGGGATGTTTTACGTGCACAACAATACACACGGGCGTCCGATCTCACTACCCAGAGACCAGGGGAAATTTTATTACTAGAAGTCCACGTGAAAAAAATCCCGATTCTCACCGGGGCTTGAACCCGGGACCTCCAGCACTCGAGGCGGACACCATACCTCGAGACCACGCAGCCCTCTGGTAGTAATTGTCTGTGAATGTGAGAAGAAAAGGCATTGAAGAAAAGCACTGATCACCCCACCATATATGTTATGGATATGTGAAGGCCTACCATTTCACTCCAAGTATCTGCTATCTATAGGATAGCCTATTAGTAAAAGTATGAAACAGCTAGTATAGAATATATTGGATCAAACCATAACGTGTGTTCTTCTGTTACTGATCAAAGAAACCATGTTGCTTGGTATGAGAGATAATTATATAAAATATTCATTCGCGTAAAAAGATCACCACACTTGTACTATTCACAAAGCTATTATTTATTCTAGTATATAACACAGTAAATAAATAAATGTTGAATAAACACTTTCTATACTAGTTAGTCGCGGTTTCAACTTCAAGGCCAATTATGCTGTTTTCCTGTGCCAGTGAATATCACACAAAATGCTCCTCACTGCCACGTGTGAAAAGAGGAACAGACAGGAGTCTCGACAAACCAACAGCCCGCACAGGTATACTATGCACACACAAAAATGCCGCTGTTAGAATGACGAGACAAAAGTCCACCAGGAAAAATACAGTTAATCCTCGATGGAAGTGGCAATCACTAGAAAACCAGCAGCCACACATTACTGCATAAGGCAACCCAGTTACTTCAGCGACCGGCTGCCCACCATTTTTCTGAACGTGCAGTTCACGCTACAAACAACCGCGGACAGATGTAAAAGCACTCCATACGAAATTCACAGCTCAGTGTCGCTCCACGCACTCAACTCATTAGCAGGTCGACGGAACCATTTCTATGCTAACAATTATTAAGCTGTCAATGACTGTCACAGATATCCAATAGAGATGCTATCATAACATCAGACGGAAGATACGTGGTGTAGATTATAAGCAAAACAGGCAAAGCAAAATGTGTATTTCAGAAGATGAAAAGTATCTTACGCAATAAGCTGCACTCATTAAATGTCAGAAAGAATAATGAAATGCTATACAGTATACAGAACTTGTTTTGCTGTATGGCAGTAAATCTTGGAATGTAAACAAATAAATTAGGCAGATCTTAGAAGGAACAGAAATGTGGTTTCTGAGATGAATGTTGCGAATACCTTGGACTACCAGAGTAACTGACAATGTTTTTAAGGAAAGTAGAACATTATTTACAACTAGAGATAAAAAGACAATGTTTTTAATGAAAGTAGAACATTCGCTCAGAAAGCAATGGCAAACTACTGAGCGTAATCTTGCCTAGTACATCAACAGCAACTGAAAAATGCTGATGTTGACTGCAACGTCCTATAAGGAATATGCAACATAAAAATTAAAAAAAGAACATTATTTACAACTATTGAGAAACAGAATGCTTTTATGTTTTAATGTAAGTAGAACATATGCAAAACTAGAGAAAAAAGACAACGTTCTTTGGTCATATAATGAAAACAGAGACTGGAAAACATGATCAGATGTAGGAGAGGCAGACTAAGAGAAATAATGCTAGATGGCCTCAGATGATTGTCCGATGGAATACCATCAATCGAAGTGATTCCAGAACACACCACAATTATACACAATTCAAGACCGGAAAATCAGCCGTGTGCACACGCTGACTGGCGCCGCAGAAGCAGATCACATATTTGAAGAATGCCCGAAACACGACTATATAGGCAAACCTGGCCTAGAGAAACAACAGTGGAAGTTAAATTCTACAGATCTATGAGTGAACTCAGAAAAAGGCAATGGCGTTTATACAGTGCAAATAATATTGACAAATTTAAGACAAACGAAAGAAGAAGATCTGGAGCACAAAGGACTGAGACACATGTACACCTACACCATTTGGCAGGGCACATGATTATGACGATGAAATTAACACTGTTTATATTAACAGGCATATGTCGTGATATTTTTTTTCCCTTCAAATTTAACTTAAAAATTGAGAGAAACCTGGCTACCTGGAAGGATAACTCTCTTAGACGAAGGATGAACATGTATTGTCATAATTATTCAAATTTGTAATCTGCTGTCCTTGAAATTACGGAAAGTATTTATATTCTTCCCATGCCTATACTATCCTTCAGATTATGTGGTTGTCTGTATATCTATCTATCCTCTATTTAGGGTAACAAAGCATGACAGAAAATTTGGACAGGCAGAGCCCACAAGCCCAATCTGCCTATGGGAGCAATAATCCAGAAAAGAAACTCCAACTGTCCAAATCAGAAGATGTTGGCCTAAGCGGCACGAGACTAGAAAGCGAACATTTAAGTACCACAATGGATTCCATGCAACACGCATAGCAAACGATTGTAGAAGAGGAAGAAACTATATATCTATTCATTAATGCATTAACCTACCCAATGTATCCGTTTGCCTACTTGTCTGTCAATATGTATGGTATGCATGTCTATTTGTCCGTCTGTATGTATGCATGTCTACTTGTCTATATGTATGCATGTTAATCTGCCTGTCTATATGTTTGCTAATATACTTGTCTGTCTATATGTATGCACGATGTGTGGGGGGGGGGGGCACCTTGCAGTCTTGACAGACTAAAGTATGTGAATTGGAATTTGGCCAAAATTGCAACTCACAATGCCTGGGCAGAGCTTCAGAGAACACGTGGTGTCCAAACGACACGTTCCCTCTCTCGGCCTTGCCTTGTTTCATCCAGAGGATTGGATAACCAATACGTCTGGCACAAGGTAGGCTGCAGACGCTGGCGGCCCAGCGTCAAACCTCCGAGACCTCGCCTCCACGATCAAGAAGCGAGCGGTGGCCAGACCCTAAACCTTTGGGACTTGACTTAGTTGCGTTCAGCCACATCCCGCAGGTATACGCGCCCGATATATATATATATATATATATATATATATATATATATATATATATAATCTATTCGCCTGTCTGTTAATTCATGTGTCAATTTAATTTACCCCAACCTGTCTACATGTATATCATGCCCCATATGGACAATGATAATCCTTTTTGTAGTTTCCTTTTGCCAATAAGCATACAAGAGAGTTAAAATGTACGTTCTGTTAAACACATCATATACCAATAATTTACTTGCCACCAATCAGAAAAAAGTTATCGCTTAAAAGACCACAGAGTTGACTTCATTGCACTGGGTTTCTATCCATATGGCTCGGTCTTTTTTCGCAGCGCGGAAAAGCGTCACACAAAGCAAGAACTCCGTAGCTCCAGCGACGACCTCTAGGCATCTCTGAGAAAAACTCACTCTTGAACCGAAGGACGCAGCCAGGAATCGAACCCACAACCTTCGGAGCCAGAGTCAAACGGCTTTACCACTTCGACATGGAGACTCTGGTGCAACCAATCAGAGACAAGCAGTAATCTTTACATGTCACACGTTACAGTTAAAACAAGAATATTTACATGTACATATTTATTTGCTCACAATAATCAGATTCAAATGCATTATGACCACTTGCGACAGCAATCCTGTTTGTTACAGACTGCACGGTAAAACGTATCGGAGGCACACATTTTGTTATTGCATGCGTTTGTTATACATTGCATTGCCTTGGGGCAAAAAACCTGGCGCAGGGAATGTGCATGTATTTAAATATGGAATGTGCAGAGAGAGTGTTGTGAAACTTCAAATGACCAGTACGTGGTTTGTTTGTCCAATCCATCTGTGTGGTCTCATCAGAGAAATGCAAATGGCTGCTGCAGACATCACCACAAGGCCGCCTCCTGCATGAATGAAAATAAATAAATAATTATTAACCGATTCAGTGCCGAAGGATAATACATTGCCAAATGTACCCTCCCATTTGGACAGAAGGACGGTATACTGCCATACTAGGATTATTGTGTTATATGGTTTGTTTCGTGGTATCAGCCGCAATTTTAATGCTCGGTGAACGGAAATTTGCATTATATTACTTGTGCATTTGATTGTGCACCATGTGTGCTCTAAACCAACTTTTTGTTTGGTACTGAAGCAGTTAAGCTATTGAACTATAATAATTACTACAGTAATTGTAGATACAGTCATAATGATCACGCGCCTAGTTAGATGGTGTAGCCATCCATGTCTCTCCACAGATCTCTATCCCCGATGTTCTGAATCAACTGCAGATGATATTCCCTACTTGCCACATTCTCAGTCCATCCAGCATCATTTCTCTTGGTCTGCCACTTCTCCAATTGATCTTTCCAATCGCCACAATATTTTCCAGTGTCCTTCGCCTCAGTAAGTGACCAGCGGGCAAGCTTCTCACTGGTATCTCGGCTCCCTAATGAAGACACGATATTTTAATGGGAAATGTGGAGGTCAGCATGGCTGAATGGATAAAAGCGCCTGCTCTTAAACTTCTGGTGTGCTGATGCTGAGGTAGCGGGTTCAACCCCTACACCGGTCAGTTGGACTAAAATGTTGACTTCTCGTCCTTGATTTGTGAACGTAAATTACAAGTACCTCAGAAATCGGAGTGGGGTCGCCTGTTGGCGTGGGACATTAGTAATAGGGAAAACTATTCCACACGCAAGAATCAGTCCAGTTCTATAAGAATTAGTAACACGTGTATGGATTACCCTTGAGTTAAAAGCGAGCGAGCGCAAATAAAAAAAAAAAAGGAAAATGTTACTTTAGTCAAGCCACATTAAAGAAACACCACAGCCAGAGAATGAGCAATATCACGTAAGCATAAGAAAACAAGTAGTGCCAGACTGGACATATACGGTAACAGCAAATCAACTTACGGGAACAGATGAAAGACAATGGCGGTAGTGTGGTCAGATAACCAAGGCCATCTGCAAGGAAGAAACAACATTGTTATTTAAATGTCGCTGTTATTTAACATGTTCGAAATTCATCAGCAAAGTAGGTAATGTCATAAGTACGGTCGGAGACGGGTTCCACGCCTGGGCTTGTCGCCTGCGAAAGGTGAGAGGAGGACTGGCTACCTATTGCTCCATGCATCCAGACCTACAAGATATGATGGTTCTATCATATCACAGATCCATAGCAGGGGAGCTGCTTCGGGAGAAATTAATTTAATTATTGAAGTAGCAGGTCCTTAGTAGAACATCGTTCTCACTGTCTGCTGGACTCATTCTCAGTCCTTAGTAGAACATCGTTCTCACTGTCTGCTGGACTCATTCTCAGTCCTTAGTAGAACATCGCTCTCACTGCCTGCTGAACTGATTCTCAGTCCTTAGTAGAACATCGCTCTCACTGCCTGCTGAACTGATTCTCAGTCCTTAGTAGAACATCGCTCTCACTGTCTGCTGAACTCATTCTCAGTCCTTAGTAGAACATCGCTCTCACTGCCTGCTGAACTGATTCTCAGTCCTTAGTAGAACATCGCTCTCACTGCCTGCTGAACTGATTCTCAGTCCTTAGTAGAACATCGCTTTCATGGCCTGCTGAACTCATTCTCAGTCCTTAGTAGAACATCGTTCTCACTGTCTGCTGGACTCATTCTCAGTCCTTAGTAGAACATCGCTCTCACTGCCTGCTGAACTGATTCTCAGTCCTTAGTAGAACATCGCTCTCACTGTCTGCTGAACTCATTCTCAGTCCTTAGTAGAACATCGCTCTCACTGTCTGCTGGACTCATTCTCAGTCCTTAGTAGAACATCGCTCTCACTGCCTGCTGAACTGATTCTCAGTCCTTAGTAGAACATCGCTCTCATGGCCTGCTGAACTCATTCTCAGTCCTTAGTAGAACATCGTTCTCACTGCCTGCCGAACTCATTCTCAGTCCTTAGTAGAACATAGCTCTCACTGCCTGCTGAACTAATACACAGGCCTTAGTAGAACATCGTTCTCACTGCCTGCCGAACTCATTCTTAGTCCTTAGTAGAACATCATTCTCACTGCCTGCTGAACTCATTCTCAGTCCTTAGTAGAACATCGTTCTCACTGCCTGCTGAACTCATTCTCAGTCCTTAGTAGAACGTTGCTCTCACTGCCTGCTGAACTCATTCTCAGTCCTTAGTAGAACATCGCTCTCATGGCCTGCTGAACTCATTCTCAGTCCTTAGTAGGACATCGCTCTCACTGTCTGCTGAACTCATTCTCAGTCCTTAGTAGGACATCGCTCTCACTGTCTGCTGAACGCATTCTTAGTCCTTAGTAGAACATCGCTCTCACGGCCTGCTGAACTCATTCTCAGTCCTTAGTAGGACATCGCTCTCACTGTCTGCTGAACTCATTCTCAGTCCTTAGTAGAACGTCGCTCTCACTGCCTGCTGAACTCATTCTCAGTCCTTAGTAGAACATCGCTCTCACTGCCTGCTGAACTCATTCTCAGTCCTTAGTAGAACATCGCTCTCACAGCCTGCTGAACTCATTCTCAGTCCTTAGTAGAACATCGCTCTCATGGCCTGCCGAACTCATTCTCAGTCCTTAGTAGAACATCACTCTCACTGCCTGCCGAACTCATTCTCAGTCCTTAGTAGAACATAGCTCTCACTGCCTGCTGAACTCATTCTCAGTCCTTAGTAGAACATAGCTCTCACTGCCTGCCGAACTCATTCTTAGTCCTTAGTAGAACATCATTCTCACTGCCTGCTGAACTCATTCTCAGTCCTTAGTAGAACATCGTTCTCACTGCCTGCTGAACTCATTCTCAGTCCTTAGTAGAACGTTGCTCTCACTGCCTGCTGAACTCATTCTCAGTCCTTAGTAGAACGTTGCTCTCATGGCCTGCTAAACTCATTCTCAGTCCTTAGTAGGACATCGCTCTCACTGTCTGCTGAACTCATTCTCAGTCCTTAGTAGGACATCGCTCTCACGGCCTGCTGAACTCATTCTCAGTCCTTAGTAGAACATCGTTCTCACGGCCTGCCGAACTCATTCTCAGTCCTTAGTAGAACATCGCTCTCACTGCCTGCCGAACTCATTCTCAGTCCTTAGTAGGACATCGCTCTCACGGCCTGCTGAATTCATTCTCAGTCCTTAGTAGAACATCGCTCTCACGGCCTGCCGAACTCATTCTCTGTCCTTAGTAGAACATCACACTCACTGCCTGCCGAACTCATTCTCAGTCCTTAGTAGAACATAGCTCTCACTGCCTGCTGAACTCATTCTCAGTCCTTAGTAGAACATCGTTCTCACTGCCTGCCGAACTCATTCTTAGTCCTTAGTAGAACATCATTCTCACTGCCTGCCGAACTCATTCTCAGTCCTTAGTAGAACATCGTTCTCACTGCCTGCTGAACTCATTCTCAGTCCTTAGTAGAACGTCGCTCTCACTGCCTGCTGAACTCATTCTCAGTCCTTAGTAGAACGTTGCTCTCACTGCCTGCTGAACTCATTCTCAGTCCTTAGTAGGACATCGCTCTCACGGCCTGCCGAACTCATTCTCAGTCCTTAGTAGAACATCGCTCACACGGCCTGCTGAACTCATTCTCAGTCCTTAGTAGAACATCGCTCTCACTGCCTGCTGAACTCATTCTCAGTCCTTAGTAGAACATCGCTCTCACTGCCTGCCGAACTCATTCTCAGTCCTTAGTAGAACATCGTTCTCACTGCCTGCCGAACTCATTCTCAGTCCTTAGTAGAACATAGCTCTCACTGCCTGCTGAACTCATTCTCAGTCCTTAGTAGAACATCGTTCTCACTGCCTGCTGAACTCATTCTCAGTCCTTAGTAGAACATCGTTCTCACTGCCTGCTGAACTCATTCTCAGTCCTTAGTAGAACATCGCTCTCACTGCCTGCTGAACTCATTCTCAGTCCTTAGTAGAACATCGCTCACACGGCCTGCTGAACTCATTCTCAGTCCTTAGTAGAACATCGCTCTCACTGCCTGCTGAACTCATTCTCAGTCCTTAGTAGAACATCGCTCTCACTGCCTGCCGAACTCATTCTCAGTCCTTAGTAGAACATCGTTCTCACTGCCTGCCGAACTCATTCTCAGTCCTTAGTAGAACATAGCTCTCACTGCCTGCTGAACTCATTCTCAGTCCTTAGTAGAACATCGTTCTCACTGCCTGCTGAACTCATTCTCAGTCCTTAGTAGAACATCGTTCTCACTGCCTGCTGAACTCATTCTCAGTCCTTAGTAGAACATCGCTCTCACTGCCTGCTGAACTCATTCTCAGTCCTTAGTAGAACATCGTTCTCACTGCCTGCTGAACTCATTCTCAGTCCTTAGTAGAACATCGTTCTCACTGCCTGCTGAACTCATTCTCAGTCCTTAGTAGAACATCGCTCTCACTGCCTGCTGAACTCATTCTCAGTCCTTAGTAGAACATCGTTCTCACTGCCTGCTGAACTCATTCTCAGTCCATAGTAGAACATCATTCTCACTGCCTGCTGAACTCATTCTCAGTCCATAGTAGAACATCGTTCTCACTGCCTGCTGAACTCATTCTCAGTCCTTAGTAGAACATCGTTCTCACTGCCTGCTGAACTCATTCTCAGTCCTTAGTAGAACATCGTTCTCACTGCCTGCTGAACTCATTCTCAGTCCTTAGTAGAACGTCGCTCTCACTGTCTGCTGAACTCATTCTCAGTCCTTAGTAGAACATCGTTCTCACTGCCTGCTGAACTCATTCTCAGTCCTTAGTAGAACATCGTTCTCACTGCCTGCTGAACTCATTCTCAGTCCTTAGTAGAACATCGTTCTCACTGCCTGCTGAACTCATTCTCAGTCCTTAGTAGGACATCGTTCTCACTGCCTGCTGAACTCATTCTCAGTCCTTAGTAGAACATCGTTCTCACTGCCTGCTGAACTCATTCTCAGTCCTTAGTAGAACATCGTTCTCCCTGCCTGCTGAACTCATTCTCAGTCCTTAGTAGAACATCGTTCTCACTGTCTGCTGAACTCATTCTCAGTCCTTAGTAGAACATCGTTCTCACTGCCTGCTGAACTCATTCTCAGGCCTTAGTAGAACATCGTTCTCACTGCCTGCTGAACTCATTAGTCCTTAGTAGAACATCGTTCTCACTGCCTGCTGAACTCATTCTCAGTCCTTAGTAGAACGTTGCTCTCACGGCCTGCTGAACGGATTCTTAGACCTTAGTAGAACATCACTCTCACGGCCTGCTGAACTGATTCTTAGCCCTTTGTAGAACATCGTTCTCACTGCCTGCTGAACTGATTCTTAGCCCTTTGCAGAACATCGTTCTCACTGCCTGCTGAACTCATTCTTAGCCCTTTGTAGAACATCGCTCTTACTGCCCGCTGAACTAATTCTCAGTCCTTAGTAGAACATCGTTCTCACTGCCTGCTGAACTCATTCTCAGTCCTTAGTAGAACATCGCTCTCACGGCCTGCTGAACTCATTCTCAGTCCTTAGTAGAACATCGCTCTCACGGCCTGCTGAACTCATTCTCAGTCCTTAGTAGAACATCGCTCTCACGGCCTGCTGAACTCATTCTAGGTCCTTAGTAGAGCTTCGCTCTCCCGGGAAGGTTAACCCGGTGAACAAATGCCCGCAGAAGTCGGATGTGTCGGCCTAACGGCGCAAGAACACAGCTCTGCTGTAAACAGGCACAATGCAATCACGTCCGGAAAAAAAAACACTCCGGATGAACGCAGCAAAAGAAGAAGAACGTCGCTCTCATGGCCTGCTGAACACATTCTCAGTCCTTAGTAGAACATCACTCTCACAGCCTGCCGAACTGATTCTTAGTCCTTAGCAGAACATCTCTCTCACGGCCTGCTGAACACATTCTCAGTCCTTAGCAGAGCATCGCTCTCACGGTCTGGACAATGAGCAGTCAAGCTGAAAAACATCTGATGGCTGTGGAAATGTGGTTTCTGAGGAAAATGCAAAGAATACCATGGACAGACAGAAAAACCAATGAACAAGTCCTTCAAGAAACAAATGAAGATCGTAAACTGATTAGAGATATTAGACGTAGACAGTCAAAATAATTTGGGCATGTTATGAGAAGAAATGACTTGGAGAACATGGTGACAACTGGCAAGATCTAAGGGAAAAGACCAAGAAGTAAATACCTGGATGGCTTGGCCACGTGGCATGGTCGAGTCAAGAACACAGAGCTGATCCACGACTGGTGATCCAGTGAGATGGCAGAACATGACCGCCCACGCTTATTGGCATGGCACATGATATATATATACACACACACACATGCACACACACACACACACACACGACTTACTTGCCAACTGGATCCCGAGTATAATGGCCAGCAGGGACATGAGGAAGAGAGATGCTATATGACACAACAAGCAACACCAGCCCACAAGAGGACCGCGCTTGGTGTCTTCCTGCCCTGCCTCAGTTGGCCGATAGGCAATCAGCTTGTGTCTGAACACGTTCAGAGGAACGCCCCTGCTTCTGACAAGACAGAGGTCACTGAGGTCATCATACTGTAAGGCAAAGCCGGCGGTAAACAAGAGGTAGTTGTGGAACGGCCTGGAATGTTCTGGAAACAGGCACAGGATCATACCGCAAGTACCTGGACGGATGTAAGAGATGCATACATTATTGACTTGTACATACGTTTATTTGTGGTCAATTGGTCATGGTGGCGTAAAGCCAATTTACATACACACACAAGAAAAGCATATTGGGGGAAATGGTGGTGCTATGTGTTTATATTAAACAATAATATTTATAAAGATAATATGTCAGTAACATACAGAACTTACAGTAAAATACAAAAAACTTCTAAAAAAAAATGTAAAATGAAAAGAGAGAGTTGATGCAAGAAATAAGAGACAAGTGAAATATTTTGGCCACGTTCAAAGACATAAAACTCTTATAATAAAAACCATGCTGGAGGGTAAGGTTTGGGCAAGCGAGCAAGAGATAGACAACCATTCAAATTGGAAGATAACATAAGAGATGGACGAACAGAAATTTTACAGATTGTGCAATCAAGGCGAGAGACAGTGTTGGAGATCCACTGCAACCTATCTTCATTGTGGAAAGGACACCTGATTTATTGACTTATGAAGATAGTGTGGTGGCTTTCCTTTGCCTTTCACATCCACGCAGAGGTATGTTACCTCTGTCTTTGAAAGCAATTTAAGATTGTCAGTGACATTGAGCACTAACAGGAAAGACCAGATGGAACATAATCAGACGGCAACTGGTAACATCAGTTTTGGGACTCTTCGCTGGTTGTTGAAGATGGGGATGGAGTGTATATGGGACTGTACATTGTGCTGTAATGTCAATTCTTGACTTAATACAACTGTTTTCCAGACTCAGTACCATATCTAGGGGACCATGTCGCATAGTTCTCAATCCCCTTTCCAATCTCAGAAACCAGTGTGGTGTACGTGACGGCATTAGAACTTTATATCTGCAGAGAGACATACTCGGATGGATTCGCAGGTCATGATTCAGCACAGCACATACAGACCAGCAAGGATTAGGACTAGACTGGTAATGCTTCCCCCCTGGGATTCAGGTTGTTCACTGGCAACCGACTTCTCCAGCGGCAACATTCATTGTGTATTTTCTCTTGAAATGTTTTTTTTTTTTTGATCGCTCACTATGAACTCAAGCATAGTCCACACAAGTGCTACTACATTTAGTGCACTGGACTGATTTTGCGTGTGGATTAGCATTCCCTATTACCACCATCACTCGCCATCAGGCGAATTCACTCCGAATTCTTGTAATTTACGTCCCCAAGTCAAGGACGAGAAGTCAACAGTTTAGTCTGGTTGACCTACCTCGGTATCAGCAAACTGGAAGTTTTAGAGCGAGCACTCTTACCCATTTGGCAAAGCTGACCTAGATAATCATTTTAAAACAATGAATAAAACGGATTATAGAGAAACAAAAGAAGTCAAAACCCCCTCTTGAACAGAAGAACAATAATCGAGAAAATATCACTGACCCACCTAGGAGACCCAGTTGCATGTAGTTACTTGCTAGGTTCAGTCTACACAGGGTAGTACATGGCTGAGATAACTCAATGCACATCTTCAAGGTCATCAGTACAAAGCAAAGTAGCAGCTGCAGAGATGCTAGGCCAGTTGGTGTGTTGAAGTAATGAAATCTCCAGCCCAATGACAGCCACGTGGTGTCAACACCTGGTGATGAGAGCAAGTGTAACCATGTTGTATCTACATATTATAAGAAGCGACAGTACAACCATAGTAGGATACAGTAATGAGAGCAAGAATACACATGGTCGTATCTGTTGTTGAATTAGATGTTGTTTGTCAATCAAGAATGATGACCATTCATTTCATCCAGTGGGGTTGAAAGTATGCAGCCGTGAGTTCTAAGATGGCTGGTAAGGCCTATTTTGGCTCGAAATGTTCTATGATAGTGTGGGCAAAGAATGCTTGACGTTCCAGGAGAAGGATCTCCTGCAGTGGTTTTTCTGTCCAGCCTTTGTTTTTCACAGCTCTTGCAGTTCCGTTTGCTTCACAAGTGACTACACCCTTATGTAATGATGTACGCCATGAATTTAGGTCTTTGGCAGCAGTCTCCCAAGTGTCACGATGAATTCCAAAAGCTTTTAGTGAGATCTTCAGAGTGTCTTTAAAGTGTTTCCTCTGGCCGCCTTTGGGGAGTTTACCACAACGCAGCTCACCGTAAAAAAATTTGTTTAGGGAGCCTGTGATCTGGCATGCGAGTCAAGTGACCAGCCCAGAGAATCTGAATCTTCATTAGTAGGGTGTGGATACTGGGCATGGACGCTCTTTCTAGAACTTTAGTGTCTGGGATCTTGTCTTGCCATTTAATCTTCAATAGCTTCCTAAGGCAGACTGTGTGGAAGTGGTTTAATTTCCTAGCGTGTCGCTGGTAAACAGTCCAGGTTTCACAAGCATATAACCGTGTGGATAATACGACTTCTTTGTAGACTTTCAGCTTTGTTTGCAGGCTTATTCCATTTCTGTCCCACACATTCTTGTACATTCTGCCAAAGGCCACACTGGCCCTGGATGGTTGTATCTACACATTATAAGAAGCTACAGTACAACAATGGTAGGATACAGTGATGAGAGCAAGTGTATCCATTGTAACGTGCATGGGTTTACGCAACACTGGGGTGAATGTACTAGCTAAGCATTTTGTAATACTATCAAGGTTAACTGGGTCAGAGAAGAATATGCAGATCTGAGACCAGGCGGGTTAATCACAATCATCAACAAACTGGGGTAATCCCAGACAAGGTGATGGTTAAGGCACGTACACATCAATATAAATCGTCAGCTAATGGGGGAAGCTCCGAAACAACTGGTTAGGATATAATGTACTTGTCTATATTAAAATCACCGGTGGGAAGGTGAATCGTGCTAGTCGATGAAGGAAAATTCTAAATGTAATGTTCATGGGAACTGATAAGTGGGATCAGGGGTTAAATAGCATTTATTGGGAGGTCCGGGAAGAGGGAACAAAGACACAAGTCTGGGCAAATTTCAGGAAGTGGAGTTGTGACGGAGTTAGGGACAACTCTGCCTGGTGGTTTTCAGACAAGGGAAGTTGAATTCTGAGGCTAAGCGAGGGAGACTTAGCGAGAGCATTCAGTCTAAGGCTAACCGAGGGAGTCTTATCCAAACAGTGGAGTTCTGAGCTCTGGACCAGTATGGGTAGCTGAGTCCAGACAGAAGAGACTCTGAGGAGGTGGTTAGATTCACGGACGGAGAAGAGTCCGTAACAGTTTATTGTGCGAGGCCAGTTGACGGCAACAGTATGGTCGCAGGACCTTACTGTGTTATATTCTAATCTGCGTGTGTTGGACATGTGCATAGGCAATGTAGATATTTATTTCACTGTTGAATGTTCCTGAAGAGTGTTACAACATCGAGTTTGTTTCAAATTAAAATGTTGTGTGCGAAGGCTAGTGTTCTATATTGATTCATCGTTGTTGAGCAATCGTCTGACACAATATTCACACTAACATCCTCTAGACACAACCACAGCCACTTCTATCTGTCATAACCTTGTGACACCCATGATGTTTCTAAACCTTATAACAAGAGACAGTACAATTATAGTAGTATACAAGGATGAGCGTAGCGTAAGCGCAGAACATAACCATTTTTCTATGTAATAAGTTATATAAGTGAAAAAGTCAAGAACCATTTTATACACTTTAGACTATTGGGTATATGGTACACGGTCAATGTTTTTATTGAGCAATCGATGCTTGATGGGTCATGTGGTTTTAGGCTGGTCATGTGGTTTTAGGCTGGTCATGTGGTTTTAGGCTGGTCATGTGGTTTTAGGCTGGGTCGGCCTTGAAGCCCAGGTATACTTGAGAAAAACAACCTGCCTCAGTGAGGATTCGAACACACGCCTATGAGTACAGTAAAAACAAAGGACCGTTTTACACTTCTTAAGGCGCATTGGACATATGGTGCTAGAGCTATTTATGTACAGACCAATCGCACTCAGTGGCTGATGCTGTCAGTATGACACCGGTCCACTTTACTTCCCAAGACATTTTCTGAAATACATTTCATGCTGGGTGGACCTGAGAGCCTAGGTTTATATTAAATATCCTCCCTGATTCAAACAATTCAAGATTCAAACCCATAATCATCCATGTAGGCGACGAGAGTCTATGACTGTCAGACCGGCAGATAATTTATGTGCCTTGGATCCATTCTTTCCTTCATCTCATCTCATCTTGTTCCTCTTATACTTTGCGGTGTCGAGGTGAAGCATACGCAGCAGGAGAGTGCCCGTTTAAGGGCTTCGTGTATCGAGATTCCCATAGACTCTCCTTCATCATTAGCAAACTGTGCATCCTTTGGGCCAGTTTCGAAGCTTCCTAATCATGCTCCGCTAGTGGCGCGTGTCTCTTCTGCTCCTTTCCTTGTTGTCTACGTCTATAGTGACAGGTCTCTGCATGTATTTATGACACTGCATTCCTTTACATATCTCTACTAAAAGAAAGAAGATCGACTTCATTGCACCGGGTTTAATTCCATATGGCTCGGTCTCATTCCCATTGCGTCCCGTCGAAAGCGCCGCACAAAGCACAATCTCTGTAGCTCCAATGACGACCCTCAGGAGTCATCACTTATAAGGAGTTTGCTGTCCATGGTTTTCTACACTAGATCTTTATGCTTTAAGTTATGACAGAGCCATGATTACTTTCTATATTGTACATTCAATCAATCAATCATGTGCCATGCCGGAAAGCTTGGGCGGTCATGACTGGCCATTTCACTCAATCACCAGAGTCGTGGATCAGCTCAGTGTTCCTGTCTCGATCATGCCATGTGGCCAAGCCATCCAGGTATTTACTTCTCGGTCTTCCCCTTGGTCTGTTCCCTTCGATCTTGCCAGTTGTCACTAAGTTCTCCAATCCATTTCTTCTCATAACATGTCCAAAAAATTGTAACTGTCTACGTCTAATTTCTCTAATCAATTTACGATTTTCATTTTCTCCTGTAGTACTTGGTCATTGGTTTTTCTGTCTGTCTATGGTATTCTTTGCATTTTCCTCAGAAACCACATTTCTGCAGCCATCAGATGTTTTTCAGCTTGACTGCTCATTGTCACTGTACACATTAGTGTTTACATATTGCTATGACAATACTGTATATAGATTATCTATTAACCAGTCACTAGCTATGTAATTTATTAACAAATAACTAGCTACATAAGCTATTAACCAGTCACTAGCTAAGTAATCTTCTTCGCTGTCAAGAATGTTTATTTTGGACATAATTTTGTTGTGCCTGTTTACAACAGAGCTGCGATATTTGAGCCTTTCGGCCGACACATCAGGCATTTGTTGACCGGGTTAACCTTCCCGGGTGCTAGGTAATCTATAAACCAATGACTAGCTAGGCAATCTATTAACTAATTGATTAAACAATGATTTGCTAGGTAATATATTAAACAATCATTAGTTAGATAACCTATTAACAAATACTAGCAATTTATCTATTAACCAGTCACTAGCTAGGTAATCTATTAGCCAATCACTAATTAGATAATCTATTAGCAATCACTATCTAGTAATCAATTCACCAATCACTAGCTGGATAATCTATTAACCAATCACTATCTAGTATTCAGTTCACCAGTCACTAGCTAGATAATCTATTAACCAATCAATCAGTCATTTGTATATGCATACTTCAAACGACAAGATTCAACAATATAACAGCATTGAACAACAACAATAACAATAAGAGCAACAACAACACGCTGGTACCTGCACCCCATGTTAACCACACAAGTAAAGATATAAAAGACACCACACATCCATCATTGCTGATCTGGAGTTTGCTGTCCTTTTTGACACCGCTAGGGGAAGTCACGTCATTTTCCTCCTCTATTTTAACTAATTTCTCAGGAAGTGCCGGGACATCTGTATTGGGTGTCTTATACAACAGTTTCTCTATGGATGTGAGTAAGTACAAGTAAATGCACAGAGAAAACAACATGTGAAAATAAATATAGAATGCGTAGAGAACACGAGACAGACTAAAAAGAAAGCAGAAATAGTAATTATTCTTGTAGAGTAAGGGGGTCATCATCATCATGTGCCACGCCAGCTGCTCTGCCATGTTTCACCATCTCACAGCCACCCAAGTTTTGGATCACCAGAGCCTGGGATCAGCTCCTTGTTCTTGTCCCAGTTATGCCATGTAGTATTTATAAATTTTTCTTCACTCTGCTTTTTTTTTGCCATGAAGTATACCAGTTGTCACCAAGTTTTCAAGTTGTTTTCCTATTCATAATGTATTAATAAAATATTGACTTTCTATTGAACGGAGGGAATAGCATAGTCCATGGGAATATCGATACATAAAGCCCATAATCGGGCACTCTCACGATGTTTATACTTTACCTCGACACCGCAAGGTACAAGAGGAACATGATGAGATGAGATGAGATGCGATTGACTTTCTAAGTCTCTATTAAATTTACAGATTTCATTTTGGTGAGTATATTTTTCCATCTTGCATAAAGCTACTTAAGCCAGGGCGATTCCTGTTATGTTTCCTCCAAGCATCTCTGTGTCCGTTTCTGTCCACCTTGTTTCACATGATCCCAAAATACCAATGTCGTAGCGTTTCATCTCCTCCACCACATGTGCTGTCTTATCTGTGCTGTCTTACCTGTACTGTCTCAACTGTGCTATCTTACCTGATTCGTACGTAGTTCTAACATTCATGTGCAAGTTCTCGAGATTTCTCTAGGTGACAGGAAGACCATCTGTGACACGGAATCCTTGCGGCTTTCTACACATCACGCTACGCCTATTCTAGAAAAGCCTGCCAGGCTGGTTCAATTATTCTTTGTTTGTACCCTTAGACGCTTCTTATGACATGCTTGGTAGGCTGCAGTGTTAATATTTTTTGCTTCCCTGTAGCGTCAAGTTAACAAACAACTACGATCCCTTACAATAGAACCTGTGTTCTTGTCACAAATTGCTAAATCCTTATCTGTTCTCTGCAACTGCCCGCCTATAACTGATTTTCTGCGATGACAGGCTCATTTGCATTTGTTTATATGTTCTATTGGATAACAAGTAGCAATCTTCAGACTCCGCACAGGCCACAACAAGCTGAAATACCACTTGTTGAATACACTAAAGATAAGAGACACTGATGAATATGACTGTGGAGCTGGTAAAATGGCAGCTAAACATTTGTTGCTAGAGTGTCCAACATGTGTAGAACAGAGAAAGATATGTTGGCCTACACCCGTTTCTCTTGAGGACAAACTCTATGGAGATGTCAACAAGCTCAAGTTGGCTGCTGCTTTCTTTGGATTTATTCATATCGACGTCTTTAGCGTACAAAGGAGAAGAAGAAGAAGTAGAAGAATATTCTAACAGTGGTATCCTTTGTTGTCCATATTTCTTACACTTTCGATAACAATGCATATACTACAGGGTGTATTTTTAATGACCGTGGGGATTATGAAAATATTGCCGTTCCAAGTTTTGTAATTACCGTTTCTGGAGTTCATGCACCATAAACGGTAAATACAAAACTTGGAACGGCAATATTTTCAAAAATCCCACAGTCATTAAAAATACACCCTATATTATCCTTCTAATGTTAAGAACATATTTATTAGCAGAAAATAAAACAAATAGCATTTTCAGAAATGTAAGAACACGCCATTCTTTCTCAGCGTTTATACTCACCTTGTTCAGCAGTACATATCTTTCTTTTGGAATGCAGGTAGACCATCAGTGGAACTAAGGAACTAGCAAGCACAACCAAGGCAAGATACAGCAATATGCTGTAATTGCCTTCATTTCCTTGGGTCATTAAAGGGCACACAATCAACATGACTACTGCCGACAAGAGTAGTGTCCCCACAGATGCAGTGATGCCATCTCTGTGAAAATCAAAAGGGAGCAATCTCAGATATGTAATTCCGCAGTTAAGAAACACACTTTTCAAACTTGCGGTATGATCTTTACTGATTAAGTGCAATGGGATGACTAATCGTCTTAAAAAGTCTTAAAAGTCGAGGGGATCGACTCCATTGCACCGGGTTTTATCTCATATGGTTCGGTCTCTTTCCGCAGGGCGGCCTATCGAAAGCGTCGCTCAAAGCACGAACTCCGTAGCTCCAGCGACGAGCCCAGAAGTCTCCGAGACAAATGCATGCATGAACCGAAAGACGTAGCGCGGAATCGAACAAACAACCTTCGGAGCGCGAAGCAGACGGCTTGACCACTTCGCCACGGATACTACGCAAATCGTCTTAAGCTACTTACCGTATCTGCCAAAGGGTTTATATATTGCCGAAATGTTGTCATTGCGAAATGTTGTCTGAATTAAAATATCAATACAGTAGTTTTTTTCCTAGGCAACCTGCTTTAATTTAATATTTAATACAACATGTAAGAGGAGCGGCTGGCCGAGTGGCTAGAATGCCGGAACTCCTTCGGGAGACCGGTGTTCAAATCCTCGGTAAGGTGTGGAGTTTTTTTTTTTGTCGGGGGCAAAAAGAAAACTGTAACCTGCACAGTTCGCGGCGACTGTACTAACCAGATAGCCTTAATTCCTCAGGCTCAACCCCCCCCCCCCCCCCACGCACACACACCCTGCCATTCACCGCAATGTACTATATAGGCAGTAAATTATAGATAGTTATACAAAATGTTTGCTACCATATTAACAACTTGTAGGTCAAAACTGTGACACACCCCTACTTCAATTTTCCGCCATCCATTTTTATTTGGTTCAAACCTACTTTTTGTTTGTTTGTTTGGCACTAAATCTATTAAATTATTTATAATTTAATATGATTTTATATGTTTTTTCCTGAGCGACTGTGAACTATTTCATTGCTGTTACCGAGTAAATATATATAAGCAAATATATTAGTATAATTATTAAACCTGAGAACATTAGGAGAACCTTCACTA
The DNA here is from genome assembly GCA_963921405.1 of Cepaea hortensis. Taxonomy (NCBI): domain Eukaryota; kingdom Metazoa; phylum Mollusca; class Gastropoda; order Stylommatophora; family Helicidae; genus Cepaea; species Cepaea hortensis. The sequence continues at coordinate 98,820,616 of OY992885.1, read as the reverse complement.
GAAGTAAACAAAGACCAAAGATGTATGAGTTGAGTTGAGTCAAGAACCAACATCACAGCACTCGGGACATGCCCACACACGCTCCGTACTCATCTTCAACAACCATCAAAGAGTTCCAATACTATCTGTACCCTCTGATTATGCGTCCATCTGGCCTTCCTCGAAGTACTGAACGTTGGCCGGATCTTCTGATCACTCCCTGCTGCATCATTCTCTCAGGATCAACGATGATTTATCTGGTCCTCACACTATTCATACGATCCTAAAGGGCTCTGACCATAGCTGCCTTATCGTGCACCAATAGCCCACCGAGTTGTGCTAAACCAGCCAGTCTGTCTGCCTGTTTGTATCCCAGCACACCGTTTACTACCGGGCTAAACATCCAACGTATGCTCCTCATCCCCGATTGTTTTACATGGAAGCATGCAGCAGCCACAGCCAGCCGGCCAGATACCCACCTTCCCACACACACCTACACACACGAGCACGCGCACATATATTCCAGGTTGTTACAGCATTCTTGGGAATCTATAATCTCATAAAATGCCCAGACATGTTGACTGTTTTGTATAGTCTTGTCTTGTCTAGTATTGTTTTGTCATGTACTGTCTTGTCTTGCCTTGTCGTGTCATGTCTTGTCTTGTCTTGTCCTGTCCTGCCCTGTCTTGTCCTGTCTTGTCCTGTCTTGTCCTGTCTTGTCCTGCCGCCTGGTCCTGTATTGTCTTGTCCTGTATTGTCTTGTCCTGTCGTGTCTTGTCCTGTCTTGTCTTGTCCTGTCTTGTCTTATTTTGACCTGTCCTGTCTTGTCATGTTTTGTCTTGTCTTGTCCTGTCTTGATGTGAACAGTCACATGTCTTTGTAAACTGATTCTTGTAGCAAGTGGATATTGATCTTCTTAGTCGGCATCTGTGGCCTAGAGTCAGTGAACACAATTTCACTGTCCCAACACCCAGTGTTAGAAGTCAACAGTGGGCGATGTCAGACCAGATCGGTTTGCGTTGATTTTCACAATAGAATGAGCATTGGTCAGTCAGAAAGCAATGGCAAACTACCGAGCGTGATATTGCCGAGAAAATCACAGATAACTAATAGATGCTGAGGTTGATAGCGATGTCAGATAAAGAACATGCAACTAAATTTTTAGCTTTCTATAGGATTCCTAGCTTTCTGCAAACAAATGAAAACTCCGTGGTCTTCAGTTTCTCTGTGCTCCCGTTATTCAGTGTCCATGATTCGCAGACACACAGCAGCAAGGTAAGTATATAAGCATTAAACTGAATGGCAAGAAACACGGCCCTTACCTGATAAAGAATGGCGAAATGGCAACACTCGATGCTTGCAGTGATAGTGATATTCCTGCACCTGCAGATAAGCGGACATGCAATAAAGTTAATGCAGGCCAATATTAAGAATTTACGGTAATACAATATTGATAATATAAATCAAATAACTGCAGCATTAAAAATAGCAGCTGATTTGGTCCGGGCATGTTATTGCGACTACCAGTGACATCATGAAGCAAGCATGACGGAGACTTCTAATTTTCTGAAGAAATGTCCCTTAGGTGAATGTTTCGGTCCATTTATTTTCTTGACACTCTTCAGGCCCGGATCCACCTGGGTCATGACTCACAGGTATCGTTCACCTGTCGTGAATTCGTACCTTTTCATTCATGTTCGAATGTTTTAATCGTTTTTCGCGTTCATAATACAAAGACGTCGATATTTGTGCCTATGCACAAGTCACCCCGCCCTCAGGGAAACGAAAACTGTTCAACCGAAAATATCCGCAGTGGTCCCACTCGTCACCTCAAATGTTGCTACGTCCACTGTGGCCGCTAGCTCAATGAGTAATAGATTGTGGCGCCATCTGGATCGGCCTTGCCAAAGGGTTACATCAAGTTCACTTTCCCAGTTCCTTCCTGATAATTTCATGCTAAAAGTTAAAGATAATTCCATGGCACATGCTACTGGAGGAACCTGCTTTGTGAGAACTTCACCTACGGAGACTATAAAGGTAAAGGCAGTGCTATGACAGGCACTGCCACTGGGGCATGAAGTATTAGGTTTCACATATTCTAGGTCACAACATATAAGATGGGGCGGCGGGTTCCTTTCCACACCACCTTACCTTCCAAGACAATTCCCAGGAAATTCGCCTGAAGGCGTGAGGCACTGGTAATAAGTAAAGCTAACCCACAGGCAAACATCAATCTAGTGCAATAGAAGTAGTGTAAGTAAAGAACACGTATGGACTACGCTTGAGCTCAAAAGGAAGCGAACGCAAAATAAAACTTCCTGTGCGCTGATGACAAGGTGGAGGGGGAAGGGGAGGTTCTCTCCCTACATCGGCCAATTTTTACTTGAACGTTGATTTCTCGTCCTTGATTTGGGCACGTAAATAACAACTACCTCAGATGTCGGTAATAGGGAAAAATTGGCCCACAGGCAAAAATCAACACAGCGTAGACCACGCTGGTGTTCAAAGCTAACGAAAAGAAAACAATAAAACTGGGTCGACCCTACAGCAACGGATTGTCTTGCCAGGCAAATGCACTAATCACTATGCCACTGCGTTGTTTGCCATATACTTCTTATATATTGTTCAGTTTACTAATTTTTTCCTGTTGCTGCTGTATTGTTTCTTGTAAGTTATTTTATCAATGTCTATATGTGTTGCTGTCTAGTTTGTATTCACGTCTGCTGTTGTCTCTCTTTTGCACTTCCTTCCCCATTGGGGCATAGATCAGCTCACTCCAAACTCTTCTATCCTTAGCTGTCCCACGCAGCTCCGCCCATGTCATCATATATCTTATAAATGATTGCGGCGTCTCCAAAGCGAAGTGGTTACAACGAATGCCTCGCGTTCCGAAGGTTGTGGGTTCGATTCCGGCCCACGTCGTTCGGTTCACGAGTGCAGTTTTTTCGGAGACATCGGGGGTCGTCGCTGGAGCTACGGAGTTTGTACTTTGTGTGACGCTTTCAACAGCCCGCCCAGTGGAAAGAGACCGAGCCGTATGAGATAAAACCTAATGCAATGAAGTCAATCTTCTTGATTTAAAAAAAAAAAACGCTTTTAACTGATTCAGTGGTAATGGAAAATATAACGCCAAATTCACCTTCCATTTAGGCAGTAGGACGACATATCGCCATACTATGGTCATTGTCTTCTTCTTCTCCTTTCGTTCGCCTGAAATATGTTTATAACTGCAATGTTGTCTCTTGTATGAATCTAACAGTCTTTTTTAGTTCACTCATCGGTCCATAGAGTTTATCTTCCACTGTTGTCTCTCTAGGCCAGAAGGTTCGCCTGGATATGTTGTAGTTTGGGCAATCCTGGAGTATGTGCTCTGCTGTCTGCGACGCCAAACCACATGTGCACATGGCTGAGTCACCAATCTTGAATTTTGTATACAAGTGGTTGCGTAGTCTATTGTGTCCTGTTCTGAGGCGCAGAAGAATGACCTGTTCTGGTATGTCATTGTGTTATTTGCTTTGTTTCGTAGTATCTTCCGTAATTTCAATGCTGACTGAACGGAAATGTAAACAATATAAACAATGTGCAATATAATACTTGTTCATTTGATTGTGTACCAAGTTTGGTCTAAACCTACGTTTGGCACAGAATCTGTTAAACCACTTTTCAAAATAAATGATTTTGTTTGTCTGTATTTCATATGTGGCTGTATGTCAGGTTTAGTCAGATATGACTGAGCTACCGTATGACAGTAGACGGTTCTACCTGCTTTCTGTTAGCGCCAAATGTTGGGCGGCGCTTACCAAATCCGACTCTCCACATTGTGCTAACGGCTTCGGGCGAAAGAGCGCAAGCTTTTTCACAAGCTTTATCCTGATGCAAGAAAATGCAACCTAAAGATTAAATGTCGCAGCAGGGCAAACCAGGATCTAAACCTTGGTTGGCAACTGGTCTAGGATCGGAACTCCGATATGCGGACAGTTAGAACATTGCTTTGCTGATCCGACAGCTTCTGCAGCTTGTCTTGTTCCAGATGTATTGGTGTTACCTTTCCTCTGGAGTAAACTAGGCAGGCCGAGAAAGGAATCTTGCTGCATGGGCAATACATAGTCTCTTTAATTAAACCCAGGCTTTGTGCTATGGAGAGGTATACCTCCATCTCTGGTCTCAACCGGTCTCGGAATCAAAGCGAAAGGTAGCAGCTGTTACATACGCTACCGCCATAGATTGTAGTTATTATGCCTTTTTTAAGCGCAGTGCAACAAACCATCGTCTGTCAAGACGGCAGGGTGCCAGTCAGTCAGTCAGTCAATCAGTCAGTCAGTCAGTCAGTTATATGTGGCTGTATCAGTCAACACTCAACAACATATGTTCACATTACCTGAGAGCACACACAAGGAAACCATATATGGAGACCCCATCTTCAGCCACGTCCACAGAAGTCCAGTAGCGGTCAGTAGTCCACCAATGGACATCGCGATGGATGGATCAGGAAGTAATCGAGTGATGACCAGACATGGCGGCGCTGCAAACATAAAGGAGTGTCAGACAAGAACGTGTACTATTAACTGATGTGATGTTTACATTATACAGTGAACTATAATAATAAGATCTGTAGAAAATATGCCAGTTATCGTGGTCGGCGATCATAATATAAACAATTATCGTTATGCTCATGACACCATCTTGATAACAAGTTAAAAGTAACTACGAGAAGGCTTCACAAAAACACCTTAAAAGTGTGATAGAAATTACAATAGCCATGCCATTGTCATGTCACCTCTCAATATTGTTGATAAGGATGTCAAGAGTGGTAGGCATATGACATCACGGTCTAGACGGTCCGGTGACGTCATAAGGACAGTTTACAGATGGCCGCCCCACTTTTGATGTGCACCAAATAGTAACAGCGTTCTGTTATCCATTTTTTGATCAGTGAAGGAGTGAAACCTATAGAAATTCATCGGCGAATGAAAGTCTAGTATGGTGATTCATACCTGTCAGTTCAGCAAGTGTATGAGTGGATTAGACAATTTCGACATCCAGTCAAATCCAAAACACGTGGACCTCTGAAGCAACATGACAACGCTCGACCCCATACTGCCCGTGCGACGGTTGAAACCATCGAAGATCTCCACCGTCAGTGTGTACCACATCCCCCGTACTCGCCGGACCTAGCCCCAAGTGATTTCCACCTGTTTGGACAACTCAAAGCGTCATCGGGAGGTCCAAGGTTTTCATTTGAAGCCCCCTCGTGCAACATGATATATACAGTGATTGCGTTATCATCATGTAGCAGGTTCTTTGCAGAACGGCGATCTCATCACGGCGCTCTCATCACGGCGCTCTCATCACGGCGATCTCATCACGGCGCTCTCATCACGGCGCGGCAATCTCTTGCCATGTCTCCAGCCTTGTGCACCGTCACGCTAAAGGTGTCTGCAACGTCCTGTGTCCAATATCATGCTGGTCGACCTCTTTCTTTTCTTCCAGCACCCATGCCTGCCATCACTGTTCTCTCCACGCCACCCCGACGTGTAATATGGCCAAAGTATTTCAGTCTCCGAGACACGGCGATGTCTGTGAACCAGTTGTCCAGGATGTTGAGATCCCGTAGAATGGCATAATGTTTCTTCTTCTTGATTCACGATATTCTAAACAACCTATTTATAGCATCTGAACTCAAAAGCCCCAATTGTCTCCTTTAGTGTTTGCGAAATCTTCTATTACTCACATACAGTGATTGTAGAAAGTGAAAAAAAAAAGGATTTTAGCATGAACGATACGAAGAAATCATCAATGAAAATTCAGATAATTCATATGTGCATATCTAAACAGATAGATCTGTTATATAGCAGCAAAGAAGTGCGTGGGCATTCAGGATTCTGAAGTAAGATTAGAACGTCACAGCGCGTTTAGCGGGCCGAACCTTTCAAGAAGCCAGTGGTTCCCACTCTATGACCATGAGCAGCATGACGATGGAGGTGATGTCAGTGACACGGGCTTTCATGTCGCTGGAATCACAGAATTATACCCACATTTGTGTCCTATGTGATTCAATGAGCATGATCTGAAAGGCTAAGGCTGGTTCTGTACTACACAGTGGATTAAATCCCTGCGGAGGTCTGTTATCCGTAGGGTCACTTTCATCTTCTTTCTCGGAACATGGGAGAGTTGAGGGAAATGAGCGAGCTGATAAACTTGCTGGCTCTGCATCCCCTGCAGATGACCAGCCTATGGGTTGTGCCGATGTTATTAATGCCCACAGAGAGATGTCGAAAGCGGAGGACTTTGATGCCAGTGAATCCACGCCGTTGTCTAGAATGAGAGACTCGGGAGTAAGAATTGCCAATACTAGAATCGAAAAGCACATCGGGAGAATGAGGGGCATTCTCTTCCAAAAACAGACCTGGCACTATTAATCACCGGTAGCTGATGTTTTGTGTGTGTGTGTGTGTGGGGGGGGGGGCATCCTGAGCACCAATGGACAAGTCTGAAGTGCAAAGATGATGTCCAAAGAGATAACTAACCAATATGAAGACAGAAGTAACAGTAGCATCAGACAAATGGACCATGCCTAAATGTTCAGTTAATGTCGGTGGTATTAATTTTGGGACATGTACAAAAAGTACAGCATTGAGACAGATGAATAACATCAGTTGGCAGATATGTGACAGAGATAAAGAACATAATCATCATTATCATGTGTCATGCTGATAAGCATGGGCGGTGATGTTTCGCCATTTCACACGATCACCAGAGTCGTGGATCAGCTCCGTGTTTTTGTCTCGACTATGCCTGGCCAAGCCACCTAGATATTTACTTCTCTGCCGTCCCCTTGATCTTTCCCCTTAATCTTGCCAGTTGTCACCAAGTTCTGCGGTTTACTTCTTCTTATAACTAGCCGAAAAATTCTTGAATATCAACGTCTAATTTCGCTAATCAGTCAAAGGCTTTCATTTGTTTCTTTAGGACTTGCTCATTGGTTTTTCTGCCTGTCCATAGTATTCTTTGCATTTTCCTCAGAAAGCACATTTCCACTGCCTAAGTTGTTTTTCAGCTTGACTACTCATTGTCCACGTTTCACATCCATATACAAGTACAGGCACTTGTTGTTAATTACTCTGGCAGTCAAAAGTATTCATAACATTCGTCTCAGAAACGAACATTTTCGTTGTTTCCAAGCGAGGAGCTATCGTCATTTGGAGGTAACAGGTTCGAATCCCGGTCGATAACTATAGCTTTCATCGTTTATGTTGTCTAGTGCGTCCTCTAATCACCGCCTTCTTTCCTCTACCTATATGAATGCCAAACGATAATTGTATGTTTATTTATCAATTTTCATAATTTGTTCTTTTACATTCCACGACTAGCTGCTATATTAAGAATATGCATTATATAATATCCCGGTTCCATTCTGGCATACTATGATGATAACTTCTTACATAACACACTTTTCATCTGCTAACAAGCCACGTTATGTTTATTTTGCGTTATCATTTACTACAACTAAGTCTGAAACCTGTCATGCACTTCATTAAAGATCAATAGATTAAATGGTTTGACCACCTCACAAGAATGCCCTGGTACCACCTGCTATAAAAAGCCACATTGAAGAAATATAATGGATACTGAGCAAGGGGAAGACAGTGAAAAAGATGATGTGTTAGTATCAAGAACAATATGAGAGAAATGAATACCAACTTACAAAGAATATTAAAAAGAGCACATAAAGATCTTTACATCTCTCCCCAACACTTCATTAAAGTAAATGGAGGAAGAGCAGCAGCAGCAGCAGCAGAAGAAGAAGAAGAAGAAGAAGAAGAAGAAGAAGAAGAAGAAGAAGAAGAAGAAGAAGAAGAAGAAGAAGAAGAAGAAGAAGAAGAAGAAGAAGAAGAAGAAGAAGAAGAAGAAGAAGAAGAAGAAGAGGAAGATCATTTATTACGAAATCAATTTTAAATTACATTAAAAAAAAAAACACTATTCAAAAACAAATTATTTTAGCGACAAACACTATATATATTGTTTTAAAGGTGTAAATAAACTCAAGTTGAAAGACAAAATATATTGAATGCTTACCACACACAGCAATGGTTGCAAACAGCGTCCAACCCGGCAATGGAAACCACGTATCGTCAACCACGTTTTGAGATACAGCGCTGACAAGCCAGTTAGCACTAAAAATGAAAGTTCAAATAGATTAATTTGCTATGTGCACACTATTCTGTATTTGACGTTTTATTAAGTAGGTTAAGTAGGTAAGGAACCGATGACAGGTCTAGCAAATCGCTGGGGAATTTACTTCATGTGAGAAAATTACTATTCATGAAATCACCATCCAATGCCTTGCCGGGTGGCGTGGGCGATCATGCATCATTGTTGCAGCCGTATGTTAAAACTGGTTCTAAGTAACATGCAAGAACTCTGTTCCTGACTTTCAAGGACAGTGACTTATTGTACAAAACGTTCTTCATTTGATAGAATGCAGTTTTTGCTTGTCCTATTTATTCTGTTCTTTATCTCAGTGATGCATTTTCCATCTGATGTTATCCATGTGCCTAGAAATCTGAATTTCTGCACTTGTCTCAAAATAACGTCCTGTACTTTAATTGCGCATTTAAGCACAATCTGTTTCTGTGATATCGCCATGACTTCTGTCTTTCTGTTATTAAAAAAGAGGCCAATTTGTTCACTTTCTATAACCAACGTATCTATCATTTCCTGTAGGTCGTTCTGACTTGTTGCCATCAAGAAGGTGTCATCAGCATAACGTAAGTTATTTATATTATGTCGACCAACCAGGATCCCTGGCATATTTTCTGTACATCTCATTATATATTCACTTTACAATGAGAACAAATCAGGAGAAAATACACAACCTTGCATAACGTCCTTATTTATACACTGAAATGTTCCTACAAGGGTGTTGATTTTTATGGCTGCTGTTTGCTGCCAATATATGTTCTTTATTATTCGCAGATCTTTGCCGTCAATGTTCAGTTCCTTTAGTGTTCATGAAATATGGAGAAAATTGGAGGAAAGGCGCTAGTCACAGAGGCTGGAACTACCCCTCCCCACGACGCATTACCCCTCCCCACGACGCCTAAAGTGAAAGACAAAGAGAAGAAGAAGAAGAAGAAAGATAAACAACATTAAACTATATTCAATGTTAATGTTCTTACTTCTGAAATCACGAAAACTATGCGTGAGTAGTATGCATGAGTGTATAGCAAATGTGAAAGCAGGTATATAAAACGGGGATGTCCGACAAGATAGACATATTGCCTAAGCAAAGAAAGGACAGTGTTACACACGCCTCATGGCGTATTAATTGGGCACATGGTATCTTAAACAAGCAAATGATCCTTTTATAGACCTCACGCGTCGGGCATATGGTGCTAAATCCATATTTTTATAGACCAATTGTATGATATAATCAGTATCACGCCGAATTGAGCATAAGGTGCAAGACCCATATTACAGGGTGTATTTTTAATGACTGAAGTTTTTGAAAATATTGCCGTTCCAAGTTTTCTATTCGCCCTCTGTGGAGGTCATGCGACATAATAGGTAAATAAAAACTTGGTACGGAAATATTTTCAAAAACTGCACATGTGGGGTTCATATTAAAGGACGGATTGAAAGACATACTCGTCATCATCCAACGACTTGTCCTGTACCCAACTTTCCCCCCGAAACAGTCTTTCTCCTGAACCCCTTTGAATGGCATAGGTTTCTAGGCATCTGTAAAGCAGGTCATCTACTTGCTCTCCTTCTTGGCTGTGACCACACTGGTCAGTGACAGTATCCATTGTCTATATACATAAATCCTTTGCCTATCATCGCGAACTTGAGACCTTGGTCAACAAATACCCGTCGGCTGCTCTTATGCTCTGTCCTCAACATGCCCGCATGGATTCACATTACGCTGTTGTAAACAGTGTGATGATTTCGTCGGGCGGAGGAGAGTAGCTGGGAAGGTAAAAGCCTTATCCTGGTGCTGGGAAATGCAGTCTAAAGATTAAATGTCATACCAGGACCCAAGCCATGGTCGGAAACTGGTCTATGATCGAAGCTTCGACAAGTGGACAGAGCATTGCTCTGCAGATCAAATACAAGCTTCTGCAACTTGCCGTGTTCTTGTTGGTGTTACTTTACCCAGGAGTAAACCAGACAGACCGAGAGAGTAATCATGCTACTTGGGCAACACGTGGTCTCTACATTCAGCCCCGGCTTTGTGCTACGGAGAGGTATAACTCCATTTTACGTACTATTATCTATCAAGACGGCAAGGTGTCAATCAGTTTGCAATAGATTTGTGAACGAGAAGTCAACGGTTAAGCTCAACTGACCAGGGTGTGAAATGAACCCAATGCCCTGCCATCATCGCCATATCCCGTATGAATCCCCTAGGTAAAGCTTCCTAAAGCTTAGCAACGTATAACTTTAATCTTTGCGGGTCTATCAGCTTGAATAAATTTCATTTATCTACCGTACTGCTGTGTTACTGAGTCGTGCATACATTTTTTCCAGCAATAATAATATGAAATTGACAGTGCGTAAACAGGATCAGTCGCCAAATGGTATTTATGACTAATCCAGACAAACTAGCAGAATAATTCCATATATAGAGCTTATTTGTATATAAATATATCGATCGGCAGTTTAGATAAGTTCGTTTTATGATATCTGGCTGGTGGGCATAGATGTAGAAGGTAGGCACTTCTTCTTCTTCTTCTTCTTCTTCTTCTTCTTCTTCTTCTTCTTCTTCTTCTTCTTCTTCTTCTTCTTCTTCTTCTTCTTTTTCTGCGTTCATCCGGAGGTTTTTTTTTTCGGACGTGATTGCGTTGTGCCTGTTTACAGCAGAGCTGCGTACTTGCGCCGTTAGGCCGACACATCCGACTTCTGCGGGCATTTGTTGACTGGGTTAACCTTCCCGGTGGTTTCTTAGGACGTTTGACTCTCACTGATGACCGCACTGATGGAGAAGGGGGTCAATCCCTGGTTGGTGAACTGGATAGCAACCGTCCTGCACTCTCGTCGGGTTGCTCTCCGTCTAGGTGCATGGACCTCAGAGCCACATATGTTAACCCCGGGACTGCCACAGAGATCTGCAGTCTCACCGGTGCTCTTTAATGTGTATACGAGCAAGATTGCAAACCTAGAAGCACCAGGGGTTGGAAGAATACTAACATTTGCAGATGATATTCTTGCATATAGGCAGGGGAGAGATAGGGAGCAAACAGCCCAGGAGCTACAGGCGACAGTAGACAAAGTGATTGACTGGTGCACTGAAATGAGTGCTGTCATCCACCCGGAAAAGGCAGCTGTTTTGTGGTGCTCTCTGGACAACAGGATTGTGAGAGCGGATGTCCCAAGCCTCACGATAGATGGTAGAAATGTCAGCAGAGAGAACAAACTGAAGTATCTGGGGATCACATTTGACAGGAGCCTATCCTTCAAGGACCATGTGGAGACGGTTGTGACAAGATCTCAAAAGTGCACTTAAAACTATGGCTGCAATGGACACAGAGTAGAGAATGCTTTTCACACTATACCAGCACTTGATCCTCTCAGTAATTGATTATGGATTAGGTCTGCTCACTGTCTCAGAGAGTCAGCTGGTGAAATTAGAGCGCATACAGAACGAAGCTATGCGGGTCATTCTGGGATGCACTAGAGACACCCCAGTAGTGTGTATGCGTTACATCCTTGGTCTGCCGAGTGTTGCTGGTAGGCTCAAGGTGATGCAGGCGAAGGCATACCTCAGAGTAGCTGCAGACACAGACCACCCATTGCATGAGGCGCTGGACGCAGTTAAGGGTCAGCGACTGATAAGAGGAAAATCATGGATGGCTCAGGCAGAGGATACGATCAGACAGGTGTGCCCCTTGGAGAACATTAGGCGTGGAGAGGAGTGGGTCAGAGTGCCAGCGGAGCAGTCAGAATTGTGCAGAGTTATAATCATATTAAGCCGGGAGTGCAGGGAGTGGCCAGCAGGGGCCACGGAAGTGGAAATCCAGCAACTAATTCAGGACAATGCTCACTCGGGTGATGTGATTATCTACACAGATGGTTCGGTGTCAAGATTTGAGAAAAGTGGCTGGGGGGTTCATAGCCAAAGCCAATGGTCGACGTTTGGGGCAGGAGAGCCTGGCATATGATACCACAACATCCAGCTTAATAACGGAGGTGGAGGCAGTCACTGCGGCTCTCCGCTGGATGGAGAATACGACACACACACACATCGTGATTGTAACTGACTCAGAAAGCATGCTGACGAGGGTGAGGACGGGCAGGCTTCGTGCGGAGTGGCTTGCTTCGCTTCGGAGGTCTCGGGGGACAAGCATCGCTTGGATCTTTTCTCCGGAACATGCCGGTGTGCTGGGAAATGAACAGGCGGACAGATTGGCTGGCTCTGCAGAACTTGGTGGAGTATTGATACATGACAAGGCAGACGTGGTTGCGGCCTTGTGGGAGCACGTGCACACCTCGGAGGAGCAAATGGATTACCATGGTCTGGCAAGAATGAACAGCGAGGAGTGACGAGGGGATCTGGCCGACGCTCAACGCTCAGAGGAAAGGCGAGACGGACATATACTCAGATTGCTACTGGTACTATTAGTGTTGGAACTCTTCGCTGGCTGCTGAGGATGGGGACGGAGCGCTTATGGGAATGCCCCGAATGCTGTGATGTCGATTCCTAAATCAATCAATCAATCAATCATTGACTCTCACTGTTGTGGTGTTATCCCCCATCCCAGCTGGCCCAAATAGAACAGCCAAACATATCCTGGTCAGCCCTCAAGGGAAGGGAGGGGCAGACCATGGGCATTCCCCGCCATCCAAGGAAGCTTCCATACTTGCAGAGCCGGCCCACAGCGCACTGGTACTGGGCTCATCCAAGGAATCGTCACGTCCTGAATCTGACAGACATTCAATCGGGCATGTGTCCTTAGTGAATCAATGAGTACGCTCAGGAGGATAGAGATGGGGGTGGGTCCGAAGATAGTGGCTGCTGTCTCTGGAGCGGTCTCGGCTGGCAAAGATTAGTATCATCTTCGTGCCAGGGCATGCCGGTGTACAAGGGAATGAGCATGCTGACAGGCGTGCAGGTAAGGCTTCTGTGGAAGGCGGACGAGCCATGGACCAGGCAGACATTCTGAATGCTCTACGAGAAGTAAGTCGTTTACGAGAACCAAGCGATGACTGGGAATCTACAACCATGGTCAGGCTGCTAGAACAGCAAGTTAAAAGAGGTGTGATCAAACAAGAACACTACGCAGATGTGTTTCCAAGGCACCAGTGCCAGGTTCTATACTGGCCAAGACCTACTAACACGTCCTATGGAACAAAAGAAAAAACGTCCTAGTCGAGCGTCCTGGGCAACAGGTCCTTTCGGGGACCTGGCTAACGTAGCAGGATCGCTGATTGTTCCGAAGTCGGGGAGTATCTGTCTGCACGGCGAGGAACCACAAGTCTGCACACCAATAAGCCAGACATGGGACAACGGATATTCACGCAAACCTCAGTCCGATATGACATCACACTGATGTTGGACAACAGGATGTCTTCATCCGACATACAGGACTTCACGCTGGAGTTCACAACCAGCAAAAGCAAGCAAGCCAAAGAAGAGTAATAAACCAACACAGAACTTAAGTAGCGAGTCTCTGCACGCTGCGAGATTTGCTGAGGAGGGGATCCGGTCACTTATGGGCTTAATGGTTCGATGTGCAATGAGGATGATCTGTCGACTAACTAACTAACTGACTGACTGACTGACTGACTGACTGAGTGACTGACTGACTGACTGACTCAAAAGTGAACATTACGCGAATGTGTATCGTTTCTGGCTGGAATATTTGCGCACGTAGAAAGAGTTCGTTTGAGATTTGAAATTACCTTGGAGATAACAAACGCTCCACACTGGAACAAAACAACAATGTATTTTACGTATTTCAGGCAAAGTATTATTCATTTATTCACTTCATATGATATATACCTCTGCAGTATGCACCTGAAGAGATGCATCGAAATATGCCAGTATATATATAGTGCAATATATTGTTTGTGGCTTCTGTGTATGTATACATGTGTGTGCTTATTTGTTTCTCCTCAGGATCTACACACATGCAATTGTTTTATTTCACATTGTCACATCCTGGCGCTGTCGTGACCTCTCTAATCCGCAACAACCGGGAGGAGCAACTGACAAGAGTGATATCAGTTGCAATACCCGACTTGTTCGTTTCTGTAATCTTGTATTAATACCCAGTCAAGAGATTCATGTTTATTACATTCACTAGGGCGTGTTTCCTTAGTGACTCAATGAGTATGCTCAAGAAGATAGTGATGGGGTGTCTCTGGAGCTGTCTCGGCAGGCAAAGATTAGTTTCATCTTCGTGCCAGGGCATGCGGGAGTACAAGGAAATGAACAGGTAAGGCTATATTGGAGGGTGGACGCGCCATGGACCAGGCTGACATTCTGAATGCTCTACGAGAAGTAAGACTTTTGCGAAAACCAAGTGATGACTGTGAATCTACAACCATGGTCAGAATGCGAGAACAGCAAATTAAAAGAGGTGTGGCCAAACAAGAACACTACGCAGGAAGCCAAAGAAGATTGATAAACCAACACAGAACTGGTGTCGTTAGCCGCTAAACGCTGCGGAATTTGCTGAGGAGGGGATCCGAGCACTTATGGACTGAATGGTTCGGATGTGCAATGAGGATGATCTGTCGACTAACTAACTAACTAGATTCATGTTTATATTCTTTCTTTATTTTGTTTCTCTAGCGACACCCGTAGTTCATAATCATCATGTGCCATGCCGATAAACATGGGCGGTAATATTTCGCCATCTCACACGATCACCAGAGTCGTGGATCAGCTCCGTGTTCTTGTCTCGACCCACCACGTGGCTAAGCCATCCAGGTATTTAATACGCTGCTTTCCTTTTGTTCGTTTCCTCTCAATCTTGCCAATTGTCACCAAGTTCTCCAATTTGATTCTTCTCATAACGTTATCACTTTTCAATTGTATTTCACTGCATTTCTGTAACCCTGTGTGAGGATAATGTTTCTTTCTTTCTTTCTTTCTTTTTTTTTTGGGGGGGGGGGGGGGGGGTCCTCTTTTGGTTTCTCTAGCGACGTCCATAGTTACCACATTTCAACTGTATTCGCTGCATTTCTATAAATTTACTTGCATATCCTTTACAGGAAGCCGCAGCCATCCCCATCATATTTTGGCTATTTGTGATTTCTTAGCAAGTTTACGTTCAGTAGTTTGCCATTGCTTTCTCAACGACCGGCACTCATATCATTGTATGAAAACCAACACAAGACGGTCTGCTGCCAAATATCTCGCAGCTGTGTTTCGAACGCGGTATGCGGGATTGCGAATTGCAACATCCTGTTGCGGGCACTGTGCAGAACGTGCTCTCATCACGGCCCGCCGAAAAGAATCTCGATCCTATGTTAGATAATTAGGCCTCGTTCAACCTGCTTCTTCGGCGTTGGTTATAAATGAGATCCGTTTTGATCTTCTTTCTGCTTTTGCTCTCTTTGAGTTAGCCCTAAACAGGACTGGTTATATTTCCCCCCCACTGTGTTCGTCGGGTACGGTTGGGTCTTATGAGGCCCACGCTGATTGGCGTTTTGTTTGTTGTGTTGCGTTGGTCCTGATGAGGACCGGTCATGAGGCGTACATACCAGATTCATTTTCTCCCCGTTCTTCTCTACAGGGAGCGGTCTTATTTAGTCATAACAAAGACTGAACTCTATTAGTCCTCACAAGAACTGAACTCATTTATCCTCACAAGGACTGAACTCTATTAGTACTCACAAGAATTGAAATCAGCCATTCCCCACAACTATGCTAGTACCCATATCATGTATGTAAACTTCCACAGCTTCTAAAATTCCCTGTGTCTGTCTTCTTGCTAGTCGATTTCTTCTTCTTTTTCTTCTTCTTCTTCTTCTTCTTCTTCTTCTTCTTCTTCTTCTTCTTCTTCTTCTTCTTCTTCTTCTTCTCCTCCTCCTCCTCCTCCTCCTCCTCCTCCTCCTCCT
This sequence comes from Cepaea hortensis, assembly GCA_963921405.1. Lineage (NCBI taxonomy): Eukaryota > Metazoa > Mollusca > Gastropoda > Stylommatophora > Helicidae > Cepaea > Cepaea hortensis. The sequence continues at coordinate 98,804,569 of OY992885.1, read as the reverse complement.
TCTTCTTCTTCTTCTTCTTCTTCTTCTTCTTCTTCTTCTTCTTCTTCTTCTTCTTCTTCTTCTTCTTCTTCTTCTTCTTCTTCTTCTTCTGCCAAGAACCACGTCTTCTTCCATCGCTGTTCTTCCTAAATCACATTGGAATTTAATATGGAAAAAGTATTTCAGTTTTCTCGATATGACGCCGTTCTCTTCGATGGTCAGATCTTTTAGAATGTCAGTACATTTGTATTTATTGGTCCACGATTTTCTAGGACCTCTTCTGTAACATGTAGTTTAAAAGGTCCCGATTTTCTTCTTTAGAGATTATGACTCTTCTACGGTTGCCACGTTACGTATCTTGGGATGCATAATGTGATAGCTTCCTCTGGCTTTCCGCATTCACCGGGCTCTGGACGACATTCACAGCCTTAAGCAAGCTACTGATGCCCGAGTAAGTAGGTATCCCTCTCTGTGACAGGCTTGTTACATTTATCATCATCATGTGAAATGCCGGTAAGCGTGGGCGGTAATGTTTTGCCATCTCGCTCGATCACCCGAGCTGTGGATCAGCTCAGTGTTCTTATCTCGACCATACAACGGGGCAAAGCCATCCAAGTATCTACTCATCTGCCCTCCCCTTGTTCTCTTCCCCTCTATCTTGCCAGTTGTCAACAAGTTCTCCAAGTTACGTTTATGGGGACAGATAAAATGATATTGCCGAAACACAACGCGAAACTTATGACATCATCAATTTTGATGTTAAGGAGCTTCCGAGGCGAGGTCCTTACACCGTCTGCCTTGCGCTCCGAAAGTTATTGGTTCGATTCCGGGCTACAAGTTCAGGGGTAGTCGCTGGAACTACGGAGTTCGTGATTTTTTCGACGCTTTCGGCAAGTCACCCCGCGGACAGAGACCGAGCCGTATGGGTTAAACCCGGTGCAATGAAGTCGATCCTCTTGTCTTTAAAATCCCCTGTGGTTGAAGCTAATTATGTCCGGAAGTAATGCCTGTAAATGTAACTACTTAGAAATTGCTCAAGCAATACATTCATAACATTATGCTGAAGCTAATCTAGTTCAAGCCAACAAATTGCTACATTACACACAATCAATCTGGCAATTTTTGAGATGAATCCGGTGGCTTTACATAGGCTTCTAGCTAGGCAGATGGAGATGAGAAGCACTTTAGTAATTGATGACTCTGAAGTGGTTATAGATTACAGAAATGGGAGTCGGCGTTACTGAAAGGTTAGATGTTACCAGGTCCGTTCAATGGGAATTTTTAAAATGATTTGTATTTCCAATGATTTGACATGTCATACCGATCTTTTGGGTAATGAGATGGAATACTAAACCTCCTTAGATAAGGGCGAAAAATTAGAAGGGGAGTCGAAAGTCAAGCCAGCCAGCCAGTGCGCTAAACTGTAATTGTTGTGCGGTATGGATGCGAATACTGGACAATGTGAAGATGTGGTGTTAGAGAAGAATGTTTTCATCACACATCCAGACCATTAGGAAAGTTAATTAGTTAGTTGCATATCCTTTACAGGACGTTTGCAGTCGACACCGGCACATTTGGCTGTTGTTGATGTCTTGGCAAGTTTACATTCAGTAGTTCGCCATTGCTTTCTGAAAGACCGGCACCCATACCATTTCATAAAAATCCAGCGCACGCGGTCTGCTGTAAAATCGCGCGCAGCTGTATTTCGAACGCTGGTATGCGGGATCACGAACCGCGATTGTAACGCCTTCGCCACAGAGACCAACTCGAAGGATGCATGCAATTTGTAGGGCAAATAAGCCATATGTGCTAAAATAGAAAGCAAGAGAGACAAATGGAAGACGGTGAAAAATGTATACTGAAAACTGGAACAACTGGGACATAAATAATAATATAACCAACAAGAATGTCCAAAACCAATCAGCTGCAGGAGAGAATAGCATAGTCTTGGTCACCTATATATGCTTCAGACCAAGAACTTGAAGAAGAAGAAGAAGAAGAAGAAGAAGAAGAAGAAGAAGAAGAAGAAGAAGAAGAAGAAGAAGAAGAAGAAGAAGAAGAAGAAGAACTATTTGCATCCTCTAATGATTTAAAGCCGGCTTCGTGGCTTAGAGGTTATAACTTTTCTCCGTAATCTCATATACTCTCGTAGGTAAACGTGATGACAGTGAGAATCAGCAGTGGTTCGAATCGCATCGGTAACTTACGGGGTATGTGAGCCGGCCGCTCAGAAAGCAATGGCAAACTACTGAGCGTAATCTTGCCAAGAAATCAACATACAGCTGAAAGATGCTGGTGTTGACAGCGATGTCCTGTAAAGGATATGCCAAAAAAAAAAAAAAATGATTTAAAGGACCTCTCTAAGAATGTCAACATTAACTAGACTTCAACCGACCAACCGACCGACCCACCTTACGACAGACCCCCCTACCAACCGACCCACCTACCGACCGACCCACCTACCGACCGACCCACCTACTGACCGACCCACCTACCCATCCACCGACAGACCGACCGACCCACAGACACATATACACATGTCACATTCATGAACTCACATTAAAAATAAGCTTATTACATTGTTAAATCCTGTCACATGCGCTCAGAATCCATCTCATCAGACACAATTCTTTACAGAGTGGTTAAAATCGTTATCAGTAATTATCTGATGAAAATTAACCCGTTCTGTCTCAGGTAATTGTTCAAAAGTTAGTTGCATGTCCTATTCAGGACGTCGCATTCAACCTCAGCATTTATTGACTGTTTTCTTTTAAATTTTTTTAAGGCAATTATTACGTTCAGTAGCCTGCCATTGCTATCTTAACAGACGATCCTTTTACCATTGTGAAAATCAACGCAAAGCAATCTAATCCCAAACCGCGTGCACCTGACTTCGAAGCCGTGATGTCGGGATCGTGAAATCGCCTTCACTCAGGTCATAGTAAATCAGCTGTAAAGAGCCCTGTTACATTCAGGTCATAGTAAATCAGCTGTAAAGGGCCCTGTTACACTCAGGTCATAGTAAATCAGATGTAAAGGGCCCCGTCACACTCAGGTCATAGTAAATCAGCTGTAAAGGGCCCTGTTACACTCAGGTCATAGTAAATCAGCTGTAAAGGGCCCTGTTACATTCAGATCATAGTAAATCAGCTGTAAAAGGCCCTGTTACATTCAGATCATAGTAAATCAGCTATAAATGGCACTGTTACATTCAGGTCATAGTAAATCAGCTGTAAAGGGTCCTGTTACATTCAGATCATAGTAAATCAGCTATAAATGGCACTGTTACACTCAGGTCATAGTAAATCAGCTGTAAAGGGCTCTGTTACATTCAGGTCATAGTAAATCAGCTGTAAATGGCACTGTTACACTCAGGTCATAGTAAATCAGCTATAAATGGCTCTGTTACATTCAGGTCATAGTAAATCAGCTGTAAAGGGCCCTGTTACATTCAGATCATAGTAAATCAGCTGTAAAGGGCCCTGTTACATTCAGATCATAGTAAATCAGCTGTAAAAGGCCCTGTTACATTCAGATCATAGTAAATCAGCTGTAAATGGCCCTATTACATTCAGGTCATAGTAAATCAGTTGTAAAAGGCCGTGTTACATTCAGGTCATATTAAATTAGCTGTAAACGGCCCTACTTCATTTAGGTCATAGTAAATCAGCTGTAAAGGGCCCTGTTACACTCATGTCATAGTAAATCAGCTGTAAAGGGCCCTGTTACATTCAGATCATAGTAAATCAGCTATAAATGGCACTGTTACACTCAGGTCATAGTAAATCAGCTATAAATGGCACTGTTACATTCAGGTCATAGTAAATCAGCTGTAAATGGCACTGTTACACTCAGGTCATAGTAAATCAGCTATAAATGGCTCTGTTACATTCAGGTCATAGTAAATCAGCTGTAAAGGGCCCTGTTACATTCAGATCATAGTAAATCAGTTGTAAAGGGCCCTGTTACATTCAGATCATAGTAAATCAGCTGTAAAAGGCCCTGTTACATTCAGATCATAGTAAATCAGCTGTAAATGGCCCTATTACATTCAGGTCATAGTAAATCAGTTGTAAAAGGCCGTGTTACATTCAGGTCATAGTAAATTAGCTGTAAACGGCCCTACTTCATTTAGGTCATAGTAAATCAGCTGTAAAGGGCCCTGTTACATTCAGGTCATAGTAAATCAGCTGTAAAAGGCCCTGTTACATTCAGGTCATAGTAAATTAGCTGTAAACGGCCCTACTTCATTTAGGTCATAGTAAATCAACTGTAAAGGGCCCTGTTACATTCAGGTCATAGTAAATCAGCTGTAAAAGGCCCTGTTACATTCAGGTCATAGTAAATTAGCTGTAAACGGCCCTACTTCATTTAGGTCATAGTAAATCAGCTGTAAAGGGCCCTGTTACATTCAGGTCATAGTAAATCAGCTGTAAAGGGCCCTGTTACATTCAGATCATAGTAAATCAGCTGTAAAGGGCCCTGTTACATTCAGGTCATAGTAAATCAGCTGTAAATGGCCCCGTCACACGTCTTAAGGGTATCGGACATATGCTGGTGGAGCCATACTTGATTAGACCATTCGGCACTCCACGGCTGTTGTGGTCAACACTACGCCGGCGTCTTCCACTTCCCGAGACATTTCCTGGTGCCCGGTCAATGTTGGGTCGATCTGGGAGCTCAGCTCAGGTTTAAGAAATCTCATTGATGTGAATTTGAAATCTTGACCCCCGATCCGGCTAGTATGTGTCCAGCTGATGGCAAGTGCGACTCCCACATGTAGTAACTATCTGATGATCGTAACCTTCCGATTCAGAGTTGCAAACAACATAAAATAACACAAAGTAATGCAGCTTTAAAGAACAGAATTACGAACAATACAAGGACGTTGCGGTGACTGGTCTTCATCAGCAAACAATTTCGTACATACATCAAACACAACATATAATGGAGAGAAGACACTCCAGTGACTACATTAATTCATAAGAACGGATGAGAAGAATAAAAAGATGAAATAAATGAGAACAATGAAGAGAAAATGAAAAAAAAATGAAAATTGTTTTTTTTCCTGTTTATCTCTGAATCCCAAGCTGTGATACTGTGGACACTGTGAGTAAACGTAATATTTGCTCGAGACTGAGAGAATTGAAGTAACAACAAGGACAATATGAGTAAAAGTAATAATCGTCTGAGATTGAAGAAATTGAAGTAACCACTAGGACAGGGTGAGTAAAAGTAATATTTATCTGTGACTGCGCGGATGTGAAGTAAACACTAGGACAATGTGAGTAAAAGTAATAATTGCCTGAGATTGAAGAAATTGAAGTAGCAACTTATACAGGGTGGGTAAAAGTAATAATCGTCTGAGATTGAAGAAAATGAAGTAAGAAGTAAACACTAGGACAGGGTAAGTACAAGTAATAATTGTCTGAGATTGGAGAAATTGAAGTAAACACTAGGACAAAAGAGTAAAAGTAATAATTGTCTGAGACTGAAGGCTCTACAGTGTCATCTCATCTTGCTCCCTCTGTACCGTGTGGTGTCGAAGTGAAGCATACATAGCGGGAGAGTGCCCGTTTATGGGCTTCATATATCGAGATGTCCATGGACTCGGTTATTCCCACTGTCCATTTACTTGGTCGGCCTCTTCGCCTTGTTCCATTTAGTCTGTATATCATTGCTTGTTGTGGTATACTGTTAGTTGGTAGCCTAGTTATACCACGAAACCATTCACCATTTGGGTCAGGCCGAAATACATTGAAATGCAAGCAATAACAATTACGACATAGTGAGTAAAAGTAATACTTGTCTGCGACTGAGGGGATTGAAGTATCAACGAAGGTAAAGAACGCGTTGGAAAGGAACAAAATCACCCCATTTTCAATGGGAGGAACTTGATCTCTACAGATTGTGTGCCAGCAACAATACAAATGGGAAAAGGGAAACTAATAAAGTTACTGCAAGAACAACACGAAACACACCAATTATATCTCTATGAAATAAAATAAAAAAACTATTGGAAAATTGAAAAACAAAAATGATAACAAATATATTTATAAATGTGGATGGATGAATGAAGTGAGCAGATTTGATTATCTAGTGGGAGTCTCCGTGGCGCAGTGGTCAAGCCGTCTGACTCGGGCTCCGAAGGTTATGGATTCGATTCCGGGCCGCAAACTTTCGGATCACGAGTGAATTTTTTCGGAGACTCTTGGAGGTCGTCGCTGGAGCTACTGAATTCGTGCTTTGTGCGGTGCTTTCCGCTCTGCGGAAAGAGACTAAGCCATTTAGGATAAAAACCCCGCGCAACGTAGTCGACTCTGCCGACTTTTAAGCGATTTTAAGCGATTATCTAGTTCATTGTCGCCTCTCTACAGTTACTTCAACTGTGGGAACGTCTGTGATATAACTTGGGTTTATCTTATCTTTACGTTGTTATTATAATCATTGTTATCTTTACACTGCGATTTCCGTTTGCCGGATTTGCATTCGGTGTAAGGTATGCGAACCGTGTCTGTGTATATTATCTTTCACTTTTTGGAAGGAGTTACATACATATAACCTAACTGTTTTTATTTTGTATTGTTATATCACCGGACTCCGTGGCTAAGGGCTTGTGAACGCGGTTTGTGAGCCCGTATACCCGGGTTCGAAACACAGTGGTGCTGGTTTTTTCGAAAAAGGTATATGTGCCGGTCGTTCAGAAAGCAATGGCAAACTACTGAACGTAAAATGTGCCCAGGAATCACGAACAGCGAAAATGCTGGGGTTGAATGCTACGTCCTGTGAAGGACATGCAAAAACATTTAAAAAAAAATAAAATGGTTATATCCTGCTGCAGCCGCGTCTTCTCTTATTTATTAGTATTTGAATATCTGAGTTCACTACTGACAGACGATAGAAATGTGACGATAGAATGTGATGATAGAATGTGATGATAGAATGTGATGATAGAAATGTGACGATAGAATGTGACGATAGAATGTGATGATAGAATGTGATGATAGAATGTGATGATAGAAATGTGATGATAGAATGTGACGATAGAAATGTGATGATAGAATGTGATGATAGAAATGTGACGATAGAATGTGATGATAGAAATGCGACGATAGAAAAGTTAAGATACAAATTTAAGGAACAAACATTCCCCTACAAAAACTTAAGCGGAGATCAGCATGGCCGAATGGATAAGAGGGCTCGCTCTTAAACATCCGGTGTGCTGATGCCGGGGTATCGGGTTCAACCTCTACACCGGTCAGTTGAGCTAAAATGTTGACTTCTTGTCATTGACTTGGGGACATAGATTACAAGTACCTCAGAAGTCGGAGTGGGTTTGCCTGATGGCGAGGGACTCAGGAAATAGACAAAGCTTATCGACACGTACAAATCAGTCCAAAGCACTCACTAGTAGTAGTGTATGGACTACGGTTGAATTCAAAGCAAGAGAGTAAAAAACAATCAATTAAAACCTGTGTTAACTGGAATAGATAGAACAAGAAAATTCACATTCATATGAGTGACAACATACACGAGTGAAGCTCTGACATTTAACAAATAAAACAAACACACACGCGTAGTTGTGTTGTATACGTGTAATAGAAGAGTATTAAACTTTCATTGGGCAACAAAGAGAACAAAGAAATCTGCCGCCCATGAACTCGGTATTAACCGATTCAATGTCGAAGGATAATACATCGCTAATTATATCCTCTCATTTGGACAAAAGGACGATACATCGCCATATTAGTGTCATTGTGTTATTTGTTTAGTGTCGCGGTATCCTCCACAATTTCAATGCTCAGTGAATGGGAATTTACATTATAATACTTGTTTATTTCATTATGTACCATGCTCGGTCCAAACCTACTTCCTCTTTTGGCATTGAATTAGTTAAAGAACATTAGTTACTAAGACAGATAACATCGTGGAAAATTTTATATGTAGGGCATGTAAACAAAGCATAATCGTCTGGAAAAGATCTTTATTTAGGGAGACGTATGTGGGAAGAGGGGAAGACGAAGACGACAGCGTTGATGGATTTAGGAAGGGATAGATAATTTACAAGTGACAGCAAAAGAGCCAAGGTATCGTTTTTAGTATATAAATAAACTACGAAAGACTATTATTGGAGACATCATGATGCAACCTTCCAAGCCACTGGATGACGGATGACGATGCTATCTTTACATCCCATAAGAGAAGGAGGTACCGGATAAGAAGAACCAAATACATTTTGAGCGCAAGTTCCAGGTAGTTTTAGCACGGAACGAGTTATTCAGTTGGATGGAAAACTGGTCTTTTGTCATTGGGTAGGTAACGCAGGAAGGAACTGGTAGGGATGAGTAGTTGGTAAGTGGATTCAGTACTTTTAAAGATGTAGGCAAGATGATGAGGTGGGACATGAGAAAGGTCTGGAAGAAATGAAATGGGGGTGTTTTAAATAGAGAAAACAATGAAGAAGAAGATAAAGTGGAATATAGAAGGCAAAGACGACAAAGAAATACATATACATATATAAGAGCGTGATGCAACAATAGAAGAAGAAGAATATAAAAAGAAGACTGCATGTATAATATAGACTTGGAATAAATCATACAAGGATATTGAGGACCAGAAATAGAGACATAAACACATCCAATAAGCCTAACGTTTTATGAACACCAAAGGTAGAAGTGAAAGGAAATACACAGGAATACAGAAGGCTTTGATGACATTGAAGAAGAAGCGGAAGAAGAAGAAGAGGAAGAAGATGAAGAAGAATAAGAGGATAGGAGGAGAAGGAGGAGGAAGACGAAGAAGAGGGAGAAGCAGAAAAATAATAAGAAGAAGAAGATCATCACCTACGCAATAAAGAAGACATAGCATAAATCAAACAGAAATATAGAGGACACAAAAATAGACACATGGTCACATAAAACAAGTATCAAGTTTAACGATCCCTGGCCATGACATTAACATCTACAACAGCTGCCGTCTCGTGACTCTTCCTGCAATTTCCAACAATTGATGAAGCAATAACTTTTTATTGTACCGCCAACCACCATTCTTCAGTGATATCTTCCAAGTTACATTTTATTATAAGCGCCTATGGCCTGCAGTAATGGATTACTACATAAAACGAGGGCCTTTTTTTTTTTGGGACGTCCCGCTTCCATTTTTAACTGGAAATATGACACGTTGGAATCCGGTGACATACGATGTAACAGCAGGAAATTGTTCAACCCTCTGCTTCTGCTGGTAAGGGATCATATGTTTTTTCTTTAAACGTTCGCTTGCTTTGTACTCAGGCGTGGTCCGTACACGTGCCACTACTTACAGTGCACTGAACTTACTTGTGCGCGGATTAGCTTTCAATAAGACACGTATACCTCGTCATTAAGCAAATCCACTCCGACTTCAGAGATGCTTGTGATTTACTTCCCCAAGTCCTCCGAAGTCGGAGAGTTTCTGCCTGCACGGCGAGGCACCACAAGTCTGCACACCAATAAGCCAGACATGGGACAACGGATACTCGCGCAAGCCTCAGGTCCTGTATGACATCACACTGATGTTGTCAACAGGATGTCTTCATCCGACATACAGGACTTCGCGCTGGAGTTCACAGCCAGCGAACACAAGCAAGCAAGCAAACTTCCCCAAGTCAAGAATGAGAATCAAACATTTTAGTCAAATTGACCGGTGTAGAGGATTGAATCCGCTATCTCGGCATCAGCACACCTGATGTTTGAGATCTAGCATATATATATATATATATATATATATATATATATATATATATATATATATATATATATATATATATATATATATTGTGCCTTATACAATAGCTACCAGACAATTTTATTGGAAGCAAGGCGGCCAGCGTGATAATCACATCAGCCATTGGGTGTCGTTACTTTTTTCGAAAGCAATTTTGACCAATCATTGTATTCCTAACGTGTGGCCATGGTACGAACATGGATCTCTTTACGTTTTATATGATGTTTGTATGTGAACACCCACGCACACGTATACACACCCACACTCGCGCGCGTACGCATGCACGCAACAAACACACACCATCACATTTTTGTAGCCCTGAAAGCGCAGAGGAATAGATGGCTAGTCCTTCCCTCCTGTACCGAACACCTAACCCTGTCTCATTTGACTGATCAAATGTAGAAACTCGATCCCTCACCACCAGAAACTGAGTGTTAAACAACGTCCTGTGTTACTAACTTTGTAAAACATCGTATGTAACTGGATTCGAACGTCTCACTTTTCCTGGTAAAGGTGCAAGAGGGGCGTGCCATCCCATTTACCGACCTCTTCATTTAACGACTTCTCCATTTAACGACCATTTCCCGATCTCCTAGTTATGACATTAACAGCTATCACAGCCGTATTCACGTTACCCCGTGTGGCATGTCTAGGAATTGAAAGACAATGATGTTTATTTTACAGTCGTATGCCAGTCGTCAGAGATGCTGCTCTTATCAACTTCGACAGTAACCTGCTGTATCCTACATTATTGCGTTGATACATCTCACTTTTCGCAGGAGTAACACATAACCAAATGTTTATATTTCCTCTCGTTATATTCTACTGCAGCTGACACTTCTTTTACGTTCAAAAGTTTGCCATTGATTTCTAAAAGACCGAAGCTCATACCAATGTTAAAAATCAACACAAGGTGATCTGCGTCCAAATAGCGTGCAGCTGACTTCACACGCGAGTTGCGGGTTTGATAGGTTGTCGTTTATTTAACTCTTTCTGACCCAGGGCTTGGTACTTTTCATTGACAATTGACTAGGTCACGCGGAGTTAAAGTAGTGAGCGCCTCGGCCTGACGGAATTGAAGTAACAGCCGGGACTGAGCTGTTTAAATATCAAATGGATTTAAGAGAAGTAATGACTACCGAAGCAGCAGCAGCATCAGCCGCATCAGCATCAGCATCAGTAGTAGTAGTAGTAGTAGTACTAGTAGTAGTAGTAGTAGTAGTAGTGGTAGTAGTAGTAGTACTAGTAGTAGTAGTAGTAGTAGTAGTGGTAGTAGTAGTAGTACTAGTAGTAGTGGTGATGGTGGTGGTAGTATGTATGTAAAGAACCCTTATTTACTCCATGAGGCATGATGAGTATATGATGCAAGCCCATATTTTTATAAACCAATCAGCACGTGATGCGTCAGGTTGCCAGTATCATGGCCACCGCCTTTTCTTCTCTAGATATTTCCTGATACCCATTTAAATATGGGTCAATGTGGGAGCCTAGGTCGATTGATTGATTGGTCGGACTGATTGACTGATCGAATTGATTGATTAATCGGATTGTAGAATTGTTTTCATCGCGCTGTAAAATTATTAGTGCTCCACTCTGGAACTTCAGATAACACGTGACAAGAACACTCGGTTCAGTCACTAACTCGGTAGCGTCCGTAGAAAACACAGCTTGCAAGGATCAGAACATCATGTAAGACTGACCATCAGAACATCATGCAAGACTGACCATCAGAACATCATGCAAGACTGACCATCAGAACACCATGCAAGACTGACCATCAGAACATCATGCAAGACTGACCATCAGAACACCATGCAAGACTGACCATCAGAACATCATGTAAGACTGACCATCAGAACATCACGTAAGACTGACCATCAGAACATCATGTAAGACTGACCATCACAACATCATGCAAGAATGGTGTCATCGTGTTACTTTGAAACAATTCTCGTGACAATATTGCTCATAAGTGGGTTTGAACAGAATATATGTCCAACTTCAACTTCTAAACAACATCTACCTCTGTCGCCAGTCACATGTGAAGATGACACCTGTAAACAACATCTACCCCTGAAAACGGATATTAGTCAAGGTGAAAGGTGACACCTCTAGACAACCTCGACCTCTGATAACAGATACTAGTCAAGGTGACACCTCTAAATAACCTTGACCTCACATAACATACTAGTCAAGGTGACACCTCTAAACAACATCGACTTCTGATAACAGATACTAGTCAAGGTGACACCTCTAAACAACATCGACTTCTGATAACAGATACTAGTCAAGGTGACACCGCTAAACAACATCGACTTCTGATAACAGATACTAGTCAAGGTGACACCTCTAAACAACATCGACTTCTGATAACAGATACTAGTCAAGGTGACACCTCTAAATAACATCGACTTCTGATAACAGATACTAGTCAAGGTGACACCTCTAAACAACATCGACTTCTGATAACAGATACTAGTCAAGGTGACACCGCTAAACAACATCGACTTCTGATAACAGATACTAGTCAAGGTGACACCTCTAAACAACATCGACTTCTGATAACAGATACTAGTCAAGGTGACACCTCTAAACAACATCGACTTCTGATAACAGATACTAGTCAAGGTGACACCGCTAAACAGCATCGCCCTCTGACGAGAGCTACAAGGTCAAGAAAAATGTTAGTTGCATATCCTTTACAGGACGTCAAAGCCAACCCCAGTATTTTTTTTTTTTTTTTTTTGGGGGGGGGGGGGGGGTCTGTTTGTGATTTCTTGGCAAGTTTACTTTCAATAGTTTACCATTGCTTTCTGAACTACCGGCACTCATACCACTTTATCCGGGAAGGTTAACCCGGTCAACAAATGCCCGCAGAAGTCGGATGTGTCGGCCTAACGGCGCAAGAACGCAGCTCTGCTGTAAACAGGCACAACGCAATCACATCCGAAAAAAACTCCGGATGAACGCAGAAGAAGAAGAAGAAGATACCACTTTATAAAAACCAACGCAAGGCGGTCTACTGCCAAATGGCTTGCAGTCGTATTTCGAATGCGGGATGCGAGATTACAAACTGCGTCTGTAACCCCTTAGCGACATAACCGGCTAAGGTCAAGAAAGACAGACCTGATAGAAACCCCTGCCAAAATTGAATAAATTCGGGTGGGAGAGGGATGGGTGGGGAATTGACCTAAGAGAACCATGCCAGGCAACTGGTTTTATGATGACGTGTACATCTAGTTCGCTTACCTGAACAGAAAGGCCAAGTTGACCAGGAACGGGAGCAGAAACCAATGTCTGGAATACCTCATGTCTTGATTACTTCCGGAGCAAACGCTTACTGGAGACACAGATGAACCTGAAACATATATATATATATAATTTATATCTTAAATATGAACACCAATGAAATATCTTTTTGTTCACAATCTTAAATATGAGCACCACTGGAATGTCTTTTTGTGCTAGTTGTAGTAACTAAATTTGATTAAACTTCTGAAACACAGGCACAAACAGGCAGACATGCATTCATATAGGTACAAACATAAGCACACATAAACAGACTGTTTTAAATACAGAATCCATAATTTATTGCTTGATATACTTAGTTTCATGTCGTCGGGTGCATACTGCAGAGTTATATATCATATGAAGTGAATAAATGAATAATACTGTCGCTGAAACAGTTAAAACGCATAATCAATGTATTGCTCGAATGTGGAACATCTGTTATCCCCACGGTATTTTTAAATTCACCGTGAACTTTTTATATTTGCAGAAAACCGGGACACCTTGCTTGTGATCGAAAAGATTTCCGGAGGGTTGTTATAGGAGGGAGGTTCTGCAAAGGACATGCTACTGAATGAATGAATGAATGAATGAATGAATGAATGAATGACAAAAACGGTTACTGACGAGATGCAGCGACACATGTCAGGCATCGTGTAACATATTGTTAGTGGCTTCTATGTTTAAATTCACTAAGGGAAGGAAGCAAAGACCAGGGAAATACATGCCATGCGAATCAGTAAAATTAAAAAATCTCAAAGACGAGGCAGTGAGGGAAAAGTATGAAAAAGAGCTAACTGAAATCTTTCTAAAATTACCCATAGAAAGAAAGACGGTGGAAGAAGAATGGGAGATGTTCAAATCAAGCATTTTAAATACTGCAAAGATAACACGTGGAACCAAGAAAAAGCGCAAAACACGGATAAAGAAAATAACATGTTGGTGGAACGCAGAAGTAAAGAAAGCTGTAAAATACAAAAAGGAAAAATATAAAAAGTGGTTGAAGAGCAAACAGGAATGTGATTACAGAGAATACAGAATAGCGAGAAGACATGTGAATAGAATAGTAAAAAGAGAAAAACAAAAAGACTGGGAGGAGTATGGAGAAACTCTAAATAAAAACTACAGGAGGCAACTAGAAAATTCTATAAAAAGATAAATGCAATGAGAACCAGAGGAGACCCCTTTAACCCTACTGAAATAATTAACAGTGAAAATGGAGAACCAATAAGTGAACAAAAACACATCCTAATAAGATGGAAACAGTACTTCGAACAACTTCTCAACATCCCATCAGATGCCACAGGAATTCAAGAAACCGACACAGATGCCACCGAAGAACTAGAACCAGACATACTGAAAGAAGAAATTATAGACGCCGTCAGATTAGCCCCATTGAACAAATCACCAGGACAAGATGAAATACCAAATGAACTAATGAAAGCAGCAATAGAAGTAGAAACAGCATGGCTACATAGACTATTCAACCATGTTTGGGTAGAACAACAGACACCAAGATTTGGAAAAAAACAAAGGCAGCAAAAGAGATTGCACACAGCACAGAGGCATTTCACTGTTGAGTCATACTGGGAAAATGTTTTTGAGAAAAGATTACGAACTATTATAGAACCCCAGCTAAGCGAAACACAACTTGGATTTAGGAAAAACAAAGGATGCACAGATGCCATTTTTTATCTTAGACAACTTATAGAATTATAGAAAAATCAATAGAATTCAATGAAACACGCTACTGTCGACCAAGAAAAGACATTTGATAGAGTAGATAGAACCAGACATACTGAAAGAAGAAATTATAGACGCCGTCAGATTAGCCCCATTGAACAAATCACCAGGACAAGATGAAATACCAAATGAACTAATGAAAGCAGCAATAGAAGTAGAAACAGCATGGCTACATAGACTATTCAACCATGTTTGGGTAGAACAACAGACACCAAGATTTGGGAAAAAACAAAGGCAGCAAAAGAGATTGCACACAGCACAGAGGCATTTCACTGTTGAGTCATACTGGGAAAATGTTTTTGAGAAAAGATTACGAACTATTATAGAACCCCAGCTAAGCGAAACACAACTTGGATTTAGGAAAAACAAAGGATGCACAGATGCCATTTTTTATCTTAGACAACTTATAGAATTATAGAAAAATCAATAGAATTCAATGAAACACGCTACTGTCGACCAAGAAAAGACATTTGATAGAGTAGATAGACATCCTTAAATAATATGGAGTGAGTACACATCTAACAAACCTATGTAGAAGCTTATACAACAGTGAATGCATTGTGAGAACAACTGCAGGACACTCATAATCCTTCACCATTAGATACGGAGAACGACAAGGTTGTGTCCTGTCTCCTCTCTTCTTTATAACATATATAGACAACATATGTAAAGAAACCAGCCAAACAGAGACCTCAAGAACACCGCATGACGAGAACACAGAAGAAGAACTATCTGGAAATCTAACCATTAGAGATTCCTATTTGCGGACGACCAAGCACTGATAGCAAAATCAGAAGCTGAATTACAAGACCACATGAATAGTCTAAACGAAATATGTAGGGAACATAACATGAAAATTAGCACAAGTAAAACAGGGGTATTGACTATAACTAAAGAAGAAAAAGCAACAACGATTCACCTAAACGAACATCCCTTGATTCAAGTAAAGAGTTTCAAGTATTTAGGAAGTATAAGTATAATATCATCAAATGGCAAATCAGAAGACGAGATCGAAAATAGATGCAATAAGACAAGCCAACTCATTGGACAAATGGCACCAATACTAAAGAACAAACATGTATCAATAACTACTAAGAAAGCACTTTACAACACAATCTTTCTACCAACTCTATGTTACCAATGCCAAACCTGGACAATGATAGAAAAAGAGAAAAGAAAAATACAACAACAGAAATGAGATTCGTGAGAAGAATACTCAATGTATCAAGAAGAGATAAGATCAGAAATGAAGAAATCAGGACTAAAGTGGGGGTATAGCTGCACTAGATTTATTAGAAGGCAGCAAGTCAAATGGTTTGGCCATGCAAGTAGGTTACCAACTAAGAGTATAGCACAACAAGCAATGATGTACAGACCAGAGGGAAGCAGAGGAAGAGGCCGACCACGTAAACGTTGGACGCAGGGAATAACAATGGGAATATCGATACATGAAGCCCTTGGCGGGCACTCTCCCGTTGTTTATACTTCACCTAGACACCGCAAGGTACAAGAGGAACATGATGAGATGAGATGAAGGGAATACACTGTTTTGCAAACAGACGGGAATACACTGTATTGGGCAAACTGCCATATACATAGGCGCATTTACATTATATTGTGCAAACTGTCTTGACAGAAATAAACAGACGCATTTGCATTGTATTGTGCAAACTGTCATGAAACAAATAAACAAACGGAAGTACATTGTATTGTTCAAATTGCCATGAAACAGATAAACAGATAGATTTACATTGTATTGGGCAAAGTGTCATGAAATAAATAAACAGACGGATTTACATCGTAATGGGCAAACTGTCATAAAACAAATAAACAGACGGAAATACATTGTATTGTGCAAACTGTCATGAAACAAATAAACAGACGCATTTACATTGTATTGTGCAAACTGCCATTAAACAAATACACAGGCGCATTTACATTGTATTGTGCAAACTGTCTTGACATAAATAAACAGACGAATTTGCATTATATAGTGCAAACTGTCTTGACATAAATAAACAGACGCATTTGCATTGTATAGTGCAAACTGTCTTGACATAAATAAACAGACGCATTTGCATTGTATAGTGCAAACTGTCATGAAACAAATAAACAAACGGAAGTACATTGTATTGTTTAAATTGTCATGAAACAGATAAACAGATGGATTTATATTGTATTGGGCAAAGTGTCATGAAATAAATAAACAGACGGAAATAAATTGTATTGTGCAAACTGTCATGAAACAAATAAACAGACGGAAGTACATTGTATTGTTTAAATTGTCATGAAATAGATAAACAGATGGGTTTATATTGTATTGGGCAAACTGTCATAAAACAAATAAACAGTCGGAAATACATTGTATTGTGCAAAATGTCATGAAACAAATAAACAGATGGATATACATTGTATTGGACAAATTGTGATGAAACACGTAAACAGACAGATTTTCACTGTATTGGGCAAACTGTCTTGAAAGAAATAAACAGACGCATTTGCATTGCATTGGGCAAATTGTTATGAAACAAATAAACAGACGCATTTACATTGTATTGGGCAAACTGTCATGAAACAAATAAGCAAACGGAAATACTTGTACATTGTATTGTTCAAACTTTCATGAATCAAATAAACAAACGAAGAGATTCAAAGCAACAGACATAGATTAAGACATTGAAAAAAGACTTTTTAAATCGTTTATCTTGACGTGTATAACAATCCTTTATAAAGATCTTTTAAAAAAAATTTCATTCAAGTATATGCCCCAACAAATGAATGCAGTGAAGAAAGTATAGAGGGATTTTATAATG
The DNA here is from genome assembly GCA_963921405.1 of Cepaea hortensis. NCBI lineage: Eukaryota > Metazoa > Mollusca > Gastropoda > Stylommatophora > Helicidae > Cepaea > Cepaea hortensis. The sequence continues at coordinate 98,786,984 of OY992885.1, read as the reverse complement.
ACATGGAGTCTGCTTCGAAGACCTGTAAAAAATCAGAAATAAATATCATAATGGGTGATTTCAACGCAAAAATAGGAAAGCAAGGCGATGGATGCAGTGTAGGCAACCATGGTTTGGGAGAGAGAAATGAAAGAGGAAACAGACTTGTAGAATGGGCAAAAGAACAAGAAATGGTTGTAGGAAACACCTGGTTTAAACAGCATCCTAGAAGATTATGGACATGGAGGAGTCCAGACAGCAGGATTAAAAACCAAATAGATGGCATCCTGATTAGCAGAAGGTTTCTAAATGCGTTAACAGTCGTAAAAACAGTTCCAAATGCAGACTGTTACAGTGATCACAGATTAATTACAGGCACATTGAGGGTAAAGTTAAAGAAAGTCAAGTATACAGCAGGAAACCCTAAATATGACTTGTGCAAATTGAAAACTGACAAAGAAATACAAGATAATTTTAACATAGAAGTAAAGAACAAATTTGATTTATTGTCTGATCTAGAGATCCTATTTCAAGATGTAGGTGATCAATGGGAAATGCTGAAGAATTCAATCAGTTGTGCAGCAGAAAAAACTATTCCAAAATTAAAGAAAGTGGGTCGTAAGACATGGATGACTGAAGAAAATTTTTCAGCTAATGGAAACAAGAAGACAGAATAAAAATAACCCTGCCAAATATGAAGAAATTCACAGAAAAGTCAGAACCTTATGTAAGGAGGATAAAAAAAGAAGCATGACTTGAGAAAAATTGCAGAGAAATTGAACAGCAACACAACAGTAAAAATACAAAACGAATGCACAAAAGAATTCAGGACCTTACTAATCAAAGAACACATACATCAGCAGGCTTCCTAAAGACAAAAGATGGAAGAGTCATAATAGAAAAAGATCAGATCTTACATGTATGGTCAGATTACGTGAAAAACCGTTATGACAATAACAGAGACGAACAGTATGATGTTCAAAATAATAATGAAGGACCATCAATTTTGAAGATGGAGGTTTAGAATGCTCTTAACCATATGAAATCTGGTAAAACCCCCAGTTCAGACAGCGTCACAACAGAAATGATTAATGCTTTAGAAGAATATGGAATTGATAAAGTTACCAGTTTGCTTAATACAATATATGATACTGGAAATATACCCCACGCATTATGTAATTCTGTATTTATTGCAATCCCAAAGAAATCAGGAGCCTTGGAATGATCAACATTGAACAATTAGTATAATGAGTCACATCACGAAGATTTTGCTAAGAATTATCATGCAAGGATTTAGGAGGAAAATACAACCTGAAATAGGAGAAGAACAATGTGGGTTTGTAGAAGGCAAGGGCGCAGTAAATGCTGTGTATATACTGAGAACCGTAATCGAACGTTCTATACAAGTAAACAAAGATCTACACCTTTGCTTTATTGACTACACAAAGGCTTTCGATAAAGTGAGACATGTCGAAATAATAAGGATGCTTGAAGATCTACAAATTGATGGAGAAGACATTAGACTTGTAAAAACATATATTGGAAACAACAAGCTGCCATAAGAGTTGATAATGAAGTAGGCCAATATCAGCCTATTCAGAGAGGTGTGAGACAGGGATGTGTAATGTCTCCAGATCTGTTTTCCCTGCACAGTGAAAGTATTTTCAGAAATATTGAAGATATAGAAGGAATCAACATTGGGGGACGATGCATCAATAACATTAGATATGCAAATGATACAGTCTTGATTGTAGACAATGAACAGGATCTGCAACATTTAGTAGATGCGGTTGTTACACACAGTGAACAACTAGGGTTAGAATTAAATTGTAAAAAGACACAGATTATGGTCGTCACTAGGAAGAACGAAATACCACAATGTAATATACAAGTAAATGGGAATATTCTTCAACAAGTGAATAGGTACAATTATCTCGGAACAGTAATAACATCTGATGGGAGATGCCTTGAAGAGATTAGAACAAGAATCGCAATGGCAAAAGTAGCCTTTAGGAAGATGAAAAACATACTGACCAATAAAAAGATGTCAATTGAAACATAGAACCTGTACTTTTATATGGATGTGAAGCGTGGACAATAAGCAGTCAAGCTGAAAAACAGCTGTTGGCTGTGGAAATGTTGTTTCTGAGGAAAATGCAAAGAATACCATGGACAGACAGAAAAACCATTGAGCAAGTCCTTCAAGAAACAAATGAAGATCGTAAACTGATTAGAGTATTTAGACGTAGACAGTCACAATGTTTTGGTCACGTTATGAGAAGAAATAAATTGGAGAACTTGATGACAACTGGCAAGATTGATGGGAAAAGCACAAGGGGAGGGCAGGGAAGTAAATACCTGGATGGCTTGGCCACCTTGTATGGTCGAGACAAGATCAATAAGCTGATCCACGATTCTCGTGATCGAGTGAGATGGCAGAACATGACCGCCCACGCTTACCGGCATGGCACATGATGATGACGATGAGTCTATAAAACACAGGGCTAGCACCATATACCCAATACTCCTACAGGCGTGTAAACGGGCCATAAATTGAGGCTGCCCTAACCTGGGAGCCCGAGTCAATTTATAAAGCGATTGGTTCCTAAACGGGGTTTCGAACTCACGACAACCCGACCGACAGGCGAGTACCCAGTCACTACGCTACCAAGCCTCTCCTTAAAAGGGTTCAAAAGACAAGAGTATCGACTTCATTGCATCGGGTTTTATCCCATATGGCTCGGTCTCTTTCCACAAGGCGGCCTGTCGAAATGGTCGCACAAAGCACGAACTCCGTAGTTCCAGCGATGACCCCAGGAGTCTCCCAGAAAACTGCACCCGCGAACCAAACGATGTGGGCCAGAATCGAATGCACAACCTTCGGAGCGCGAGGCAGGGCAGGGGGTAACAACTTGGCCACGGGGACTCACTCTTTCCCCTGATGGTAGTGGATGCATGTCAATTGAAGCTGATACCATTGACATTGAGTGTGTTGTGTTGTGGTTGTTATGTCAACCAAGTGAAATATTGATGGGGGGGGGGGGGGTGTTAGTGAAGAGGGTGCAAACTGGGTGGGAGGGGGGAGGCGGTTGTGATTGCGGTCGGTTATGTTAACGGGGGAGAGGACATGGTGTTGTATTGTGTTGCGGTGGTGATGATAATGTTGGTGGCCATGTTGATGGTAATGTTGATGATAGAGTTGTTGGTAATGTTGATGGCAATGTTAATGTGGTAATGTTGATGTGGTAATGTTGATGGTAATATTGATGGCAATGTTGATGGTAATGTTGATGCCAACGTTAATGGTAATGTTGATGATAATGTTGATGGTAATGTTGATGGTAATGTTGATGCCAACGTTCATGGTAATGTTGATGTGGTAATGTTGATGCCAACGTTCATGGTAATGTTGATGCCAACGTTCATGGTAATGTTGATGTGGTAATGTTGATGGTAATGTTGATGTGGTAATGTTGATGGTAATGTTGATGCCAACGTTCATGGTAATGTTGATGCCAACGTTCATGGTAATGTTGATGTGTTAATGTTGATGGTAATGTTGATGGTAATGTTGATGCCAACGTTCATGGTAATGTTGATGCCAACGTTCATGGTAATGTTGATGTGGTAATGTTGATGGTAATGTTGATGGCAATGTTGATGGTAATGTTGATGCCAACGTTCATGGTAATGTTGATGCCAACGTTCATGGTAATGTTGATGGTAATGTTGATGGTAATGTTGATGGTAATGTTGATGCCAACGTTGATGGTAATGTTGGAGGTAATTTTGATGCTAATATTGATGAATATGGGGGATGAGCATATATACTGTGACAGTTTTGATGTTAGTGATGGAAGTAAGAAAGCAAGAAATAAATTAACTTACGAACACAGACAGTTAGAAAGGACGAAACAAGCTAACGAAAGAGGAAGAACGACGGGAATAAATAAAAGAATTATAGAGCAAGGATTTAAAAAAAAAAGAAAAGAAAGAAAGAAAGAAAGAAAGGAGGATAGACCGGCGGCGGACGGATGAATGGAGGGATAGATAGACAAAAATAATATAGAATGTAACTAAAAGAAGATAAATCAAAGAATGTAAAAAGTAACTAAAACAATAAAAATGGAAAGAAAAGAACTAAAGAAATACAGAAAATATGGGCAAAAACAAATTAGTTAGACAGACAAATAGACTGGCAGACAGACAAACAGATTAAGAAACAAGACAGAAACACAGACAAACAAAAGACAGCGCAATTATCAGCAATAAAACAAACTGTTAGAAAACGAATATAATGATGATGCAGTGAGCGAGTAGATCGAGATCGGTATGGAATTATCAAATAGAATTTAATGGCTTGCAGAACAATTATCTTTATCACAGAAAGAGTAGAAAAGAACAAAGCGACAGAACTATGGTAACATGACACAGCTAAATCTTCTACGGTGGGCCGAGTTGAACTTTACGTAGTAATTATAGTCAACTAAAACGTTGGTTTGTTGGCAAAGAATGAAATGGAAGTACAACACACAGCCTCGTGATGGTTTAGTCGATATGTCTCTTATTTCGTTTTTTATCTTCTTGAGCTGCTTCAATGTAGTTGGTTTATCTATTTAACTGATCTGTCTGTCTGTCTGTCTGTCTGTCTGTCTGTCTGTCTGTCTGTCTGTCTGTCTGTCTGCCTGCCTGCCTGCCTGCCTGCCTGCCTGCCTGCCTGCCTGCCTGCCTGCCTGCCTGCCTGCCTGCCTGCCTGTCTGTCTGTCTGTCTGTCTGTCTGTCTGTCTGTCTGTCTGTCTGTCTGTGTTTCTAGCTAATCTCTCTCAATCCCTCTATTTCCTTTCTTCATCATCTCTATACTTCTCTATCATTTTTCACTCTTCTTCTTTCTCGTTATTCTCTCTCCTCTCTCTTTGTCACTCTCCTTCTCTATGACCTTCTTTCTCTCCTTCACTCTTTCTTTTGTCTTAATCTCTTTCATTCTCTTTGTTTTTCTCCCTCTCCTCTCATATTCTCTCGCTAGTCCCTCTTTTCTTTTCTTTTACGTTCCCAACCTTATTCCCTCTCTCATTCTCTCTTTCCGTGTCTTTCTCATTCTTTCAGCCCCCCCCCCCGCCCCGTTCCCATTCCTCTTCCCTCTCTCTCGGTCGCATATCTCCTTCGTGCAAGTGTAAACTACGACGCATCGTCAGCTACTTGCTACTTAAGCCAGTCTCTCTGGAGGTGGCAGTTTCAATCTTCATATCCCTATATCTGGACATGTTTGTGTTGTCTAATGTGTTCCTCAATCTCTTCCTGAATGGGGATTTGAACCTATAACCACCGGGCTGGCAGGCAAGTGCAGCCTACAACGGTTACTACTATCACTACTACTACTACTACTACTACTACTACTACTACTACTACTACTACTACTACTACTACTACTACTACTACTACTACTACTACTACTACTACTACTACTACTACTACGACTACTACTACTACTACTACTACTACTACTACTACTACTGCTGCTACAACTACTACTACTACTTTTTAAAGTTACATATCCTTTACAGGACGTTGCAGTCAACACCAGCATTCTTTGATTTTGTGATCTCTTGGCAAATGTACGTTCTGTAGTTTGCCATTGCTTTCTGAACGACCGGCACCCATACCATTTTGTGGTATACTGTTAGTTGTTAACCTAGTTACATGGCTAAACCATTCAACTTGCAGCAACTAACGCTGCTATAACCCCTGTCAACTCTCTCATCATAAAATCCCTGGACAATTCTAGGCCCTTCGCTACTTCTCTGTCTTCGAGGATTTTCATACGTAGTGTGTCTTTAATATCCCGTGTCCACCATCATGCTGGTCGAACCCCGATACCGCTTCCAGGGATCACGCCTTCCCTAACTGTTCTTACCACAGCTATCTTAGCTATGCAGAGCAACGCACGATGTGATATAAACTAATCAAACATAGTGCGTTATTTGGGAGTTAAAAATAAGCCGGGACGCAGAGGTGGTCAAGGCACCAGGGCGGGGTTATATATGGCCAAGACCTATTGACGCGTCCTCGTCGAGCGTCCTGGGCAACAGGTCCCTTCGGGGTCCTGGCTAAAGTCAGTAGGATCACCGATTCCTCCGATGTCAGAGAGTGTCTGCCTGTTCGGCGAGGAACCACCAGCCTGCACACCAATAAGCCAGACATGGGACAACGGATACTCACGCAAACCTCAGGTCCTGTATGACATCACACTGATGTTGGACAACAGGATGCCTTCATCCGACATACAGGACTTCGCGTTGGAGCTCAAGCCAACGAACACAAGCAAGCAAGCAAGCAAAAATAAGCCGAGGCTCACCGAAATTGTTCAACAATCAAAAGAAAGAAATGTTGAAAGTTGACAAACTATTGGCGGAATAATAACAGTCCACTAACATCAAATAAGCATGCCCTTTAACTTGATAGTTAAACAGTTTAATGTGTTGTAAATGTAGCCAGCGTGAACAAGAAAGTAACCGGTGTTTCCCAAGTTTGTTTGCCGGTTTTATTTCTTCCGGTGTATGACAAATCTCAACTGACAGGTCGAACTAATGAACAGACCTTTATCGAGGGCACGAGAAGCTATTCATAGTTGTAAGTTGCAGCTGTTATTTTAGTTGATTTATTATTATCACAGTAACACATTACCATGGCCGTTGTTGGTGAAACACACTGAGTAGTAATTTTGTAAAAACTCTATAAGTCACTGTTAGCTGTAACTTGAATAATAGGAAGACCAAAGTCATGGTGATATTAAAGAAACAGTTCTTGCCTAAATGTAAAAATAAGGTAATGAACGTTATTTTTCGGCAAGTAAGTAATTGCCTTCTCGAAGCACAGTGTAACAAACTATCGTCTAGCAAGACGGTAAGGTGCCATTGGTAAGTAATTGCAAACATCTAGACACATGGATAACATCAGGTGGCAAATGCGTTACAGAAATAAAGAACAGAATAAGAAATGCAAAAACAAAAAATTGTACCAAAAGAAGAATATTTATGGAATAAAGCCTTGTCTCTGGAAGTTAGAAACATAATTCTTGTATGTTACATAGAAACAGTTCTAATATACATGCCAGACTTCCCCATACGTCCTCCCCACGTCATTCATCTCTGTCTTCAATTATTTCTCTACTCTGTGTGTTGTTTAAATCTCCCCTAACCTCGTTTGCCTTGTGGATTCAGAAAAGGGAATTTGTAGATGTACAATACAGTACTTGTAGTTGTAAGACATGTCAACATGGTAGATATGCTTGCAGATCTACAAATTGAAGGGAAAGACTTATAAAAAAAAACATATATTGGAAACAACAAGCTGCCATAAGGATTGATAATGAAGTGGGACAATATCAGCTTATTAAGAGAGGTGTTAGGCAGGGATGTGTGATGTCTCCATATCTTTTTTCTATATACAGTGAAAATATTTTCAGAAATGTAGAAGATATAAATGGAATCAGCATTGGAGGACGAAACATAAATAACATTAGATATGCAGATGATACAGTATTGATTGCAGACAATGAGCAGGCTTTGCAACAATTAGTAGATGCGGTTGTTGCACATAGTGAACAACTGGGGTTAGAATTAAATTGTAAAAAGACACAGATTATGGTCGTCACTATGAAGAACGAAATACCACAATGTAATATACAAGTAAATGGGAATATTCTTCAACAAGTGAATCGGTACAATTATCTCGGAACAGTCATAACATCTGATGGGAGATGCCTTGAAGAGATTAGAACAAGAATCGCCATGGCGAAAATAGTCTTTATCAAGAAGAAAAACATACTGACCAATAAAAGATGTCAATTGAAAAGAGAAAAAGAGTGTTGAGGGGATACATAGAGCCTGTTCTTGTGTATGGATGTGAAACTTGGACAATGTGCAGTCAAGCTGAAAAACATCTGATGGCTGCAGAAATATGGATTCTGAGGAAAATGCAAAGAATACCATGGACAGACAGAAAAACCAATAACCAAGTACTACAGGAGACAAATGAAAATCGTAACTTGATTAGAGAAATTAGACGTAGACAGTCACATTTTTTGGACATGTTATGAAAAGAAATGCATTGGAGAACTTAGGGACAACTGGCAAGATCGAAGGGAACAGACCAAGAGGAAGACCGAGAAGTAAATAACTGGATGGCTTGGCCACATGGCATGATCGAGACAGGAACACTGAGCTGATCCACGACTCTGGTGATCGAGTGAAATGGCGAGTCATGACCGCCCACGCTTTTCGGCATGGCACATAATTGATTGATTGATTAAGTTGTACAATTATCAGAATCTGAGGTGGTGGAAAATTTCGAATATCTTGGGTCATTAATTACCAGCAATGGTGACACAATGAAAGAAACTAAAAGACAAATATCTATTGCTCTTCAAAAACTAAAACAACTGAATAAATTGTGGCGTGGGATATACATACCTACAGAAATTAGATTTTTAAGAGCGTGCAGTTTTCTCATTGCAACATAGACCTGTGAGACCTGGACACTTACTAAACAAGATGAACAGCGCATACATGTCTATGAATATAAATGTTATAGGCTTGTTCTAAAAATATCTTGGATACAGAAATAAAATGGAATGCATCCATACGACAAGATCTGAATATTGAAGAAGATTGGCTACTAACGACGATAAAACAAAGAACATTGATATATTTTGGTCACTTGAAGCGTCATGAAAGTTTGGAGAGAACAATAATGGAAGGGTATATGCCTGGGAAATGGCAAACTACTGAGCGTAATCTTGCCAAGAGATCAACATACAGCTGAAAGATGCTGGTATTGACAGCTAAGTCCTGTAAAAAGGATATGCTAAAAAAAAAAAATATGCCTGGGAAGAGAGGTAGAGGAAAGCCAAAGACAAGATGGGCGCAGGATGTGGCAGATAATCTACAGATGGGTGTATCGGACGCGGGCCATCTTGCTCATGACCGACAAGTTTTCCGGAAGGTTGTTATAGGAGCGAGGTTCTGCAAAAGATATGCAACTGAATGAATGAATGACAGTTATCAGGCTGTCTCAACATGCGTCCTCTGAATAAGCAGCATACTTTGCCCATCTCTCGATCAGAAGGAATCTGTCTCGTTCTTTTCCTTTACTCCGCAGTAGTAATTCTCTCTATCCTCTCTCTCCATCTCTCCGTCTTTCTGTTTCTGTCTGCTTCTCTCTATCTCCCTATCTCCCTATCTCTCTGTCTCTACCTGTCTCTATCTGTCTCCATGTCTCTTTATCTCTCAATCTCTATCTGTCTCTCTGTCTCTTTATCTCCCAATCTCTATCTGTCTCTCTGTCTCTTTATCTCTCAGTCTCTATCTGTCTCTCTATCTCTCAATCTCTATCTGTCTGTCTCTTTATCTCTCAATCTCTATCTGTCTCTCTATCTCTCAATCTCTATCTGTCTCTCAGTCTCTCCCTACCTTCCCTCCCTCCCCCTCTACCTTTTATCCACTACTGGAATATCGACCCTTAACCAACTCACCCCAAAACCGCCCTATCCTTTGCTGTCTCCCGCAGCCCTGTTCATGTCCTCCCAGTATTCTTCCTCACTATCTCTAATTCTCTTCTCTATGTGCTTGCTTGCCGCTCTCCCTGGTCTAGGGGTTACACGACTTTCCTCCGTAATCCCGTATACTCTCGTGAGTAACGTGACGTGCGCGAGAATCGGTAGCGGATCTCTCCCCGTTGGTAACTTACGGGGTATGTGAGCCGGTCGCTCAAAAAGCAATGGCAAACTACTGAGTGTAATCTTGCCAAGAAAATCAACAATCAGCTGAAAGATGCTGATGTTGACAGCGATGTCTTGTAAAAAGGATATGCGAACAAACAAACAAAAAATGAGCTTGCTTATGTCTCCTTATATTTCGTGGGCCCTGAAATGGGGGATTTCTATTGATACTATTCTCGGGATACCTTGTTCATCATCGCTATCTCTAATTCTCTTCTCTGTGTGCTTTGCTTACGACTCCTTCTATTTCGTTTGCCCTGAAATGACGGACCTCTAATGATACTATTCTCGCTTCTTTTCCCGCGTGTGTTCTTTCCAGCGTCAACATCTTTTCCTCATCTCATATCGTTTAGTTCCTTCTGTTCTGTCCTGGCACCTGTTAATGTTAGATTCCATCATTGTAGCAAGAAACATACTCACCCTGAGCATGTTCTCCAATGAGGTGAACGGTGTAAAACGTAAGTGCTGATTGTCTGCTATCATCCTATTAGATACTATGTTTCTCTTCTGGCATTGGGTAAATTTGGAATCAACACAGTGGAGACAATGGTCGATCTTTCCTTCCTTTCCCATACTACTGTCTGTCCAGGAAATCGAGGTGAAAAGATGTGCAGAGGTAATTATGAGCGCCGACTGCGGCAAAAACGATCTCGCGTACAAACAAGCCGCGCACCGAGCCAGCTCGCGAGGTCATCAAACGGTGAGTGCATGATAAAGAGTGTCATATATTGTTGTGGACACGGCTTGATTAACTATTAAGTAAAATAAGCACGTGGTTAGGGGATAAAGGGAACGGGGACACCAAGTAACATTTTCTTTGGCAGATTCACAACGGACCGTATGGTGGAAATAGCAGATGTTGCGGCTGAACTAGGCATCACAAAGAGCGAGCGAGTGATAGATAGATAGAGAGAGAGAGAGAGAGAGAGAGAGAGAGAGAGAGAGAGAGAGAGAGACAGACAGACAGACAGACAGGGAGAGACAGAGAGATAGAGACAGAGAGATAGAGAGGCAGACAGAGAGACAGATAGAGAGAGACAGAGAGATAGAGAAATAGAGATAGAGACAGAGAGATAGAGAGGCAGACAGAGAGACAGATAGAGACAGACAGAGGGAGACACAGAGAGTGAAGGAGACAGACACAGAAAGACAGAGAGACATATAGAGACAGAGAGAGACAGATGAAGACAGATAGAGAGACAGAGAGAAGGAGACAGACAAAGAAAGACAGAGAGAGAAGAGAGACAGACAGACAGATAGAGACAGAGATAGATAGACAGAGAAAGAAAGCGATAGAAAAAGAGACAGAGAGAAGGACAGAGATGGACAAAGAGAGAGTGAGAGAGATAGAGAGAGACGGAGAAAAACAGAGAGACGAGAGAGACACGTGGAGACAGAGAGAGAGACAGGGAGAAAGAGAGAGAGAAAAAAAAGAGAGAGAGAGAGAGAGAGAGAGAGAGAGAGAGAGAGAGAGAGGGAGGGAGAGAAACTGCTTGAAAAATAGCATTCAAAGAAACTATACCTTCTTTTCGAAAGGTTACGCCAAAAGGAATCAAAACCGCCTAACCACACAGCCGCCTCTGCACCGACTATTGTATTACGCCGACGAAATTTGCAAACAATCACAATAATTTTATCAATTATCATAAACATATCAAAACGTCCAGAAATTGCGTTTCATAACACATTTGTAACAGCTGAGAAGCGCATCAAACGGACTGCAATCGCAATACGTGTTTCCTGAACCCGTATTATCTTGCGAGGATTGCATACACTTTTATTCATACCACTTTTACTGTCAGTGTCCCCTGGTTGAAGTTCCGGAGAGCAGTCCTGACTGCATCTGTGTACCAGTAGCGTGGTAACATATTTTTGTAATTAATTTAATTATGGCACCAGTTGGTTTTGCTTTCGCGTGATCTCCAGCTCAATGAATTATCTCCCTGGCATTTCCGCTCTTTTGTGTAAACTTTCATAGATATCTAATCATCCATCCACACACAAACAAGCACGCACGCACGCACACACGCACGCACGCTCGCACACACACACACACACACACACACACACATACACACACACAATCCCACACACACACACACACACTACACACACACGCATGCGCACACACGCGCACACAAAGGACGTGACAATATGGCGCTGTCTACAACATTGTTGTTTACTCCCTAGCACCATTTCTCAATATGATCCGCGCGTATTATTCGGCGCGTTGGTGTAATGGTTAGGTCGTTGCGTTAATAATAGCACGAACGTGGTCGGGCGAGGGTTCCATATCAGCTCTTGACGTCCGCTACGGGAGGAACAACTGGCCACATATCCCTGCATGCACTCAAGCTTACAACATGCAATGGTTCTAACACTGCAATACCTACCGCAGGTTACTACAACGAGACTTTTGTGTTCTTCTAATCAGCGTGATTTCCAACAACAGCCGCATTTTGCAGGATTCTGTATCCGTGATTATCTGGAGCATCCAGCTGGATAACTTTGCTGGTGATTTCGTGTGACAGTCGTGTCTATCATACTTGGATTTCTCTTCTGAATGGGTCAGAATTCACTCTGCTGGAAAATCTGTAAAATTGGCTATAGCCTGCGATGGGTGACGTGATATTCTGGTGTGGTAGTTTAGTCGCGTCTTTTGTGTGCCGCGTGGTTTAGTGGTTGCGCGCTCGCGTCGCACACCGGTGGTCCGGGTTTTATCCCGGGTCCGGTCGGGGATGTGCACTGCTGGCGAGCTCGGGCGAGAGCGGGGCTCGAGTCTGATGCTTCCATTTGACGTGAACGGGGCCATGGGTTCGTGCCGGGGTGTGATCAGCGTTTAAATCTGCAATAGTAAGTCTGTAAAGTCATTCACGGTCGTCTCCAAGAGGAATTAAATACCACATTGTACCATCCAAGTGAATGGAAGTATTCTTAAACAGGTGAATCGGTATAACTATCTGAGAACAGTGGTAAGATCTGATGGAAGATGCCGTGCCGAGATTAGATTAAGAATTGTCATGACAAAGGTGGCTTTCTGCAAAATGGAAAACATACTTACCAACAAAATGTTGTCAATTGCAGTGAGGAAAAGAGCTTAGAAGTGCTATATAAGTAGCTTTGGAGATATTATGAGAAGAAATGGACTTGAAAATTTAGTGACAACTGGCAAGGTTGATAAGAAAAGAGCAAGAGGAAGACGAAAGGATAATTACCTTGATGGTTTGGCAGCATGGCATGGTCGGGACAAGAACACAGACCTAATTCCAGACTCTGGTGACTGTGTGAGATGGCGAACCATGACCGCCAATGTCTTTCGGCATGGCACTTGATGATGATGTATTTTCTCAGTAACCCAGAGGGTTAAGTAAACAGACGGAGACCTAAAAATACATGGAGAGGAGAATTGATGACAGAGAGTAATAACACGCAGAGGACGTGGAGGAGGTGGCGGTGGTGGTGGACGTGGAGAAGGTGGAGGTCCTGTAGGATGTGGAGGTTGTGAAGGACTTGGAGGACATGGAGGTGGTAGAGGACGTGGAGGACATGGAGGACATGGAGGTGGTAGAGGACGTGGAGGACATGGAGGGTGTGGAGGACATGGAAGTGGTAGAGGACGCGGAGGACATGGAGGGTGTGGAGGACATGGAGGACATGGAGGTGGTAGAGGACGTGGAGGACATGGAGGGTGTGGAGGACATGGAAGTGGTAGAGGACGTGGAGGACATGGAGGGTGTGGAGGGCATGGAAGTGGTAGAGGACGTGGAGGACATGGAGGGTGTGGAGGACATGGAAGTGGTAGAGGACGTGGAGGACATGGAGGGTGTGGAGGACATGGAGGACATGGAGGTGGTAGAGGACGTGGAGGACATGGAGGGTGTGGAGGACATGGAAGTGGTAGAGGACGTGGAGGACATGGAGGGTGTGGAGGACATGGAAGTGGTAGAGGACGTGGAGGACATGGAGGGTGTGGAGGACATGGAGGACATGGAGGTGGTAGAGGACGTGGAGGACATGGAGGGTGTGGAGGACATGGAAGTGGTAGAGGACGTGGAGGACATGGAGGGTGTGGAGGGCATGGAAGTGGTAGAGGACGTGGAGGACATGGAGGGTGTGGAGGACATGGAAGTGGTAGAGGACGTGGAGGACATGGAGGGTGTGGAGGACATGGAGGACATGGAGGTGGTAGAGGACGTGGAGGACATGGAGGGTGTGGAGGACATGGAAGTGGTAGAGGACGTGGAGGACATGGAGGGTGTGGAGGACATGGAAGTGGTAGAGGACGTGGAGGACATGGAGGGTGTGGAGGACATGGAGGACATGGAGGTGGTAGAGGACGTGGAGGACATGGAGGGTGTGGAGGACATGGAAGTGGTAGAGGACGTGGAGGACATGGAGGGTGTGGAGGACATGGAAGTGGTAGAGGACGTGGAGGACATGGAGGGTGTGGAGGACATGGAAGTGGTAGAGGACGTGGAGGACATGGAGGGTGTGGAGGACATGGAAGTGGTAGAGGACGTGGAGGACATGGAGGGTGTGGAGGACATGGAGGTGGTAGAGGACGTGGAGGACATGGAGGGTGTGGAGGACATGGAAGTGGTAGAGGACGTGGAGGACATGGAGGGTGTGGAGGACATGGAAGTGGTAGAGGACGTGGAGGACATGGAGGGTGTGGAGGACATGGAAGTGGTAGAGGACGTGGAGGACATGGAGGGTGTGGAGGACATGGAAGTGGTAGAGGACGTGGAGGACATGGAGAGTGTGGAGGACATGGAGGACATGGAGGGTGTGGAGGACATGGAGGACATGGAGGTGGTAGAGGACGTGGAGGACATGGAGGGTGTGGAGGACATGGAGGTGGTGGAAGAGGTAGAGGAGATGGAGGACGTAGAGGATGTGGAGGAGGTGGAGTCGTGGAGGACATGGAGCAAATGGAGGACGTGGAGGAGGTGGAGGACATGGAGGAAGTGAAGGAAGTGAAAGACGTGGAGGGCGTGGAGTAGGTGGAGACCGTGGAGGACGTGAAGGAGGTGGAGGACATGGAGGACATGGAGGAGGTGGAGGAGGTGGAGGAGGTGGAGGACATGGAGGAGGTGGAGGAGGTGGAGGAGATGGATGACTTGGAGGACGTTGAGGAGGTGGAGGAGGTGGATGACATGGAGGAGATTAAGGACATGGAGGAGGTAGAGGAGGTGGAGGACATGGAGGAGGTGGAGGAGGTGGAGGAGATGGAGGACATGGAGGACATGGAGGAGATGAAGGACATGGAGGACATGGAGGAGATGGAGGATAAGGAAGAGGTGGAGGACGCGGAGGACGTGTAGGACATGGAGGACGGTGGAGGACGAGAAAGAGTGGAGGACATGGAGGACGTGAAGGACGTGGAGGACATGGAGGACATGGCGGACATGGAGGAAGTAGACAGTAGTAGTAGAAATGGGAAATAGAAATGGAAGGTTGAACACATGCTGAACAATTAAAAGATGTCAGTTACAGCGAGAAGAATAGTGTTGAAGTGCTACATAGAACTTGTACTTTTGTATGGATGTGAAGCGTGGACAATGAGCAGACAAGCCGAACATCTAATGGCAGTGGAAATGTGGTTTCTGAGGAAAATACAAAGAATACCATGGGCATACAGAAAAACCAATGAGCAAGTCCTACAAGAAACAAATGAAAACCTTAAACTGATTAGGTAAATTAGACAAAGACAGTCAAGATGATTTGAGCACGTTATGAGAAAAAAAAATAAATTGGAGAAATTGGTGACAACTGACAAGACTGAGGGGAAAAGAACAAGTGGAAGGCAGAGATGTAAATATGTAGATGGGTTATCCATATGGCATAATCGAGACAAGAACACAGAGCTGATCCACGACTTTGGTGATCGTGTGAGATGGCGATTCATGACCGCCCACACTTATAGGCATGACACATGGTGATGATGAGTTAACAACGATTAAACATAGTATGAAGACACGCTAGCATAAATCAGGGACATGTGTTATAGTAGAAAATAACAGGATAACCAGCGACTGATCAAGACAGGACAGCAATAACCCACAGAAGACGGTTCAGAAAATGGCGGGATAGAATACGCGGGTAAGTTAATAAGTAAGTCACAAAGGCTGTAGAAAAACAACTTAATATGTTTTATCAGTCCTCCCAAACTGTTGCATAGAACTGCGTGCTTTGTTTTCATTGATCTACCATCCCACAGAACTGCGTGACTTACTTATTGACTCGCCCTTGTAACTTTTTCTACCCAGCTATGCACCGCTTTACGGGACAAACATTTGTCAGCATAAACAGGAAACCCACCTTGGCGGGAGAATTTCGCGAATGACGCCGAAGTTGAATGTGAAGTGAAAACGTAGTTTAGAAAAAGAGCTCGCAGTTCTATGCGGCCGGTTTGGGAGGACTGATAAAACGATGGGATAAGTGCGTCAATGTTGGTGGAAATTATGTTGAGAAATAAAGGGACAGTGTATGTATAAAAATAAACTGGTTTCAAGTTGTTACCATCTTTAGTTATTTTTCTACAGCCTACAGCCATTCTACCCTCGTAGTTGACGCAGAGTCGACTGGTATCCAGTGTCTGGTTTTGTCCTGGCCAGGCGTGTGTGGTCATTTGTGTGGTATGCCAGGAGGGGTAAGGGACCCATGGTGAGGTGGCTAAACCGTCTGCCTGGTTGTTATGCCAGGAGGGGTAAGGGACCCATGGTGAGGTGGCTAAACCGTCTGCCTGGTTGTTATGCCAGGAGGGGTAAGGGACCCATGGTGAGGTGGCTAAACCGTCTGCCTGGTGCTCAGAATATCTTGGGTTCTTTTTTTGGTTTACGAGTGGAACTTATTCGTAGACCCTTGTAGACCATAAAAATAGCTACGGAGTTACAGCCAGCGCAGAGAGGCTGAGCTAAAAGTTAGTTGTACGTCCTTTATAGGACATCGCAGACAAGCCCAACATTGTTTGGGGGTTGTTTGTAGTTTCTTGGCAAGTTTACGTTAGTAGTTTGCTATAGCTTTCTAAACGACTGACACTCATAGAACTGTATGAAAACTACGCAATGCGGTCTGCTTCAAAATCACCTGCAGCTGTGTTTGGAAAGCGGTATACGGGATTACGAATTGCGTTTGTAACTCCTTCTCCACAACGCCGCGGATGATGAGAGAAGGGTAACCTCGGTGATATCAAGCCGAATCTCTGGCCTTGTAACCCATTTTACCGAATCACAACAAGTAGGAACAAACGACCAGCGTATCTACAAACCTCATCGTCAACGACAACAACCAGTGGAGATCAGTTTATAACTTTTAGAAGGGAATTTCTACCTGCTACAGGGGGATACAAGGGCGGGAAATTAGTTTATTGATTTCTTCTTCTACTTGGTTCGTCTGACACGTTTAATTTGAAAGTGAATGCCTTATGCCTGCTTATAGCAGAGGTGCGATTTTTGCGCCTTTCGGCAGACACACCCGACTTCTTCAGGCGTTTGTTGATCGGGTTAACCTTCCTGGATGTACGCGTATGTTATTGTATTAAGCTCGAAACATAATCGACAGTAAGGTGAGATAGTGGAACAGGCCTTTGATGAGGAATGGAGACATGAATATATAATTAAACTGTTGTTCACGCCCAGAAAGACATACTTAGATGTCTATTTGATATCTCTTGGTTCTTCTTCTCAGTTCCTTCCCCTGTTTGTGTCGTGCTCATTTTACATTTATAATTATTCTAAATTGCGGCTCCGAGGCGAAGACTTTCGGACGAAGTTTGTAATCTCGCATACCCACGATCAAAACACAGCTGCGGGCGACTTAGCAGCAGACAGCCTTGCATTGGTTTTTAAAAAAAATGGTGTGGGTGCCGGTCGTTCAGAAAGTAATGATAAACTACTGAACGTATACTTGCCAAGAGATCACAACAGCAAAAATGCTGGTTTTTGACTGCGACGTCCTGTAAATGATATGGCAATATGCAACTAACTTAATTATTCTAAACGGGTGAATGAGACAGCATTTCACGCACCATCATATCTTAGACTCTAGCAAGAAGAAGAGAGCTTGACAGGTCGACACCGGATGTGACAATGCATAAAACACACTGAATCAGATGAGATCCTGTTGAGAAAGGACAGATACGGCCTCTATATATTATAAGGTCTTGACGTAGAGGATATGGAAATGAAAATGAATCTAAAAAAACAATACAAAACTAAAAGAAAACCCTTAAAGTCATCATCCGCTTTGGAAACAGCCACCTTCAAATTAATATTCTGTATAGGTAAAACCGTGGCCAGCCGCTATTGGTGGCTGATTCAGTCTCGGGATTATTAATCTGAGCCATGGATGGATCCTGATGTAAATTCTCTTAGAGGTTGAACGGTGTAGAGGTAGGGGTATAATTGAAATCGATAACACTCTTCGCTGTCTATTGAACGAGGGGACTGAGCACTTATGGGAATGTCCTGAGTGCAGTGATGTCGGTTCTTGACTCAACTCAACTTGAAATCGATAGTTTAGTTTAGTTTAGTTTAGTTTAGTCGCAGGATCAACATCACGGCACACGGGTGTAACCCATATGTGCTCCGTTATACTCCTAACTCAAGCCGGAGTCCGGAGAATCTCAGCTCAGTGCACGAACTCTGTAGCACTGGCGAGGATCCTGAAATACTTTGGGTAGATTTTTAACTCGAAATTTTGTCCTGGCAGCGCCGTTAGGCTACGTTTTTTTCGATTTCCAACTGTCAAGGGATTTTTTACGTGCGTAACAATACACACAGATGTCCGATCTACATACTCAGAGACCAGGGAACATTTTTGTTACTAGAAGCCCACGTGAAAAAATCCCGGCTCTCACCGGGGCTTGAACCTGGGACCTCCAGCACTCGAGGCGGACACCATATTTCGAGACCACTCATCCATCAGAAATCGAAAATGAATCTTTATGAGACGGTAACAAACTTTATAGCCTCGTGCCGATCAGGGAGCTACCTGAGTGGGTAAGTATAGGACACAAGCCGAGACTCTACACCATCATCACATGCCATGCCGATAGGCGTGGGCGGTCATGTTTCGCAATCTCACTCGATCACCAGAGTCGTGGATCAGCTCAGCGTTCTTGTCTCGACGTAGCCAAGCCATCCAGGTATTTACTTCTCTATATAGGGGTAGGAAATAAAAACACAATGTAGCGATCGCCCGGGCTGCAAATATCCGAAGTCGAAGCTTTGTAGCGAGGCCAGCATGACCGAATGGATAAGACAGATCGTTCTTAAACATCCAGTGTGCAGAATACCGAGGTAGCGGGTTCAACCCCAACACTGGTCAGCTGGACTAAATTGTTGACTTCTCGTCCTTGACTTTGGGACGTAAATTACAAGTACCTCAGAAGTCGGAGTAGGTTTGCCTGATGGCGGGGGACTCTGGTAATAGGGAAAGCTAATCCACACGAAAAAATCCCCTTTGCACTAACAGTAGTAACACGTGTATGAACTACGCTTGAGTTCAAAGCGAGCGAGCGCCCCAAAAAAAAAAAAATATATATATATATATATATATATATATATATATATATATATATATATATATATATATATATATATATATATATAATTTGTAGCCAAGCAACTGCAACGACCGCTTGGGGTGGAATAGGACGTCTTGCAAGGACGGCGTCTCGTAGCTGTGGCGAAGGCAAGGAGCGGCCCTTCCCTTAATAAAAAACCCACTGTCAACGTAAAGGCCATGATTAGCCAAAGGCTTGGATGATAATAATTTTGATTTTCTTCTGCCTCTTCCACTTCCTCTCCCTCTTCTTCCTCTTCTTCTTCACCTTCCTCCTCCTTTCTTCGCGGTCTTTATCAGTAGATGTGGCCAGTATCTCGCACTAGTGTTTACTCCCCAAGATACAGGGTGTATTTTTAATGACTGTGCAGTGTCTGAAAATATTGCTGTTCCAAGTTTTGTATTTACCTATTATGTTGCATGAACTTTACAGAAGTTGAATACAAAACTTGGACCGGCAATATTTTCAAAGACTACACAGTCATAAAAAAATAATCCCCATATTTCCTGGTGCTTATTTTAGGTTGGATCCATCTGAAAGTCCAGGCCAATTTAAAAAAAAAAAAAAATTCGAATCCACCCATTAAACGGATCGAACTCAAATCACCGGACCGAGCGACAAACCAATACACCATCATAGCCCCCTGTCTGTATTATTTGTATAAGCGAAGCACTTTGATCTTACCATAGAACAGTTAACGCTTCTTAAAGTAAGAAACAGGCAAATGGTCTATTTGATATGTCTTATCCTAAGAAATAAAGACGCATTAAAGACAGTTCCTGAGGGCTACATACAGAAGCAAAAGCGGGGGGGGGGGGGAAGAGAACAACAATAGTAAAAGTATTCACATATATCAATGCAGACACGCATGGAATTAAAAAGAGTAGTATAAAGCAGACAATTGTGGTTTGAAAACTTCACATTATTAAACTACAGTGTTGTTAACATTGTCCCTATAGTTATATTACAGTGTTACGAACATTGTACCTACAATTATACTACAGTGTTAGGAACATTGTACCTACAATTATACTATAGTGTTGGGAACATTGTACCTACAATTATACTACAGTGTTAGGAACATTGTACCTACAATTATACTATAGTGTTGGGAACATTGTACCTACAATTATACTACAGTGTTAGGATCATTGTACCTACAATTACACTACAGTGTTAGGAACATTGTACCTACAATTATACTATAGTGTTAGGAACATTGTACCTACAATTATACTATAGTGTTACGAACATTGTACCTGCAATTATACTATAGTGTTACGAACATTGTGCCTACAATTACACTACAGTGTTAGGAATATTGTACCTACAATTACACTACAGTGTTGGGAACATTGTACCTACAATTATACTATAGTGTTGGGAACATTGTACCAACAATTACACTATAGTGTTGGGAATATTGTCTCTACAATTACACTATAGTGTTGGGAATATTGTCCCTACAATTATACTACAGTGTTGGGAACATTGTCCCTACAATTACACTACAGTGTTGGGAACATTGTCCCTACAATTACACTACAGTGGTGGGAACATTGTCCCTACAATTACACTACAGTGTTGGGAACATTGTACCTACAATTATACTATAGTGTTGGGAACATTGTACCTACAATTACACTATAGTGTTGGGAACATTGTACCTACAATTACACTATAGTGTTGGGAACATTGTCCCTACAATTATACTACAGTGTTAGGAACATTGTACCTACAATTATACTACAGTGTTAGGAACATTGTACCTACAATTATACTACAGTGTTAGGAACATTGTACCTACAATTATACTACAGTGTTAGGAACATTGTACCTACAATTACACTACAGTGTTAGGAACATTGTACCTACAATTATACTACAGTGTTAGGAACATTGTACCTACAATTATACTACAGTGTTAGGAACATTGTACCTACAATTATACTATAGTGTTAGGAACATTGTACCTACAATTATACTACAGTGTTAGGAACATTGTACCTACAATTATACTACAGTGTTAGGAACATTGTACCTACAATTATACTACAGTGTTAGGAACATTGTACCTACAATTATACTACAGTGTTAGGAACATTGTACCTACAATTATACTACAGTGTTAGGAACATTGTACCTACAATTATACTATAGTGTTAGGAACATTGTACCTACAATTATACTACAGTGTTAGGAACATTGTACCTACAATTATACTACAGTGTTAGGAACATTGTACCTACAATTATACTACAGTGTTAGGAACATTGTACCTACAATTATACTACAGTGTTAGGAACATTGTACCTACAATTATACTACAGTGTTAGGAACATTGTACCTACAATTATACTACAGTGTTAGGAACATTGTACCTACAATTATACTACAGTGTTAGGAACATTGTACCTACAATTATACTACAGTGTTAGGAACATTGTACCTACAATTATACTACAGTGTTAGGAACATTGTACCTACAATTATACTACAGTGTTAGGAACATTGTACCTACAATTATACTACAGTGTTAGGAACATTGTACCTACAATTATACTACAGTGTTAGGAACATTGTACCTACAATTATACTACAGTGTTAGGAACATTGTACCTACAATTATACTACAGTGTTAGGAACATTGTACCTACAATTATACTACAGTGTTAGGAACATTGTACCTACAATTATACTACAGTGTTAGGAACATTGTACCTACAATTATACTACAGTGTTAGGAACATTGTACCTACAATTATACTACAGTGTTAGGAACATTGTACCTACAATTATACTACAGTGTTAGGAACATTGTACCTACAATTATACTACAGTGTTAGGAACATTGTACCTACAATTATACTACAGTGTTAGGAATATTGTACCTACAATTATACTACAGTGTTAGGAACATTGTACCTACAATTATACTACAGTGTTAGGAACATTGTACCTACAATTATACTACAGTGTTAGGAACATTGTACCTACAATTATACTACAGTGTTAGGAACATTGTACCTACAATTATACTACAGTGTTAGGAACATTGTACCTACAATTATACTATAGTGTTAGGAACATTGTACCTACAATTATACTACAGTGTTAGGAACATTGTACCTACAATTATACTACAGTGTTAGGAACATTGTACCTACAATTATACTACAGTGTTAGGAACATTGTACCTACAATTATACTACAGTGTTAGGAACATTGTACCTACAATTATACTACAGTGTTAGGAACATTGTACCTACAATTATACTACAGTGTTAGGAACATTGTACCTACAATTATACTACAGTGTTAGGAACATTGTACCTACAATTATACTACAGTGTTAGGAACATTGTACCTACAATTATACTACAGTGTTAGGAACATTGTACCTACAATTATACTACAGTGTTAGGAACATTGTACCTACAATTATACTATAGTGTTAGGAACATTGTACCTACAATTATACTATAGTGTTAGGAACATTGTACCTACAATTATACTATAGTGTTAGGAACATTGTACCTACAATTATACTACAGTGTTAGGAACATTGTACCTACAATTATACTACAGTGTTAGGAACATTGTACCTACAATTATACTACAGTGTTAGGAACATTGTACCTACAATTATACTATAGTGTTAGGAACATTGTACCTACAATTATACTATAGTGTTAGGAACATTGTACCTACAATTATACTATAGTGTTAGGAACATTGTACCTACAATTATACTACAGTGTTAGGAACATTGTACCTACAATTATACTATAGTGTTAGGAACATTGTACCTACAATTATACTATAGTGTTAGGAACATTGTACCTACAATTATACTACAGTGTTAGGAACATTGTACCTACAATTATACTATAGTGTTAGGAACATTGTACCTACAATTATACTATAGTGTTAGGAACATTGTACCTACAATTATACTATAGTGTTAGGAACATTGTACCTACAATTATACTACAGTGTTAGGAACATTGTACCTACAATTATACTATAGTGTTAGGAACATTGTACCTACAATTATACTATAGTGTTAGGAACATTGTACCTACAATTATACTATAGTGTTAGGAACATTGTACCTACAAATATTTTAGGGAGCATTCGCTCACTTAGAACTCAAGCGTAGTCCACACACGTGCTACTACTTCTATTGCACTGGACCGATTTTTGCGTGTGGATTTTTTTTTTTTTTTTTTTTGCATATCCTTTACAGGACATCGCTGTCAACACCAGCATCTTTCAGCTGTATGTTGATTTCTTGGCAAGATTACGTTCAGTAGTTTACCATTGCTTTCTGAGCGGCCGGCTCACATACCCCGTTATTTACCGATGCGATTCGAACCACTGCTGATTCTCACCGTCATCACGTTACCTACGAGAGTATACGAGATTACGGAGAAAACTCGCTAATCTCTAAGCCACGAAGCCGGCAAATTTAGCTTTCCATAATACGTCTCTCGCCATCAGTGAAACTCGCTCCGACTTCTGAGGTACTTGTAATTTACGCCCGCAAGTCAAGGACGAGAAGTCAACATTTTAGTCCAACTGACCGGTGTAAGGGTTGAACCCGTTACCTCAACATCAACACACCGGATGTGTAAGAACGAGCGTTCTTATCCATTCTGCCATGCTGACTCCCGTACCAACAATTAACCTACACACTGTTTTAAGCATTGTAAGTCAAGGACACTGTCACACGTCTTCAGGCTCAGTGGACATATGGTGCTTGACCCATATTGTTTATAGACTCACCGACTCTCAGCGGGTGCTGTGGTCAGTATCACGTGGGTCGCCTTTACGCTCTAGGACATTTCCTGGTACCCATGTTGTACAGGGTGTATTTGTAATGACTGTGCAGTGTTTGAAAATATTGCCGTTCCAAGTTTTGCATTCGCCCTCTGTAAAATTCATGCAACATAATAGGTAAATACAAAACTTGGACCGGCAATATTTTCAAACACTGCACAGTCATTACAAATACACCCTTTATTTCAACACTTAAAACCCTATACCGCTGATTTCGAACCCGGTCTGCCAGATTGAAAACAGCGTTCGCTACATATAAGGTACAGTATATTTTTAATGACTGTTCAACTACTATTCAACCATGTTTGGGTAGAACAACAGACACCACGAGACTGGGGAAACGCCATAATTATCCCAATTTGGAAAAACAAAGGCAGCAAAAGAGATTGCACACAATACAGAGGCATTTCACTGTTGAGTCATACTGGGAAAATATTTTGCAAAATTCTTGAAAAAAGATTACGAACTACTTTAGAACCCCAGCTAAGCGAAACGCAGCTTGGATTTAGGAAAAACAAAGGATGCACAGACGCCATTTTTGCTCTTAGACAACTTATAGAAAAATCAATTGAATTCAATGAAACACTCTACTTAGCCTTTGTTGACCAAGAAAAGGCATTTGATAGGGTAGATAGAAACAAGCTGTGGGAAATCCTTAAACAATATGGAGTGAGCACACATCTAACAAACCTATGTAGAAGTTTATACGACAACAGTGAATGCATAGTGAGAGCAACTGGAGGACACTCAGAACCCTTCACCATAAGATCTGGAGTACGACAAGGTTGTGTCCTGTCCCCTCTCTTGTTCATAACATATATAGACAACATATGTAAAGAAACCAGCCAAGCAGAGACAGCAAGAATACCGCATGACGAGAACACAGAAGAAGAACCATCTGCAAATCTAACCATTAGAGAACTCCTGTTTGCGGACGACCAAGCACTAATAGCAAAATCAGAAGCTGAATTACAAGACCACATGAATAGTCTAAACGAAATGTGTAGGGAACATAACATGAAAATTAGCACAAGCAAAACAGAGGTAATGACTATAACTAAAGAAGAACAAACAGCAACAATTCACCTAAACGAACATCCCTTGAAACAAGTAAAGAGCTTCAAGTACCTAGGAAGTATAATATCATCAAATGGCAGATCAGAAGACGAGATCGAAAATAGGTGCAATAAGGCAAATCAACTCATTGGACAAATGGCACCAATACTAAAGAACAAACATGTATCAATAACTACTAAGAAAGCACTTTACAACACAATCTTCCTACCAACTCTGTGCTACCAATGCCAAACCTGGACAATGACAGAAAAAGAGAAAAGAAAAATCACAACAACAGAAATGAGGTTCCTGAGAAGAATACTCAACGTATCAAGAAGAGATAAGATCAGAAATGAAGAAATCAGGACTAAAGTGGGGGTTAAAGCTGCTCTAGATTTTATTAGAAAGCAGCAAGTCAAATGGTTTGGCCATGCAAGTAGGCTACCAGTCAACAGCATGCCACAACAGGCAATGACGTACAGACCAGATGGAAACAGAGGAAGAGGCCGACCACGTAAACGCTGGACGGAGGGAATAACAGAATCCATGGGAATGTCGATATACGAAGCCCATAACCGGGCACTCTCACGAAGTTTATACTTCACCTCGACACCGCAAGGTACAAGAGGAACATGATGAGAGAGAGAGAGAGACTGTGGGGTTTTTGAAAATATTGCCGTTCCAAGTTTTGTAACTATCCTTTAGGACCTCATGCAACATAAAAGGTAAAATACACAACATGGAATGTCAATATTTTCGAAAAACCTACAGTCATTAAAAATACACCCTATATTATGAACTTTGTAAATATATTAAAACTAAACTATCTAAAACATTGTACCTGTATTTAAACTACAAACAGCTACAAACTGTACACCTGTATGTAAACCACAAACTGTACACCAATATTTAAACTACAAACTGTACACCTATATATAAACTACAAACTGTACACATATATATAAACTACAAACTGTACACCTATATATAAACTACAAACTGTACACATATATATAAACTACAAACTGTACACCTATATTTAAACTACAAACTGTACACATATATATAAACTACAAACTGTACACCTATATATAAACTACAAACTGTACACCTATATATAAACTACAAACTGTACACATATATATAAACTACAAACTGTACACCAATATTTAAACTACAAACTGTACACCTATATATAAACTACAAACTGTACACATATATTTAACCTACAAACTGTACACCTATATATAAACTACAAACTGTACACATATATATAAACTACAAACTGTACACCTATATATAAACTACAAACTGTACACATATATATAAACTACAAACTGTACACCTATATATAAACTACAAACTGTACACATATATTTAACCTACAAACTGTACACATATATATAAACTACAAACTGTACACATATATATAAACTACAAACTGTACACCTATATATAAACTACAAACTGTACACATATATTTAACCTACAAACTGTACACCTATATATAAACTACAAACTGTACACATATATATAAACTACAAACTGTACACCTATATATAAACTACAAACTGTACACATATATATAAACTACAAACTGTACACATATATATAAACTACAAACTGTACACATATATATAAACTACAAACTGTACACATATATTTAACCTACAAACTGTACACCTATATATAAACTACAAACTGTACACATATATATAAACTACAAACTGTACACCAATATTTAAACTACAAACTGTACACCTATATATAAACTACAAACTGTACACATATATATAAACTACAAACTGTACACATATATATAAACTACAAACTGTACACCTATATATAAACTACAAACTGTACACCTATATATAAACTACAAACTGTACACCTATATATAAACTACAAACTGTACACCTATATATAAACTACAAACTGTACACCTATATATAAACTACAAACTGTACACCTATATATAAACTACAAACTGTACACATATATATAAACTACAAACTGTACACCTATATATAAACTACAAACTGTACACCTATATTTAACCTACAAACTGTACACCTATATATAAACTACAAACTGTACACCTATATATAAACTACAAACTGTACACCTATATATAAACTACAAACTGTACACCTATATTTAACCTACAAACTGTACACCTATATATAAACTACAAACTGTACACCTATATATAAACTACAAACTGTACACATATATATAAACTACAAACTGTACACCTATATTTAAACTACAAACTGTACACCTATATTTAACCTACAAACTGTACACCTATATTTAAACTACAAACTGTACACCTATATTTAAACTACAAACTGTACACCTATATTTAAACTACAAACGGCTATTGCTAGTGTACATATACGAGTATTTAAACCACAAATTGTAAACTTTGTACCCATATTTAAATTACCAACGGTTATAAACACTGTATCTGCAATTAACCTACACACTTTTACAAACACTGTATCTATAATTAATCTACACGATGTTATAAACACTGTATCTATAAGTAATCTACACACAGATAAAAACACTGTATCTATAATTAATCCACACAATGTTAAAAACACTGTATCTATAATTAATCTAGACACTTATAAAAACATTGTATCTATAATTAATCTACACACAGATAAAAACGTATCTATAATTAATCTACACACTGATAAAAACAATGTATCTATAATTAATCTACACAATGTTAAAAACACTGGATCTATAATTAATCTACACACTGATAAAAACACTGTATCTATAATTAATCTACACACTCATAAAAACACTGTATCTATAATTAATCTACACACTGATAAAAACACTGTATCTATAATTAATCTACACACTGATAAAAACACTGTATCCATAATTAATATACAAACTGATAGAAACAATGTATCTATAATTAATCTACACAATGTTAAAAACACTGTATCTATAATTAATCTACACACTGATAAAAACACTGAATCTATAATTAATCTACACACAGATAAAAACACTGTATCTATAATTAATCTACACAATGTTAAAAAACACTGTATCTATAATTAATCTACACACCGACAAAAACACTGTATCTATAATTAATCTACACACTGACAAAAAACACTGTATCTATAATTAAACTACAAACGGTGTCGCTATTATTAAACTGCAAAGGTTATAAACATTGCATTTGAAATTAAACTATACACTTTTATAAACATTCAACTGATAATGTTAACAAACTTTATAAACTCTACCGGACTCGTACGAACAATTTACTTACGATCGTCTTTACAAAAACACTGGTCACTAGAATCCATGTGAACGCGCCCAGTAGATCGTCTTTAGAATATCTGCAAATAGGGAAAATCCAACAATGAGTCCCCCGGGCACAAACAAAAACATAGTTAAACCACACCTGTCTATTTAAACCGTTCACTGTACGTTATTTGATGACTGATCAGGTAAGTAGGTTTTCCTCCAGCCTAACTGCGCGAGCTTTCAGTGTTCATATAGATCACCTGTGCCTTCAGGGATGGGATTGGCGACGTAATCCTGGAGTCTGTGGAAAGTACACGACTTAAAACAAACTGTAAATGGCCTGTCAGACACAAGGTAAAGGGAGGCCGCCATACTTTACAGTTTTCCGAATTATGAGGATGTAATTGCCTGTAAAAAGATGGAGGTTTAAAACTAGCTGTGTGGTATTACCCTCCTCTTCCTTATCCCGCTGCTGCCGCTGCTGCCGCTGCTGCTGCTGCTGCTGCTGCTGCTGCTGCTGCTGCTGCTACTACACTTACTATCACTACTAATATTGCTGCTGCTACTACTACCACTATTTGCCAAGTAGCAGAGTAGACGAAATGACGTCAAATAGATTTGGTGAGAAAATCGCGAACCAACTTTTACGAGAAACCAATGATATGACGAAAAAAGGAAAAGACGTCAGAAAAGTAGTCAACAACAACAAACAGTCAGATCTTAGGATTGACAGAAGAGGCAGCACGATTCGATTCGCAGAAATAAGATACATTATAAACTGGCACAACATCGCAAGGATGGATAATAAATA
Source organism: Cepaea hortensis (assembly GCA_963921405.1). Lineage (NCBI taxonomy): Eukaryota > Metazoa > Mollusca > Gastropoda > Stylommatophora > Helicidae > Cepaea > Cepaea hortensis. Next base: position 98,757,668 of record OY992885.1, on the reverse strand, counting down.
TTAAATGGAAGGGCGAGATTATTCAGGTATGATTTGGATAAGCCCGAAAGCGACAGACAGATGCAACCTAATCAGAATGCGACTTAGAAAGTCAGGACAAGGTGACGCAGAAGCCCATTAGTGAATGACAGACGGACCGGGACATTATAGTTGCAAGTATCTAACATATTCAACTGTCTATTATTATTAAGTAATATTTCATTACAGTCCCGCCTGGCCATAACAGGCACGGTATCAACAAATTGTAATTTATCTTTAAATTACTGAATATGTGACAAGCTTGGACATAGGCAAATAAATAGTGCCTCAACATGTTGAATACCGGCTTCGAGTCATTGATCACTGTTGGTATTATGCTTCTACATTCCGTTAGATTGGTACAACCCTGGACCATTTGAGCAAATTTGATGATGTTTTCATTATTTATCGTAAATCACCGTCTGGCACTATTACTATCACTAATATCACTACTGATACCACTATTACTATTACTGTTACAACTATTATCATCACATTACTACTACTACTACTACTACTACTACTACTACTACTACTACTACTACTACTACTACTACTACTACTACTACTACTACTACTACTACTACTACTACTACTACTACTACTACCACCATCACCACCACCACCACCACCACCACCACCACCACCACCACCACCACCACCACCACCACCACCACCACCACCACCACCACCACCACCACTACTACTACTACTACTACTAATACTACTACTACTACTACTACTACTATCACTACTACTACTACTACTACTATCACTACTACTACTACTACTACTACCACCACCACCACCACCACCACCACCACCACCACCACCACCACCACCACCACCACTACTACTACTACTACTACTACTAATACTACTACTACTACTACTACTACTACTACTACTACTACTACCACAACTACCACCACTGCTGTTGATATACTTCCAGCCAAATCAAAAACACTACCTGGTGTCATTTAAGCGAGGCATTGTTAAAAAACACCCTCAAAGAATATCATAAGGCAGAAAGCCAAACACTATGTAGTTTCTTTAACATAATGACAGTTAGCCAATCTCTTTATAGCCCCTTTAGCATAAAGACAGTTAGATACTATTTTTATGGCCCTTTTAACATAAAGACAGAAATATGTGGACAGTATTATAATACTGCTTAGCCATGTATCCCTACTCTGTACCGAACAATTAGTTAGTTAGTTAGTCTTTCCTCTTGAGCCTAAGGCGGCGCATAGGGCAGAAGTCCTGTCTCTCCATGCTTGGCGGTTCGCTGCTACCTGTTGTAGATCTTGGATATTCACTTGGCCGTTGAATGAGCCTTCTCTAATGATGGTTCTACGCAGGGTCTCTCTTGGTCTTCCCCGTTTTCTTTTCCCTACTGGTGACCATATGAGGGCTTGGTAGGGGAGTCTTGACTTGTCCATTCTGAGTACATGGCCGATGTAGTTCCAACGGCGTCTTCTTATGAAATTGGATACTGTATCTTGCTTAGTGTGCTTAATGAGTGAGCGGGAGAGTGAATGAGTGAGCGGGAGAGTGAATGAGTGAGCGTGAGAGTGAGCGGGAGAGTAAATGATTGAGCGGGAGAGTGAATGAGTGAGCGTGAGAGTGAATGAGTGAGAGTGAGAGTGAATGCGTGAGAGTGAATGAGTGAGCGTGAGAGTGAATGAGTGAGCGTGAGAGTGAATGAGTGAGAGTGAATGAGTGAGCGTGAGAAGGAATGAGTGAGCGTGAGAGTGAATGAGTGAGCGTGAGAGTGAATCAGTGAGCGTGAGAGTAAATGAGTGAGTGTGAGAGTGAATGAGTGAGCGGCAGAGTGAATGATTGAGCGGGACAGTGAATGAGTGAGCGTGAGAGTGAATGAGTGAGCGTGAGAGTGAATGAGTGAGCGTGAGAGTGAATGAGTGAGAGTGAATGATTGAACGGGAGAGTGAATGAGTGAGCGGGAGAGTGAATGAGTGAGCGGGAGAGTGAATGAGTGAGCGGGAGAGACAGAATGAGTGAGCGTGAGAGTGAATGAGTGAGCGGGAGAGTGAATGAGTGAGCGGGAGAGTAAATGAGTGAGCGGGAGAATGAATGAGTGAGCGGGAGAGTGAATGAGTGAGCGTGAGAGTGAATGAGTGAGCGTGAGAGTGAATGAGTGAGCGGGAGAGTGAATGAGTGAGCGGGAGAGTGAATGAGTGAGCGTGAGAGCGAATGAGTGAGCGTGAGAGTGAATGAGTGAGTGTGAGAGTGAATGAGTGAGCGGGAGAGTGAATTAGTGAGAGTGAGAGGGAATGAGAGAGAAAGAGAGAGAGTGTGTGTGTGTGTGTGTGAGCGTACGCATGCGTGTGAGTGTGTGTATATGAAAGAATACAAAGAGAGAGAGAGAGAGAGAGAGAGAGAGAGAGAGAGAGAGAGAGAGAGAGAGAGAGAGAGAGAGAGAGCTGAGCAGATGCATGTCATGTAACACGCATGTTATGTAACACGCGAATCCATATGTTTGTGTATTCTCATCTGTCATATTATAAGTTAAATACCATTTGATGTTATCATGTATAATCTAAACTTATGTTCATTACTGTAGTTTGAGTGAGAGAGTGAGTGAGTGTGAATGAGAGACAGAATGAGTGAGCGTGAGAGTGAATGAGTGAGCGTGAGAGTGAATGAGTGAGCGTGAGAGTGAATGAGTGACCCTGAGAGTGAATGAGTGAGCGTGAGAGTGAATGAGTGAGCGGGAGAGTGAATGATTGAGCGTGAGAGTGAATGAGTGAGCGGGAGAGTGAATGAGTGAGCGGGAGAGTGAATGAGTGAGCGGGAGAGTGAATGAGTGAGCGGAAGAGTGAATGAGTGAGCGGGAGAGTGAATTAGTGAGAGTGAATGAGTGAGCGGGAGAGTGAATGATTGAGCGGGAGAGTGAATGAGTGAGCGTGAGAGTGAATGAGTGAGCGTGAGAGTGAATGAGTGAGCATGAGAGTGATTGAGTGAGCGTGAGAGTGAATGAGTGAGAGTGAATGAGTGAGCGTGAGAAGGAATGAGTGAGCGTGAGAGTGAATCAGTGAGCGGGAGAGTGAATCAGTGAGCGGGAGAGTGAATGATTGAGCGTGAGAGTGAATGAGTGGGCGTGTGAGTAAATGAGTGAGCGTGAGAGTGAATGAGTGAGCGGCAGAGTGAATGAGTGAGCGGGACAGTGAATGAGTGAGCGTGAGAGTGAATGAGTGAGCGTGAGAGTGAATGAGTGAGAGTGAATGAGTGAGCGGGAGAGTGAATGATTGAACGGGAGAGTGAATGAGTGAGCGGGAGAGTGAATGAGTGAGCGGGAGAGTGAATGAGTGAGCGGGAGAGACAGAAAGAGTGAGAGTGAATGAGTGAGCGGGAGAGTGAATGAGTGAGCGGGAGAGTGAATGAGTGAGCGGGAGACTGAATGAGTGAACGGGAGAGTGAATGAGTGAGCGGGAGAGTGAATGAGTGAGAGTGTGTGTGTGTGAGTGAATGAGTGAGAGTGAGAGAGAGAGAGAGTGTGTGTGGTGTGTGTGTGTGTGTGTGTGTGTGTGTGTGTGTGTGTGTGTGTGTGTGTGTGTGTGGGACGCGCTGGCACCACTACTTTTACGTCACATACTTTTTATGTACACATTTTTCTCCATGTTTAGCCTTGTTTATGTTTACAACATTCATTTCACAATGTTTATTTTTCTTCCTATGTAAATGTATAATGCTCTTGATGAACGAAAGACGAGTGATTGGAAGGGCCGAATGTAAGACGGGCCTGCGAGCCCAATTTGTGACCCTAATAAAGTTGATTTGATTTGATTTTTTGATTTTTAGTCTTTTGTCTTATTTGCGAATTGGTTCTGAAGTCTGTCCAGTGGATGTTTAGAAGTCTTCTAAGACATTTGTTCTCAAAATTACCGAACAATACATTGTGAACTAATATAGTTAAAGTTTCGAAATACGCCCATCCTTAAACCGAAATATGAAATTAGTCACATTGGATGAGGGCGCTTAATCTTAAACTTCCGGTGCACTGATGCCGAGATAGCGGGTTCAACCCCTATAGTGGCCAGGTGGACTAAAATGTTGACTTGAGGACGTGAATTACAAGTACACACACACACACACACACACATACACACACACAAACACACACATACACACACACACACACGAAAGTAATACACCACAACGTTTTTCTTAGAGCTATTTTTTCAAGAGGTATGAAATGTATATATTATATGCATGGATAAGTCATATAAACATCATCGGTTTTATTCAGTATAATCACAAACAACTTGTACGGCTCTATGCCAGCGCCAAACAGGTACATGATAACTTTCCCGTACCAGATTTTGTCTTGAACATGCAGTAATTTCTTCGCTGCATGAATCCCGACTTCATCATCTTCAAACCTGGTCCCGCGGAGTACATCTTTAAGTGGACCAAATAGATGGAAATCAGAGGGTGCCTAATCGGGACTATAGGGTGGATGGGGTAGTACAGTCCAGCCCAATTTGGTGATTGTTTCAAGTGTTCCCAGACTTGAGTGAGGGCACGCACTGTCGTGAAGGAGAAGCAGGTCTGCTGGATTCTTATGCGGTCGAACTCTGCAAAAACATTGATAGAGTGTTTTCAATGTCTTAATGTAAGCTTGCTAATTGATTGTCTCTTCCTTGCCAATGTTCACAACAGTTTTCTTCTCTGCAACGAGAAGTTCCATCACAATTTCTGCTTATAATGCAAGCTGCTAATACGTCCCATCTCAACGATTTAGGGCAGCCGTATTATTTGGCCAGTTGGGTTGCAATTTGGTGCACAATCGGCACATGCCATATTTGAAATGTGCAAACACAAAATGAAATGCTTTTATCTTCATTATTAGCTGAGAAAAATGGATGTGGTGTATTACTGTCAGAACGCTTCTCACATGTATCTTACCCCTTCAAGAAGGTAAGGAAACTATGACAGGTCTATCAAACGGGCAGGGAATTTACTTGATCCTAGAAACATACCCATGAATCGCGGAGGAAACTGGAGTAAAGGCTCAAGTCACAGATGCTGGAACTTAAATAACCCCTCCCACGACGCCGAACAGCATAAACGAAGGCAACAACAATAATAACCCTTTTACAGTCTTATTTTTTGTTGTTGCCTTTTTTGAAAGGTCAAACATTTCAGACTGATCTTCTAAAGCACAGAAGACGAATACGAATATTCATATTGCAGGCATTATGTGTCGTTACGTCCTGGCTGATGTGTTTGATAGTCACCGATGTGACACGTGATTATGGCTTTGAAAAAAAAAAAAAAACAACAACGTGAAACATTCACAAGACATTAGCTTTATAAAGGATCGCCTTGTGTGTATACGTATGCCTCCACGAGTGTTCCGGTTCTTCTTGATATTACACTAAGAGAATCTTAGCAAAGTGCACAAAGTCCGTTGTACCGACGAGTATCAATATGTATGTGTATTATAATCATCATCATCATCATCATCATCATCATCATCATCATCATCATCATCATCATCATCATCATCATCATCACCATCATCATCATCATCATCATCATCATCATCATCATGTGCTGTGTATGTAAGCGGGGGCCATCATGGACGACAACCTCATTATGCTATGAATATTCATGTTGTGTCATCTTTTTGTGGTCTATTGGAAATATGTAACTCATTATTCCTGTACAAGTATTCGAGAACTCCAGAGCGAGAGAGCGAGAGAGAGAGAGAGAGAGAGAGAGAGAGAGAGAGAGAGAGAGAGAGAGAGAGAGAGAGAGAGAGAGAGAGCAATAGAGAGTGGGTGAAGGTGATATAGAGAATGAGAGAAGGAGAGAGTGAAAGTGAAGGGGAGAGTAAAAGAGAAGCGATAGAGACAGATAGAGAAAGATTGAAAGCGATAGAGATATGTGTGTGTGTGAGAGAGAGAGAGAGAGAGAGAGAGAGAGAGAGAGAGAGAGAGAGAGAGAGAGAGAGAGAGGATGAGCGAAACAGCAATACAAAGAATGAGAGAGCGCGCGAAAGAGACGTAGAGAGCACAATAAAGTCATTGAGAGCCAGAGGGAGGGAGAAAGAGAGAGAGAGAGAGAGAGAGAGAGAGAGAGAGACAGACAGACAGACAGACAGACAGACAGACAGACAGACACAGACCGAGAGGGATACATTAGTCCTGAAGACACATGAACCGAAGGACAACTGTATTTCTTCTTGAATCCACTGATTATGGTAACCTTGTACATTAGGTGTGTGTATGTGTTTTCTTTTTTAAAAGTGTGTGTGTGTGTGTGTGTGTGTTTGACAGACGGTTACCTATACGCGTAGACAACTACCCCCCCCCCCACACACACACACACCTCTTTCCCGTACCGCCCTCCCACCGGCCAACACACACCTTTCCATCCACCACAAGACATCGCTGTCAATCAAAGCCCATTTGACCTTCTGACCCTCTTAAACTTCCGATGCGCTCGATTCCATCGACTCGGCGATTGTGTACTCATTCTATAACAGGTAGCAGCAAACCTTCTGCAAAATGAAAGCGACCGGTGCGATACTGAATGTACCACTGATCGGGTAGCAACTGGTCTATACACTAAAGGGCCTCAACAGAACATTGCCAATACGCCTCAACGCTAGGAAATGTTTCACAGACAATGTCCCTACATACAAATTTAAGGGTCACGGACAATGTACCAACATACCAAGTTAAGGGTCACGGACAAAGTCCCGACACACTAAGAATAAGGTCACGGACAATTCCCCAACATACGAAGAAAAGGGTCACGGACAATGTTGCGGCATGCCGATGGGGTCACGGACAAGGTCCGACATACCAAGAAAAGGGTCACGAACAATTCCCCGACATACCAAGAAAAGGATCACGGTCAATTCCCCGACATACCGAGAAAAGTGTCATGGACAATTCCCCGACATACCGAGAAAAGTGTCACGGACAATGTCCCGACATACCAAGAAAAGGGTCACGGATAATTCCTCGACATATCGAGAAAAGTGCCACGGACAATTCCCCGACATACCGAGAAAAGTGTCACGGACAATTCCCCGACATACCGAGAAAAGGGTCACGGACAATGTCCCGACATACCAAGAAAAGGATCACGGTCAATTCCCCGACATACCGAGAAAAGTGTCACGGACAATTCCCCGAGATACCGAGAAAAGTGTCACGGACAATTCCCCGACATATCGAGAAAAGTGCCACGGACAATTCCCCGACACACCGAGGGTGCGATTTGGAGACAAATCGCTTTCGTTGATTTTGATAGTGTGAGGCGCCGACCATTCAGAAAGCAATGGCAAACTAATGAACTTAAAATTGCCTAGTAAATTACCAACAGCTAATAAATGCTGGGGTTTATTGCAACGTCCTGTAAAGACCATGCAACTTATTTTTAAAACACATATTCCTGCTATATCTTAGTAGCGTAGATTGCAATTATTTGAGTGGTAGGTAATACAGCTATATTTGTGCTATCGAAATCGTATTTTATCAGATTGCAACTATATGAGTTGCCAACAAGTTACATACTTGTGCAACCCATGTTTTAGTCTAACAGGTTTCAATACTTTGAGGCATAAACAACATACACACATTCGTTCTCTCTCTATGTTTCAGTCTATGAGGCTGCAGATATTTGAAACAACAACAACCTAGACACTCATAAGAAGTCTTAGATTATCGGACTGCAGGTATTTGAGTCATACACGACATAAACACTCTTGTTAGTTAAGTCTTCGGTTAATCCAACAATTCTTTGAGGCGTGGGCAACACATGGTCACCCGTTGCACGCATGACATAATTTGTTACGCGGTTGTTGTCACTTTATGCGCCGATGCGTCCCGCAACAAGACAGCTGACGGATTGGGCAATATTTATGGGGATCGATTGCTTTTTATGTACTTTACTGCAAAGTAGAACGACCTTTAATGCGAGGAACGACTGCTTTTTACGTAGCTTACTGCAAAGTAAACAAACTTTAAACTTAGCCGCCCTGAAGCTTTATTCCTCAGACAAAGTCTATATTTATCAAAAGCCGCCCTAAAGCTTTATTCCTCAGACAAAGTCTATATTTATCAAAAGCCGCCCTGAAGCTTTATTCCTCAGACAAAGTCTATATTTATCAAAAGCCGCCCCAAACCCTTCTTCCTCAGACAAGTCTAGACTTATCAAAAGCCGTCCCAAAGCCTTACTCCTTAAACAAGTTTAGGCTAAACGTCAAAACATGGTCAGAGGTTTTCCAGCTATTTCCAAGGAGAGCAGCAGCAGCAGGAATTTAACTGGCCACGGTAGCCACGATAACCACTGCAGCCACGGTTGCCATGGTAGCCACGGTAGTCACGGTAGCCACAGACTCAACGAGGATGAACACTGCTATAAATTTACGCATATGAAACATTCCGGGAAAGGGATCTCTTCTGATGACCAAAAGCCCGGTGCCGTGCGGAGTTTGTATCACTCATACCCGTTACACGTCGTTTAAATCACCCCCCCCCCCCCCCACTGTTTGGCTGTAATTTTTCAAGCAATTTAAGATCAGTTAGTGCCCATTGCTTTCTAAACTGCCGGGGTTCATACTATTGTCAAAAACAACGCAAGGCGATCTGCTTTGATATCACCTGCCGCTGATTTCGAGTCCAGTATGTCAGGATTGCGAGAATGAGTTCACTAACACACACCACAGACGCCGCTAGTATAAGTGTAATTCAGGCGAATAGCTTCCAAAACACGTTGGAGAAGATAGACATACCAACAGTAAAGTTGGTAGTCACTATGACATCATGGCATGAAGTAACAAAGCTTGTGCACACGAAAGCCCATTGCTAATGTAATGAGAAAAGAGGCATTGGAAAACATCATGACGACTGGAGCGATTACTGGGGAAAAGAAACAGAGGCAGGTCGAGTGAAATGATGCTGGATGGACTGAGACGGTGGCTTGGAGGAATATCATCAGCAGAGTTGATCCAGAACACTAAAGATCGAGATCTGTGGAGAGACATGAATGCCTACGCCAGCTTGCATTGCACTTAATGATGATTATGTTAGGTGGGTAAAGTTCTGCAACAGATAATTTCTGTTTTTTTTTTTTTTTTTTTTAAACTTAGATTTAGATGTCAAATATGATGATAGAATTGTTTATTATTAAAATTAGTTGCATGTCGTCTACAAGACGTGACAGTCAACCCTAACAACATTTTTTGTCTGTTTGTGATTTCTTGGCAAGATTACGTTCAGTAGTTTGCCATTGCTTTCTGAACGACCGACACTCATACCATTTGTATGAAAACCAGTCCAAGGCGTCTGCTTCTAAATCGCCCGCAGCTGTGTTTCAAAGCGGTATGCGGGCTATGAATTGCGTGCATAACCCCTTCGACACAGTGCAGGCACTAGTTATGTTAAGAAATGTATAAAACATTCAACTACAGGCAATGATAGATACAGTGGTTGTTTAGGGTGTATTTTTAATGACTGTGCAGTGTTTGAAAATATTGCCGGTCCAAGTTTTGTATTCACCCTCTGTAAAGTTCATGCACCATAATAGGTAAATACAAAATTTGGACTAGGAATATTTTCAAACACTGCACAGTCATTAAAAATACACCCTGTAGAAAATGAAAAAAACTGGACTTTAGTTTGAATAATATAAAGGCAGAAGTAATGGTAATATCCAATAAACAGATTGTGTCTAAATGTGCAATTAAAGTAAATGACGTTATTTTGGGGCAAGTGCAGAAATTCAAATATCTAGGCACATGGATAATATCAGATGGAAGATGCATCACTGAGACAAGCAAACACAGCACCCTATCAAAAGAAGAACATTTTGTGCCATAAGTCCTTGTCCCTGAAATTTAGAACAAGTGTTCTTGCATGTTACATAGAACCAATTGTATCATATAGCTGCGATTCCCTCACAATTAGTAAACTGGCGAAAAAATCCAAGGAAGCCTTGCAAATGTGGTTTTATAGAAATTAATTGGACAGTCTAAATGGGCAATCTGGATGTTTTGAGGGAAGCTAAGTCGCAAAAACAGTTTATTATAAACATCAGAAAGAAGCAGTCATCATATTCTAGCCGCATTATAAGAAGGCAAAAATTAAAAAAATGTTGTGATAACCGGACAGATAACCGGAGCGATAGAGGAAGACAGCGTGAAAAAAATCTTGACTGTTTTGTGTCATGGTACAGAAGGGAGTGAACACACGAATTGGTCCATGACGTCGGAGATCGTATTTTGTGGGAAGCATGATCGCCCACGCCAGCCGGCAAGGCACTGGATGATGAAGATGATGATAAAATATTCGGAGATAACGTCATGCTTAAATTCAAGACGGTGAATATAACATTTTTCAGGGTTGAAAGTGTTAAATGTAAGTACGAGGCCTATTTCAAAATCAACTACCTATTGACTGGTTAAAAATAAATTAGTTGCCATAGCGACATCGTTCATTGTTTGCATCATTCGGTAGTCTTTTAATGTTAATTTCCTACACTATTATAACAGAAAAAAAAGGGGACGACTCTTTTTACAAGCTTAGGGGCATTTCGGACATATAGTGTTACGCCATAGGTTGAGTTGAGTTGAGTTGAGACAAGAACCGACATCACTGCACTCAGGACATTCCCATACGTGCTCCGTCCCCTCGTTCAACAGCCAGCGAAGAGTCATACTACTAATCGTTCCCACCGCTATCTGATTAAATGTTCTCCTGGTCTTCCCTCTCAGTTTTGAGATTCTCCCAGAACCCCTGCCGATCCCTCGCAATCTCATTCTTTCCACATATGGGTTCTCAATCTGTTCCTCCGCCTTCTCCACCTGGTCCCACAAGCGCACGACCACCTCTCCCTTGTCCATAGGCCAAATACCACCAAGAGGTATACGCCATAGGTTTACAGATCAAACGGCAGTCGAACGGTTATGTGGACAATACCACTGTGGCCACCTTTACTTACCAAAACATGACATGGTTGCCATGTTGTAGGCTCGCTCCAGCCGGCATCCCAGGCCAATGTTAAATATATGTCTGGATGAGAATTTGAACCCAAGATCATCGGACCAGCAGGTAAGTGTGCTAGCCACTGTGCCACCGCTAATCTCCTACATTATGACGGTCACATTATTCAGCTATTGACTATCGTGTTATACATGAAACACTGAAAATAGTTGATTTGCTGATTTTGAAGATATTTCACGACAATAAAATACTTACGGCATGCTAATAATATTTTAAAATTCTAAACAATGACGTGTTAAGAATGAAACACCGAAAATAGTTGATTTGCTGATTTTGAAGATATTTCACGTCAATGAAATACTTACGGCATGCTAATAATATTTTAAAATTCTAAACAATGACGTGTTAAGAATGAAACACCGAAAATAGTTGATTTGCTGATTTTGAAGATATTTCACGTCAATGAAATACTTACGGCATGCTAATAATATTTTAAAATTCTAAACAATGATTTCCTTTGGTGAATTTAAAAAAAAAACAAAAAACAGATGCCATTAACAATATGTTGCGCGATTCATTGCTTGTTACTGCACCTCTTCAGGTGCATTCTGCAGAGTTATATTTCAAAGACGTGAGTCAATGAATAATAATTTGGCTGAAATACTAAATACATAGTCGCAGATAATATTATTCGAACAGGGAGTATGTTATCTAGACTATAGTCGAAGGTTTAAAAGTAAATCGTATTTACATAGCAACGGCTGAATTGCCTAATCGATAATGCTTCCATATATTTGAGCAATCGATTTTTGTTCATCTTACACAATATACGAAACGCGTTTTATTTATTAACTCTCATGTTATATCGGTACCTTTCCGTCTTGACAGACGATAATTTCAAAGACTTATAACCCGTAATTGCTACCTCTCACTTTCATTGTGAGACCGGTTAAGACCAGGGATGGGGTTATACCTCTCTATAGCACAAAGCCTGGGCTGAAATATAGAGACCATGTGTTGCCCATACATCATGATCCATCTCTCGGCCTGCCTAGTTTACTCCAGAGGAAAGGCAACATGAATACATCTGGAACAAGACAAGCTGTAGAAGCTGCAGCAAAGCAAGATCAAAGATCAGCAAAGCAATGCTCCAACTGTCCGCCTGTCGGAGCTTCGAACCTAGACCAGCTGCCAACCAAGGCTTAGGACCTGGTCTGTCTTGCCATGACATTTAGTCTTTAGGTTGCATTTCCTCGCACCAGGTTAAGGCTTGTACCCTCCAAATTGCGCACCTCCACCCGAAGCCGTTGGCACAGTGTGGGGTGTGGGGTTTGGTGAGCGCCGCCCAACATTCGGCGCTAACAGAAAGCAGGTAGTACCGTTTACTTTTATACGGTAGCTCAATCATATCTGACTAAGACCTGACATATTTATTATTATTGTTGCTAATAAGCAAATGTTCTGTAGTAACATCTGTATTCGGCAAATACGACTTTGTGCATGTCATGAGAAGGGGAAGGCTGGAGTTCATGATGACAACTGGAAGGTTGGAGGGAGGGGAGGTGGGAGAAGATCGAGAGTGAAGATACTGGATAGTTTGACATCGTGGCCTGAAGGACACATATTAATCACAAGTGGTTGGCAGTACACGAGACAGAAGGTTGTGTACAGACATGATCATCAACGCCACACATTTGGGACTACAAGAAGAAGAAGAAGAAGAAGAAGAAGAAGAAGAAGAAGAAGAAGAAGAAGAAGAAGAAGAAGAAGAAGAAGAAGAAGACGAAGAAATTCAGCTGACAGAAGGAGACAGTTTGGAAATAATAGATGTAAACCTTATTCACAATGGTACAGTGAAATCTGATACTCGCACATGAATACCCTACCGTCTTATTTGAACGTCTCAATAGACGACCTTATTTCACCGTCAGAGTACATCCTTTTAATACAAATTCAGTAAGTCCTATCCTACTTTCATGTGATACAAAGTATAGTATGTCAACATGGGTTAAGCAGTAAGAAGACTGACTTCACCGTATCGGGTTCTATCTCATATAGCTCTGTCTCTTTCAGCAGAGAAGCTTGTGGAAAGCGTCACACAGTGCACGGACTCAGTAGATCCGGGTAAGAATCACAGCAGTCTTGGAAAAAAATAACACGCGCAATCTGAGTGGCGGAGTTCAAAACCCACGTCCAATAAGCACAAATCAGGCGGGACCTACTCATTTAGCACAGTATGGTATATCCTTGTCAACTGTTGCGGATATGTTTGTGAAGTAAGTAAATCACCCGTTCACAGGTCTTATACGCATTGGTTATATTATGTTTTTACTCATGTTTTCATAGATCAATCGGCTCTTGTTGGATAATGTGGTTAATATCAAGCTGGCAGACTTTACTTCCCAAGACATTTCCTGATACACATTTTAGATTGGGTCAATTCAATAAAAATATTTTTTTTTTAAAATCCGTCTCGTTGCGGAATCTAACCTGTGGCGCCCGGGATATACTGGCACATGTAATAATGGTTATAACATCAATTAGTGCAGTTTTGTTGTTCAGTATTTTATACAATAATAGTATAACAATACACATATTCTGATTCTGCTCTTTTTTCTCCTCCTCCTTCTTCTACTCCTCCGTCCTTACCATTCTTGTCATTCTCCTCATCCGCCTTCTCCTCCTCCTCCTGCTCTTCCTCATCCTTATTCATCTTCTACGGGGTCTGGTATGGGGTACACATCGGCGATCATGACTCTGCACTCATGTGAATGAAAATGATTAATTTGACATTGCTTATATCACCAACATCACCACCAACTCCACCACCACCACCATAAATACCATCATCGCCACTACTAGTACGACTACCACTACCATCAATACCACTACCAGTACCATCACCAACAATACTACCACCAACACAACCATCACTACCACTACCATCACCATCTCTGTCGCCATCACTACTACCATTACCGACACCATCACCACTACCACTAAAACCACCACCAACACCAATACCACTACCACCACCACTACCCCCACTACCACAATTATATCAGCTCAGCTGTTTACATTTCTCACTTTTATGTGCCTGTCTTCTCCTGCTTCTCTCGCCTATCATTTTCACCCAATTATATCTCTCCAGCTGATACACCCCATATATTTTATTTGTCTTTTATTTGTGGTTGTTAGGATTTTTGACGAGGGATCGTGTAGCGTTGATGACGAGCAGATATTCTAGCTACTTAAGCGACACGAATGATCAAACAGAAAAATTAATCAGCTTCAATGGAAAGGAGATACTTACCAAAACTATGTAACAGCGCATTCTAACACGAGACAACTATTACTGCCGATCCCCAACTCAGCAGTAAAAGAGCATGCCACTCTGTACGCCTAATCCAACTGTATTGATCAATTTACATGTAGGTGCCAGCCTACATACATCGGCAGAACAGAAAGGCAGTTGAATAACAGAGTGGTCGAACACATACCCAATTGGATTGACAGAATAATAAACAAAGATTCTCGGAACCTGGCCAAACCTACACACCACAAACATCTTACGTCGTCGATTAGACGGGCCATTTAGAAAACCAGCAACTTGAAAGACAGGGTCAATGCTTTTCGTGTGTTACGATAAGTGACACAAAATGGTGGCATGTTAAAGCTCGCAGAAGCAATCACCAATCATCTAAAGAAACCAACTGTGCAAACAAAAAGACATGACAGTCAGTTTAAAATTACCGTGGTAGACAATTCAAATTACTGTGTACATATATGCGTTGTAAATTTCACCTTGAAGGATTTGTCTAATTAGTTTAAGTTGTGTGATTTCTTCAGCATGCACCTGACTATGATGCAGCGAAATATGCCAAACAATAAATCGTGCAGTCTAGTGTTTGTATCTTCGTTATTCAAATTCACAATGGGAAAATATTAATTTGAACTATCCCTGTCTTGATTCTTAAAACAATGAATGCACCTAATGCACCTAATGCACCACAGACCCACAGAAAGTTCCTACATCGGGATGTTTTTTGGAGGACCAAATGTCCAGAACATGTATTTCCCTAGTGAACACCGCTGATCACAACCACAATCCCATGGTCCCAATCTTCAGGTTGTCGATCAGTTGCCTAACATTCTCGACAACATAGGAAGTCCCGTGTGCAGAGTGCTCATGTTAAAAACCATAAAGTAGTTAGAAATAGTTACGGTTAGGTCGTTTAGGCCTTTAGTGAATTTGAACACAGAATCCACAAACAATTTGTTGCACTATTTATTACCCGACATATTGCGCTGCATCTCGCAAGGTGCATCCTGCAGAGTTTTATCATATGTAGCCCTTAATTTGGCACCAGTTGAGGATTATATAGTCGGGAACGTCGATATAATCATTAGGACATTCCGCTGGCAATATCTCAAGCGCGGTCGGCCGGCCGGAGTTTGACATCTGCGGTCCCCATTCGCTATGAGAGGGTAAGATTGGGCACCTATTTCGTCGTGCATTCAAGTCTGCAAAATGTGATGGTCCTAATGCACCACAGACCCACAGAAAGTCCCTACATCGGGATGTTTTTTGGAGGACCAAATGTCCAGAACATGTATTTCCCTAGTGAACACCGCTGATCACAACCACAATCCCATGGTCCCAATCTTCAGGTTGTCGATCAGTTGCCTAACATTCTCGACAACATAGGAAGTCCCGTGTGCAGAGTGCTCATGTTAAAAACCATAAAGTAGTTAGAAATAGTTACGGTTAGGTCGTGCAGAAACTTCCTGCTCACATTACAAAATAGTAAAACCCAGTCAAGCAATCAAACATTAGGAGTAGGTCGTATGGAAGATCCTACCGCCAACATTTCATTGAGAAAATACAATCAACCAATCAAACGTTAGACGTAGATGGTATGGAAGATCCCACCGTCAACATTTCATTGAGAAAATTCAAGAAACCAATCAAATGTTAGTAGTAGATTATACGGAAGATCCTACCGCCATCATTTCATTAAGAAAATCCAATCAACCAATAAAACTTGATGACCTTAATGACACACATCAATAAATTATTCTCTCAGTCAGTTATATTCATGTCTGACAGGGGTAGACTGTTAGATCCTAGAAAAAAAATATATTTCAACAGGTATTTTTTTTCCAAAAAGACAAGAGTATCGACTTCATTGCACCGAGTTTTATTCCATATGGCTCGGTCTCTTTCCTCAGGCCGGCCTGCCGAAAGCGTCGCACAATGCACGAACTCCGTAGCTCCAGCGACAACCCCCACGAGTCTCCAAGAAAATCGCACTCGTAAACAAATCAACGAAGGCTGGAATCGAACCCACAGCCTTCGGAGCTCGAGGCTGATGGCACAGAGACTCCCAGAAAATATAAATCCTTACATACCATAATGAACGAATTCTCTTAAAAGACAAGAACGATGTGTAGATGGGAGAAAGAGGAATAAATCAATCCACGCAGAATTTGTGTCGTCAACTGCCACGCGTGGAAGGAGGTGTGGAAGAGGGGAACCGAGCACTTTTGGACTGATCATGTTCGATGTGCAGGGAGAGAACTAACGAAACTAAACTAACCTAAACTAAACTAAACTAAACTAAACTAAACTAAACTAAGCTAAACTAAATTAAACTAACCTAAACTAAAAAACTAAATTAAACTAAACTAAACTAAACTAACAACCAGTCTGTCATTTATTGCCTATAGTACCTTGCGGTGTTGGTCAGGGGGGTCTTGAGCCTGAGGAATTAAGGTGCAGTTGCCGCGAACTGTGCAGGTTAGAGTTTTCTTCTTGCCCCGGACAGAACAACTCCACACCTTACCGAGGATTCGAATCTGGGTCTCTTGAAGGAGAGCCCGGCATTCTAGACACTCGGCCAGCCGCTCCACAACCAATCAACTAACTAAATAAATGATTGACTGACTAACTAACTAATTGACTGACTGACTGATTGACTGACTGACTAACTAACTGATTGACTGACTGACTGACTGACTGACTGACTGATTGACTGACTGACTAACTGACTGACTGACTGAATAACTGACTGACTAACTAGCTGACTAACTAACTAACTAATAAACTAACTAAAAGACTAGCAAGCATAATAAATATATTAACAACATTACGTATAGACTATCAATTAGGGAAACCGTTGAGGCCACTAAGAGTCTAAGACAATTACATAAATAAGTTGTTAGGATCATGTGTATGATAGACATGACCAATGAAGACACTTTTCTTGGAGTGTCTAGTTGGTCATTCGTCGAAGTACACTTGTCCTGCAGCGAGACGCCGCCGTCATTTGGAGGCGACAGGTTCGATCCCGGTCGGTAACTATTATAGCTTTCAAATTTTATGTTGTCTAGTGCGTCCTTTAGTTTCTATTTCCTTCCTCTCATTCTGTGAGCTCCAAATGATACTATGTGTGTTTATTTACGTATAGACTACCACAAATTATAATCAACGATAAAGAAGTTGACAACGTCACAAACTTTGAATACCGTTGCTCTATAATTAACCGCAATGGGAACTGCCCAGAAGGAGGCAGAAATAGACAGACTGTACTAGTGCAGAATGAAACAGCGTTAACTGATTTGCTGCCATGGGATGATTAATCATATTAAGCGACTTCCCGTATCTGTCATGTTCTTATATATCGCCGAAATCTTGTCATTGCATTATGAAATAGTAGTTTCCCCAATGCAACCCACTATAACATGATATATAATACATGTCTGCTACAATATTAACAACTTGTAAGTCTTAACTGTGACACACCCCTACTTCCCATTTTCTACCATCCATTTTTGTGTTTTCCAAACCTACTGTTTGTGTTTGTTTGGTAGATACTCTATTAAGAACCCACGACATAATGTCTCGATGGCGTTGTGTACGCGATTCGTAATTCCGCTTACCCGCGTTTGAAACACACCGGCGACCGATCTGGCAGCGCTGGTTTTAACGTGTTGGTATGGGAGCCGGTCGTTCAGAAAGCGATGGCAAACTTTTTTTTTCTCGCATACCCTTTACAGGACATCGCTGTCAACACCAGCATTTTACCACTGTTGTTGATTTCATAGCATGATTACGCTCAGTAGTTTGCCATTGCTTTTTGAGCGGCCGGCTCACATATCCCGCAAGTCACCAACGCGGCGAGAACCACTACTGATTCTCGAGCGCTGCGTTACCCTATGTGGATAAACGGGATTACGGAGAAAGTCGTTTAACTTCTGGGCCAGAGACACCGGCAATGGCAAACTACTGAACGTAAAAACTTGCAAAGAAATCAACAACGGCAGTAAAATGCTGGTGCTGACTGTAACGTCCTGTAAGGGATATGCAACTTAATAAAAAAAAAATGAAGATAAACATTTGGAGAACATGCACTTTTCTTGTGGCGGCAAACATACGGACGTTAATCATGAACTATTTCGCAATCACTGCAGAAGGAAACAACTAGGCCTTGGAACTCGAATGTTCCAGAAAGATCTTAGAATTCCGAGGATCAAGAGGAAGAAAATGACTGATATTCTGCAGGATCTCAACATCCAAGGAAACCTGCTCATTACTGGCGTCATGTCAGGCATACTGAAATTATCATCATCATGTGTTATGCAGATAAGCGTGGGCGGTCATGTTTCGCCATCTCACACGATCGTCAGCGTCGTGGATCAGGTTTGTGTTCTTGTCTCGACCTTGCCACGTGGCCAAGCCATCCAGGTATTTACTTCCTTGTCTTTCCTGTATTATTTTCCTCCAGTCTTGCCAGTTGTCACCAAGTTCTCTAGTTTATTTTTTTTCTCATAACGTGCCCATAACATCTGTCATGTGCTTATATATCGCTGAAATGTTGTCATTGCATTATAAAAATGTTAGTTTTCCCTATGCAACCCACTTTAACATGATATATAATACATATACTGTCTACATCTAATTTCTCTAATAAATTTACGGTTTTCATTTTGTTTCCCTTAATGACTTGTTCAATGATTGTTTTTTTCGGTCTGTCCATGGTATTCTTTGCATTTTCCTCAGAAACTACACTGCCATTAAATATTTTCAGCTTGTCTGCTCGTTGTCAACGCTTCAAATCTATACAAACACAGGTTCTATGTCGCACTTCAACACCCTTTTTCTTCTCGTTGCAATTGAGATCTTATCGCTGAGCATGTGTTAAATCTAGTAAAAGATTACCTTTGCCATAGCCATTCTTTTCTAATCTCTTCAAGGACACCTTCCATCAGATGTTATGGCGGTTCCGAGATAGTTGTAACGATTCTCTTGTTTCAGAATATTCCCATTTACTTGTACATTACATTGTGGTATTTCTTTATTCCTAGTGACGACCATATTCTGTGTCTTCTTACAATTTAATTCTAACCCTAGTTGTCCACTGCGTATAATAATCGCGTCTACTAATTGTTGCAGATCCTGCTTATTGTTTCCCAGCAACATTTAATCATCTGCATATCTAACGCCAATGTGGTCAATAAAGCAAAGATGTAGGTCTTTGTTAATTTCTTTCTATCACTCCATTAATGTTCTCAGAAAACACACAGAATTTACTGTACCTTGCCTTCTACAAACCCACATTGTTCTTCCCTTATTTCCTATGCACCTGGATGCACGGAGGAATAGGTGGTCAATATTGTCCTCACTTAGCAGGCGATGAGCCCTCGTCTGACCACTCTCATGACTTCGTCAACACAGTTCCCTATCAGCTTCGTTGATGCGCCAGATACAACTATTCTTCGGCGTAGAAAGTCAAGAATTTTGGGCACATTATGAGAAGAAATAAACAAGAGAACTTGGTGCCAACTGACAAGATTAAGGGGAAAAGAACGAAGAGAAGGCAGAGAGATGAATATATCTAGATGGCTTGACCACTTGGTATGGTCGAGACAAGAACACAGAGCTGATCCATGTCTCTGGTGGACGTGTCAGATAGTGACCGCACACGCTTTTCGGCATGGCACATTGTGATGATAATGATTCAGGTCTAGAAAATATGATGGAACGAGAGCAGAAAACTGCATCGTGGCAATTTGTTATTGTTTTGTTTTGTCTAGGAATAATTAATGGCAAATACGATAGACAATGTGAGAATAATGTTGTTTGGCAATGAAAACAATTGTGAGAGCTTCAAAGCAAAGTTTCCCCGTTGTGCATCTGAATAATGAACTTACACACAATGTAAGGCATAATTTATATACATTGCAAAGGCGTGGTAGTCTCTTTAAAACTACAATGGTGGCAGTGAAACGTGAGACAATGTGGTGTGTGTACATCGGTTGAAAGAATTCATTAGGTTACTTCAGTATAGGTTAAATTGTTGTCTATAGTACGGGCCTGATGAGATACAATGGTATACGCCAGACAGACAATTGTGCAATACATTGTTTCCTTATTCATGATTCAAATGTGAACGCTTCATATTTCTGCAGAGCAGGTCAATGACCTGTCACTGGAGAGTCCCCGTGGCCAAGTAGTTGCGCCGCCTGCCTCTTGGTGATTGTTGTGGTGGTAATAGTGGTGGTGGTGATGGTTGTGGTGCTTATAGAGGTGATAGCGATGGTGGTTGTGGTGGTGATA
This sequence comes from Cepaea hortensis, assembly GCA_963921405.1. Taxonomy (NCBI): domain Eukaryota; kingdom Metazoa; phylum Mollusca; class Gastropoda; order Stylommatophora; family Helicidae; genus Cepaea; species Cepaea hortensis. The sequence continues at coordinate 98,737,049 of OY992885.1, read as the reverse complement.
GTGGGGTTGTGGTTGTGGTGGGGTGGTGGTGGTGGTGCTTATGGTGGTGATAGTGGTGGTGGTTGTGGTTGTGGTGGTGGTGATGGTTGTGGTGCTTATAGAGGCGATAGCGATGGTGGTTGTGGTGGTTATGGTGGTGATAGTGGAATTGTGGTTGTGGTGATGGTGGTGGTGCTTATGGTGGTGATAGTGGTGGTGGTTGTGGTGGTCGTGATGGTTGTAGTCGTTGTGGTGGTGGTTGTGGTGGTGATATTATTAGTAGCAAAAGTAGCAGCAGAAACAGTATTTGTAGCAGCAGTAGTAGATATACTGTAGTAGTAGTAGTAGTAGAAGTAGTAGTAGTAGTAGTAGTAGTAGTAGTAGTAGTAGTAGTAGTAGTAGTAGTAGTAGTAGTAGTAGTAGCAGCAGCAGTAAATATACGTTAGTAGTACTAACAGCAACAGCAGTAGTAGTATCAGCAGCAGCAGGTATATAGAAGTAGTAGTAACAGACGCAGCAACAGTAGTAGTAATAGTAGTAGTAGTAGTAGCAGCAGCAGCAGCAGCAGCAACAGCAACAGCAGTAGTAGAGTAGTAGTAGAAGTAGTAGTAGTAGTAGTAGTGGTAGTAGAAGTAGTAGTAGTAGTAGTAGTAGTAGTAGTAGTAGTAGTAGTAGTAGTAGTAGTAGTAGTAGTAGTAGTAGTAGTAGTAGTAGTAGTAGCAGCAGCAGTAGTATAGTAGTTGTAGAAGAAGAAGAAGAAGAAGAAGAAGAAGAAGAAGAAGAAGAAGAAGAAGAAGAAGAAGAAGAAGAAGAAGAAGAAGAAGAAGAAGAAGAAGAAGAAAAAGAAGAAGAAGAAGAAGCTGTTAAAGTATTATTATTATTATTATTATTATTATTATTATTATTATTATTATTATTATTATTATTATTATGTAGTAGTAGTAGTATTAGTAGTAGTAGTAGTTGCTCATAACTCTTGGAATCGACCATTAGCGTCCAGCGACAGTGAGTCGTGAACTGAGTGTACTCACTCCCTGCTGCAGAGAATGTTTATGGAATGTTATGTAACCCGCACCACGTTTGTTCAGGACAGTATTCAGCGGCCGTGTCTGTCCCACCAATAGCACAGATGTGAAATATAACCTAAACCAAACTAAATCAACCTGCATCATCACTAGCATCACACGCAAATCGCATCTTCTGCGCAAATATGATCAGGATCAAATGCGCTTTGTTGCCTGTGTTTGCAAAATGTAGGACGATCAAGAAGCAATTAGTTCACTTGGAATCGATCGATAAAAACAACGTGATCAGATTATTCAGGGGTTAAGAAGTACATTTAATTTAAACATTCGCATGCATAAACGCATGTATGTATATCTGCATTTGAACCTTCTTTTCTTTGTAGTTAACAGCTTTTTATTGGTTTGTCATCTTCGTCAGCGTTATCATCTTGTACGTTTGCGGTCAAGCGTCGTTGGGAGGAATTTGTGACGTTCAAGCGCTCTATGGGTGGTATTGGAAAGTGTCTGTCGCTGTGACTGTGATTGTCATTAATTTCGTCAATCCATTTTCTTCTGGCGCGTCCTCTTGCTCTAGTATCGGATCTTCTTTGATGTAACGTCAGTGCTGGTAGTTGATGGTGTTGCACTCTAATGAGATGACCGAACCATTTGATCTTCTGCCTAACAATATATACGGCACTAGACAACGATTTACTACCTGGCTGATAGAATAATTTCTGACTTGGCTTCAATAATTAAGTTGGCCATTCTTTTCTCGCATACACCTCGCAGGTGTTGATTTTACGAATGTGCGATTTGGGTAATGTCCAAGTTTCAAATCAAATCAACTTTATTTTAAAAGGGGCACAAATTGGGCACGCAGGTCCGTCTTACATTCGGCCCTTCCAATCACGCGTCTTTCGTTCATCAAGAGCATTATACATTTACATAGGAAGAAAAATAAACATTGTGAAATGAATGTTGTAAACATAAACAAGTTTGACATTAGTAGCATATCGTTTTTTAGAGTTGGTGTCAATACGCTTTTTATTATATGTGGTATTGCGGACATAGGTAGATGTTTCAGTATGAGTAATATTTCATACTGAAGCGAACTTGCTTTTTGACATCTAATTAAAATTCAGTGTTGATAATGCCTTGCGCTTTTTCAGTAGGTATGTAATACAAAACCCACTCCACGTTTAGCCTTTGCTCGCTGATCGATGCCGTTCCATATCATAACTTAATTTGCATTATTCATTTTGTGCTTGGTCTTTTGCCCTTATTTTTCTGAAGTTTGAATTTCTTGATGTTTTCATGAACTCTACTAACACTGTTTATTTATCTACTAGTCCACTATCATCCCAAGTCCCAAATATCTCGTCTGTTTCTTACTTTAGCGTTGTTGTTCGCTTGTTCGATGTTTTCAATGCGAGCGTTGATACGGTCGCACTTCGCTTTCAGTTTCCTCCATAATTCTTGAACATTAGCACGTGAGCAAATAAATCTCCTGTCGGTTTGCTGGACCTATTGTAGGTTCATCAGTGTTTGTTTGTTTGTTTTTTTGCGCTCGCTCGCTTTGAACTCAAGCGTAGCCCATACACACTATTTATAGTAGTGATTGACTGAATTTTGCGTGTGGATTAGCTTTCCCTTTTAACAGTGCCCCTCGCCTTCAGGCGAACCTACTCCGACTTCAGAGATACTTGTAATTAACGTCCCCAAGTCAAGGACGACAGGTCAAAATTTTATTCCAGCTGTCCTGTGTAGGGGTTGAACCGCTTACCTCGGCATCAGCACACCGGATGTTTAAGAACATGCGTTCTTACCCTTTCGGCCATGCGGACCTGCTCATCTGTGTTTGAAAACACTGATGTTAGAAAACACACACTTAAGAGAATTATTCCTCCAGATCACAGGGAAACTGTTGACTCCATCACAGAGTAGTGATATATGTCTGTACGAATCAACTATTTCCTTGCTCCATTTCTTCTTCCATCTGCTCCCTCTTCCTCCTTACCTTCCTCTTCCTCCTACTCCACCTTCCTCCCCCTTTTTCCTATTCAGAATCCTACCCCTTCCCCATCCTCTCCCCTCCTTCTTCCTCCTTCCCCCTCCGCTTTCTTCTTCCTCCTCCTCACCCTGATTGCTCCTCCTCCTCTTCTCCCCCCCTCCTTTTTCTTCCACCTTCAGATGTAATTATGAATACATATAAATAAAGCAGCAGTCAACTTAAGCTTCTTGACATCTCCATAGAAATTGTCCTCAAATGGAGCAAGTGTAGGCCAAAATACTGTTCTCTATTCTACACATGGTGGTCGTTCCATTTAAAATCTGTCATCTGCCGTGGCCAATAGGTCAAACCGTCTGTCACTTGCTCCGAAGGTCGTGGGTTTAAACCCAGGATACTATCAAGTAGAACCTCTTTCCCCTAACCCTGTTTCTTTCTTTAGTTGATACCATACATTTTGGTCTTGCATTGTTTAGTTCTAGTTTTTTCCTGTCACTTTCTGTGGTTACCACGTCATTTAATTCTTGTATTTTATATTAATTTCTTGCTAAAATATCCAATATTAAAATTTGTTTCGAAATAATTATAACATTAGAAAATCTGTGAAAGACAACCAATATTATTAAACTTGTCACCAAACACAGAATATTCAATTCTACCGTTAAATTATTGCTACTGTGTGGATCAGAAACTTGGATCGGATAAAACGATTAGAAACAAACTAAAAATATTCAATAATTGGCGGCTGCGAAAAATAGAAGGACTAAAAGAGTATGACAGAATCACCAGTGTGGAGCTCGGTGAGAAAACTAGACAAATACCAGTGGACCAAGAGATGAGGAAAAAGATCCTGGATAGGACATTACATTAAGAAAATAGGAGAATAGTATATGTATAACTAGAAACACCTTTGTCTTTAATCTACATCATCATCATGAGTCATGCCGATAAGCGTTGGCGGTCATATTTGGCCATCTTACACGATCACCATAATCGTGGATCAGCTCCGTGTTCTTGTCTTGACTATGCCACGTGGCCAAGCCATACGGGTATTTACTTCTCTGCCTTCCCCTTGTTCTTTTCCCCTCAATCTTGCCAGTTCTCTAGCTGAATCTACAAGGCAAAAGAAATAGTGGAAGACTAAAAAACCAACGGAGGAGAGAAGCAGAGGTAGGAATAAGTAACACGGGGAAGGCATAGAGGAAACTGCAGGGGCAACTAAGGATAGGAAAACTTTTAGTGAGTTGCTTTAGGGCTTGTGGCCTGTCGTGAAATACTGAGAGTTAATGATTCCCAGATAGACGACTGCATACACCGACTAACCAGGTAGAAGAAGGGTTAACAAAGGAGAGACCAGGCGCATGTGTTTATAGGTCAAGACAGGAGAAGGGGCCGGCTAACCGCGCAGGTAAAAGGGTCGAGTGGAAAGATTGGTTTGGGACAAAGGCCGACAGTATTATTGGACAAGCATATCGCAGTATGGATGTGAAACGGTCCCGAGCTGTAATTTTCCACTAACAATGATAATGCAGTCTGGATGTGAGGTGTCCAGCAATGTCAAGGACTATGCGGCAAAAATGACCGATATAAAGAGGGTCAATTCTTTGTGTAAGTTTAGTGTGTGTTCCAAACTGACCTGAAGGAGATATGTTCTTGAGTGGGAATAGAAATACACGTCCCTAATGATGGAAAGAGGGGATAATAGTGTGGTATTCGCTAAGTGTTTTTTCGATTCCAGGGACATAGATGCCTAAATAAGGTATAAAGATATTAGATATAGTTTAGCATAGGAATATAGATGTGAAGGAATAGCATTTACCATTGCTTTCTATTAGTAGATAGTTTAGACTTTGGTGAATTCATATGTCTTATGCGGGTGTTCACTTCGGAAGCCTTGTCATTATGGCTGGAGAAGGACACTTGCATAAGTAGTAGAAAGGGGCGGCTGCTTATCACTGGATTTGTTATACTTTTCCAGGTTCCACTCTCCTAGTGAAAGCAGAGAAGAGATGAAGAGGAATACCCTTGAACAAATAAAGCACTTACATGGAACCAAACAGAATATGAACATATTTACGATGAAGAAAGAAATAAGTTAAATAAAATACAGAACACTGTATGCTCAAACGAATATACCACTAAGGCCCTGAAAGGGAAGAGAGGGTAACCTGTGGCAAGCAGGGATACTTAAAACTACATACATCTTATATGTATAATGAAGAAAGAATAGACAAGTAAGAACAGTGCTATTACTAAAAGACTATAAGAAGAACTGTGACGATGTGGTGGTGTTTCGATGATGGATACTTATCGTCATGAACCAGATTCAGGTGCATTCATAAACTTACGGGACTTTTATTACGGTACCTTGACTCAGTGGCGAACAGTTTTTTGGTTTCATTCAATAACGGATTTACCATCAGATTCAAGCATACGGATCATCACGGGTGAGCTCTGTCCTGTTTGATGTGTTGTCCTGTGATCTTGAAGAATGAAAGGACGAGAAGCCACACAGCTGATAGACATTCAGAGTTCACATCTGGCAACCACACTAGAAGAACATACCAACAACATAGACAATATCCATACATACACCAGACATAGTTTTTATTAATAAATCTTTTATCGTATCGTTGAAAGGAACTGTTGTCGGAGTATGTGTTGAGGGAATAATAGAGAGAGAGAGAAAGAAATAGATATATGGAATGGAAGACAGAAGAGAGGAGTGTAGACAAAAGTCAGTCAATAATCCCAACAGATACTAAGTTTAAAGATGTGCTTGTTGATTCCAATCTCCTCTCGGGAATAACAGGACATAATTGGTGGAGCGAGCGGGATACGTACATACAGAATACCCATATGACCGGAAGGCATAACATGGCATATGAATAAAGGGGTACTTGCATATTGGCACAGGTATAGCGGAGTACCTACATGTTGGGACATACTGATTGGAATAAATAGAAGTATACATTGATGACTTTTAATGGAAGGACGTCCATTGGATATATGGTGCCATTACATTTATGGTAGAAACATTTCATGAATGCTGGTGACTTTACAGTGAGAAAGTTCCAGACAGAATGAATGTGGATAGGTGGTAAGACACATTACATACCTAGTCACACGGTCACACGTCTACATAAGTCTTTATCCTATATCTCCTCTTGTGGATGAGAGAGTGGTTGTGATGTACGGTGTGGTGTTGTAGATTAATAATAGTAGATAGGCATAGATTAATGATATAGGTTCTAGGTAGATTATCTGTTTATAGTGAGTATTCTTTACTGCCTTGAGGTGTCTTTACTCAACGTGCTGACTTACCTGCTTTAACTACGGCCACTCCCAAACTAACTACATCAGAACTTAGGGCCAACGGAGAAGAAATTGGGTTGGCTGGTTCAGACTTAACTGATTACATCCAGGAAAGAGAGCGAGAGATTCGTCAAGCGGAACGAGAAGATCGCAAGACAGAGTTGGAAGTGAGAAGAATAGAGGTGGAGACCAAGCGACTAGAAAGGGACCAGGAGACCAAGCGACTAGAAATGGACCAGGAGACCAAGCGAGTGGAAATGGAACAAGAGGCCAAGAAAATGGACCAGGAGACCAAGCGACTGGAAATGGAACAAGAGGCCAAGAAAATGGACCAGGAGACCAAGAAACTGGAAATGGAACAGACTGCCAGGAGACAAGAAATGGAACATGAATACCGCTTGAAAGAGTTAGAACTCAAGACACAAACTAAGGGTGAAATAGATGCAGCAGAAGGAAGTTCATCTTCACCTGGGGCAACCTACATGAGTGGACAGGGTTACCATGCCATGAAGTTTCCCTTGGCGGTCTTTGATGAAAGTAAAGAGAAGATATACCAGTTTTTGGATCGGTTCGAGGCTATGGCAGTCGCTATGGGACTGGATAGAACCAGATGGGCTCTTAAATTATCCCAGTCTTTACGTGGTTCAGGGTACGAGGTCTACACACGCCTACCACCAGGACAGGAAAATCAGTATGAGGAATTGAAAGCCGCTTTGATGAAACATTATGAAGTCACAGCACAAACGTATCGGAAGAAGTTTAGATCGTCTAGACGAGAGCCGGGAGAATTATTCGCCGCCTACAGTCTAAGGCTGAAATCCTATCTCCAGAAATGGATGGACTTGGCAGAATTCAAGAGGGATTATGAGAGTCTAGAAGAGATGATGGTGGTCGACCAGATGCGAAAGCAAATGTCGAAACCTCTCAGAACCTTCTTGGGAGAACAAGGGGCGGAACGGATTGATGTTGTGAATAAGCTGGCGGAACGATTCGTGGAAGTACATGGTGAAACTGAGGAACTAAGTACACAAACCAAAGGTCAGGAGAAACCAGAGAAAAAGAAACCTAAGAACTGGGAAGGAGAAAAAGGGGAACCTTATATAAAGCACACAGAGGAGAGTTCAGAGAAGGTGAAGGTAGGAAGCCAGAGCACCTCGAATTCTCAAGCGAAACGACAGTGGTCTGAGAAGTGGTGTTCATTTTGCAAGGCGGCCTCTCACAACACCAAAGACTGCAGATCGAAACCTAAAAGTTCTTACTTCGCAGCATGCAAAGTGATTCCTACATCGGTGATCACAGACAAGGCTGAGGTCGGCGAAGGAGAAAGGAACAAAAAGGACACACGGAAACCTAGGAAGGGAACAGGGTGCACTCACTGCCAGTCGACAACACATAATACTGTGGACTGCAGATGCAAGGCCAAACACGCCAATTGCATAACCAACCTCGAGGAATTAACAGAGGAAGGCAAGGAAACGGTCAAGGAGATGAAAGACACTCAGGACCAAGAGAGACCACCTGTGGTTGAACTGATTGAAGTCAATGGCCAACAGGTTGCTTGTCTCTACGATACAGGTTTGGATGGGGAAGCGGTGGTGGACGCCAGCTTAGTAAGCCCAGACCAACTTACAGGGGAGACCATAGAGATACAGCCGGCAATGAGGAGTGCTGTTACCATGACGCTGCCAATCGCCAAGGTGGAGATTAAATCCAGGTACGTCACGGGCATTATTCCAGCTGCGGTATTATCTGACTCCTTATTTCCAATGATCATTGGCACGAAATATGTCTTTTTGGGGATGCCCAAACAGCAAGCCCACAAGGGAACAGTAGTCAGTGGATCTCAAGGGAAGGAAAAAGAGGCAGAGACACTATGCGACAACTCAGGGATAGGAGAATTGCATACTGCTCAGAGGAAGGATACTACGTTGCATCCTTGCTACAGGAAGCTGCAAAGAAGTGCTGAGCTACCAGAACGGGGACAGTACTTTCTGAAGAATCGACTACTCTATCGGAGAGCTGGGAGGGGAGATAACCTGCACGAGCAGTGGGTGGTTCCAGAGACCCACCGTCCTCACATTCTTCAGAGTGGACACATCATAGGCGAGAATCGACATATGGGTGTCAGAGAGACCTTGCAGCAAATATCCGGCCATTATTGCTGGCCAGGAATGACCGGAGATGTACGCCGGTGGGTGAAGTCTTGTTCGGAGTGCCAGAAAGCACCACCCAACAAGCGAATTAAGAGGAAACTAGCTCTTAAAGTGGAAGACAAAGTGGAAGTGTGGAGTCCAGCAGAGACCAATATACTCCAAGTAGGATGGAAAGGACCTTATCCTGTGGAAAAGGTGGTGTCCAAGAACATCTACAAAATACGGATCGGGGAAGAGAAGAAAAATCTCCCTAGACATCTCATTAGGAAATATGAAGAGAGATCCGGGAGCAAAGCTTCGCACTTTATGGTGATGGCAGCCATTGGGACAAAGGTTACCAGTCCAGACGAAGACCAGAGATCGCCAGTACAACATAGGAGGGCCTATGGGACAGTACGTGATAGGTCAGATTTACCCAACGACAGGAGAAGGGAAATCACAAGTCAGGGAAAGGACAAGAGTGAAAGTTTAACCGGTAACCAAGTTCAGAAGGGGTGGGTAATGTCGGGAAAAGCGAGAATTACCCAGGACTCCAACCGAAGATTGGCTGACCAGATACAATATCGCCCAAGATGGTCCTGGAAGCAAAAGTCCAGGAGGTTTGGGAAAGACGACTCGGTCCAACGAGGACGAGGCGAAACATCCCCAGAGGAAAAGCCGGGGGAAACCAAGAGGACATGGAAGCAGTGTTACAATCAGGATGGGACAATCCGTCTGTATTGTGAGCCGTCGCTGACGCAAGTCGAAAGTAGGTCGACCGGACGTACAGGAGCGAGGAGCCAACACTAGTTTCAGTCGTGAGTAGTATAATAGGGTGTCAATTAGAGCGCCTACTGGATAATGTGAGGATCCAATCATATCATCAACACGTGATGTTAATAGCTACTTCGCAGAAGCTCAACGCACGGTGGATGTGATGGACGTTGTTGCTGCAACTGGACTTCACAATGGAATGCATCCTTGGTAAGGAGAAGGTATGAGCAGATTTCTTAACCAGACATCCAGCTCCGGAGGAAGAAGACTAGGGTTGTGGATCATGGGAATCAAACCTACAGTGAGAAAGATTCGACGCGGTCTAATCTCTTAAGAGGGGGCCTATGTCGTGAAATACTGAGAGTTAATGATTCCCAGATAGACGACTGCATACACCGACTAACCAGGTAGAAGAAGGGTTAACAAAGGAGAGACCAGGCGCATGTGTTTATAGGTCAAGACAGGAGAAGGGGCCGGCTAACCGCGCAGGTAAAAGGGTCGAGTGGAAAGATTGGTTTGGGACAAAGGCCGACAGTATTATTGGACAAGCATATCGCAGTATGGATGTGAAACGGTCCCGAGCTGTAATTTTCCACTAACAATGATAATGCAGTCTGGATGTGAGGTGTCCAGCAATGTCAAGGACTATGCGGCAAAAATGACCGATATAAAGAGGGTCAATTCTTTGTGTAAGTTTAGTGTGTGTTCCAAACTGACCTGAAGGAGATATGTTCTTGAGTGGGAATAGAAATACACGTCCCTAATGATGGAAAGAGGGGATAATAGTGTGGTATTCGCTAAGTGTTTTTTCGATTCCAGGGACATAGATGCCTAAATAAGGTATAAAGATATTAGATATAGTTTAGCATAGGAATATAGATGTGAAGGAATAGCATTTACCATTGCTTTCTATTAGTAGATAGTTTAGACTTTGGTGAATTCATATGTCTTATGCGGGTGTTCACTTCGGAAGCCTTGTCATTATGGCTGGAGAAGGACACTTGCATAAGTAGTAGAAAGGGGCGGCTGCTTATCACTGGATTTGTTATACTTTTCCAGGTTCCACTCTCCTAGTGAAAGCAGAGAAGAGATGAAGAGGAATACCCTTGAACAAATAAAGCACTTACATGGAACCAAACAGAATATGAACATATTTACGATGAAGAAAGAAATAAGTTAAATAAAATACAGAACACTGTATGCTCAAACGAATATACCACTAAGGCCCTGAAAGGGAAGAGAGGGTAACCTGTGGCAAGCAGGGATACTTAAAACTACATACATCTTATATGTATAATGAAGAAAGAATAGACAAGTAAGAACAGTGCTATTACTAAAAGACTATAAGAAGAACTGTGACGATGTGGTGGTGTTTCGATGATGGATACTTATCGTCATGAACCAGATTCAGGTGCATTCATAAACTTACGGGACTTTTATTACGGTACCTTGACTCAGTGGCGAACAGTTTTTTGGTTTCATTCAATAACGGATTTACCATCAGATTCAAGCATACGGATCATCCCGGGTGAGCTCTGTCCTGTTTGATGTGTTGTCCTGTGATCTTGAAGAATGAAAGGACGAGAAGCCACACAGCTGATAGACATTCAGAGTTCACATCTGGCAACCACACTAGAAGAACATACCAACAACATAGACAATATCCATACATACACCAGACATAGTTTTTATTAATAAATCTTTTATCGTATCGTTGAAAGGAACTGTTGTCGGAGTATGTGTTGAGGGAATAATAGAGAGAGAGAGAAAGAAATAGATATATGGAATGGAAGACAGAAGAGAGGAGTGTAGACAAAAGTCAGTCAATAATCCCAACAGATACTAAGTTTAAAGATGTGCTTGTTGATTCCAATCTCCTCTCGGGAATAACAGGACATGGCCCAATGGGAAATACAGCGCGAAAGAAGAAGAACATATAGTCTTATGTTCACAAGGCGAGCAATAACCAACCCTTTATGCCACACATTAAGCACGACTTTGGAGCATTGCGTCTTCTCTGTTCTTCTTTAGACAGAATAATACAAAGTAATGCAGCTTTACATAACAGAAAAATACCGGACATTGTTGCGACTAGCCTTCATCAGCAAACAAATACATAGACAAAACACAACATATAATTACGGAGAAGACCCTCGAGTGAATATATTAAGACATGTTTTCACCTTTTCATTCTTCTCATCCTGTTCTTATGCCTTAATGTAGTTACAGGAGGATCTTATCCGTAATTATATTTTGTATTTTGTGTATGTATTTTTTTCGCTGATGAAGACAAGTTGCCGCAAGGTGCTGTATTTTTCTATTCTGTAAAGCTGCATTACTTTGTGTTATTTTATATTGTTTACATGTGCACAGCTTTACCGCAGTTCCACTAAGTTTATTCTCTGTCCACAGAAGTGCGTCACATCCGGTTATGCAACTCAACGGTCAGTGTGTCAGACTTCAGCATGCATTTGTGTCAAGTCTGCTCCCTCTAGACCAGTGGTTCTCAACCGGTGGGGAATTCCCTCCGCCCCCCCCCCCCAAGGGGGGAATTTTAGGGTGTCCCGGGGGGGGGGGGGAATCAAGATTATTTCAAGATCGCGCTAATACAAGAACTTATTACTTGATATTGCTTTTCCCTCCATACTTTACAGTTCTGAACTTCTCATCCTTCTGAAATTCTTTTTATAACGTAAGTAGACCAGCAAATCATGTTTTGTGTAGACGTCTAGACTTGTTCTAGTATGTGTTATTAAATTTAGCTTCCATTTTTACGTATGCTGTGTAGGGGGAGGGGATTTAAAGGGAGGAAATACGAGGGGGGGGGGGAATGACATTCTGAACGTATGGTGAAGAAAGTTTGAGAGCCACTGCTCTAGACAGATTCTATCCATAGTAACAGGCTCTATCGAACCGTGGGTAGGTTTCCTTCACAAACAATTTTTCCAGGTTAGCAGCCTTATGGCCTACGCCATAACTGTCGTGGAAAAATTTTACCATGCACAAGTTGCCCACGAGGTCTCCTATTTTTCGCCCTTATCCCAGAAGGCTAGGTCTCCGACCTCAGTAACCAAGAGAACAGAGGGGCGTGTGGTATCATTACATAACAAGGGATCTTGAAAAAAATTCCCAGTCCCATGCTGAGATGAAACCTGGCACCTTTAGAGACTGAGGCTCTCAACTGTAAACTGGACACTCACTTGGCGGGCCTCGGCATATTGGTATAATACACGGTCCGAGATTATCATGGCCGTATGGATTAGAACGCGCGTTATTAAACATCCGGTGTGCTGATGCCGAGATAAAGGTGTTCAACCTCTACACTGGACAGTTGGACTAAAATACTGACTTCTCGCCCTTGACTTGGGGACGTAAATTACATGTACCTCTGAAGTCGGAGTGGGTTCGCCGGATGGCGAAGGACACTGGTAATAGGGAAAGCTAATCCACACGCAAAATTCAGTCCAGTGCTACTAGAAGTAGTGTGTATAGACTACGGTTGAGTTCAAAACGAGCGAGCGAAAAAAAAAAAAACGCAGTAAAATACAATCTGTGGCGTGCCTTCAGCATTATACGCGCCAATTCTACCGTAGCCGCTCGGCCATCTCCCATAATGTGCACTGTAACATGAATGATAAATTCAATAGATGACCATAAAGTACAAGTACATTATATGACTGATTTTTATATCCCTTATGAAATATTACTATTTATGAATAACATTGTATATATTATAATATGTAGCAGTATATAGCATTAAACACAAAATCCCGGGATAAACTCTGAAGAGCATTGCAAGTGTTACCACATGATTCATGAACATCGAAATACGAGTTCATGCAATTATTGGGGCATGACAACAAAAGATGTGGGGCGAATTGCATTGTTGCCATCCAATAATAAACGAGAAAAGCAAAAAAAGTCTGGGAAATTTGTATGTGAAAGACTGAAACAGCTTGGTGATAAATAATAAGAATAAGAATAAGAATAGGGGTAACAGCAATGCTATTAACATTTAAGATCGCGTAGGCGATTGATAAAGTGTGATCCACGCTAAGTGCATGAAAAATAACAAGCAGCAGCAGCAGAGAAGACAAAGAAGAAGAAGAAGAAGAAGAAGAAGAAGAAGAAGAAGAAGAAGAAGAAGAAGAAGAAGAAGAAGAAGAAGAAGAAGAAGAAGAAGAAGAAGAAGAAGAACAACAACAACAACAACAAGGGCAAGAAAGGCAAGATAAAGAACAACAACCATATTTCTAATCGCCTAATATAACAATTTTCAACATTGTTGAGTGGAAGACCGTTCCTGGTTTGCGTTGGGGGGAGGGGGGGGGGAAGAGAGAGGGGGCGGCCAGTAGCGATAGAAATGCCCAATACAAAGAAATGAGGAAGTGAAGCAACCATGTACAGGACGTGAGGATTCCTTGGGTGAGCCCAGTACCAGAGCGCTATGTGTCGGCTCTGCAATTATGGAAGCCTCCTTGGATGACGGGGAATGTCCATGTTCTGCCCTTGCCTTCCCTTCAGGGTTGACCGTGATGTCTTTGGCCGTTCTAAATGACCAACTGGGATGTGGACGACACCATAACAGTGAGAGAGAAAAAAAAAACACTTCGGATAAACGCAGAAGAAAAAGAAGAAGAATCAGATATGTGTTCCGATTATGCCAAGCCATCCAATTATTAATATCTGTTGTCTTCCTCATAACTCTTTGTCCAGTCAAGTTTGGCTCTTGTCACTAATGTTTCACGTATATTTCTCATCATAAACGTACCCCCCCCCCTCCCCCACACTTTTTTTTCCAATAATAATTTTTTTAAAAAAAACCTTAATTTAAAAATACTCAGATACACCATTTAAAGAGATGCATTGAAAAGATTAGAACAAGAATCACCGTGGCGAAGGCAGCCTTTTGCAAGATGGAAAACCTGATCAATACAAAGATGTTATTTGCAACGAGAAAAAGAGTGTTGAGGTGCTACATAGAACCTATACTTGTGTATGGATGTGAAGCATGGGCAATGATCAGACAAGCTGAAAAACATCTGATGGCTGTGGAAATGTGGTTTCTTAGGAAAATGCAAAGATTACCATGGACAGACAGAAAACCCGATGACCAAGTCCTACAAGAAATAAATGAACACCGTAAACTGATTAGAGAAATTTGACGAATTTTTGGGCCACGTTATGAGAAGAAATAATTTGGAGAACTTGGTAACAACTGGCAAGATCGAGGGAAAGAGAACAAAGGGAAGGCAAAGAAGTAAATGCCTGGATGGCTTGGTCACATGGTATGGATGAGACAAGAACACTAATCTGATCCACGACTATGGTGATCGCGTGAGATTGCGAAACATGACCGCCAACGCTTACCGGCATGGCATATGATGCTGATGATGAGATACATTACAGATACATGTGTTTTTAATTTACAGTTCTCTGCCAAAATATCCACCTTCCACAGAGCATCTGGTAGTCAGACTTAGCTTCCTAGTAGGTCTATGGTTTCAGGCGTTGTCGAATATCGATTTCTTTTCATTTCCAATTTCTCAAGCCCAGGAGAGGTAAATAAAATCTATCTACGAATATTTATTTATCCCCAATTTCTTTCTGTATACTTTTCCTCTCATAGAGTTGTGACATCAGAGTATGACATTTTCAACATATGTCACCACCTCTTACGCTGTTGGCTTAGAATTTCTGTCTTCTCTTGTTCTGTCTGGCGATTCCACACACTATCGTCTTCTGATATACTCATCGATCATAATTTAACTATTATGTTGTACGAAAGTAGCTTTAATAGTCGTTGCAATCGTACGGTTCGACCTTCACAGCAATGGGTCCCTCCATAATTGCTCCATTCCTGTGTCAGCGAAGACCACGCGAATTGCTTATAATTGCCCAATGGGAACTCGTGAAGGAAACAGCAGCTTCAACAAGATTCGAAGCGGTTACCATATTGTCAAAGCCCCGTACTCGCCTGACCTAGCCCCAGGTGATTTCCATCTGCTTGGACAACTCAAAGAGTCATTGGGAGGAACAACTTTTCGACCTGTACAGCATGTGGTGCATCAGTGGTTACACACGCGACCAAGAGAATTTTGTTTCTACAGGAAGCCAATCACTTTACCGGCACTGGAGGACTTGAACTGAATGCATTGGTGACTACATCGAAACATTATAAATTTGTTCTTTGCTTTCAGAATATATTCACACCAACAACAAAACATATATGGTTTTCATTTGAACCCCCTCGTATGAAAACTTATGAACAAAAAACAAAAACAAAAAAAACAACAAAACATTTCTGCTTGTATAAACAAACTGAACGATTTATGATATGGTTAGGTTAAGAAATGGAACGACCTGATGGTTGTCAATGCGTGGCGAAATAAGTTGGCTGAGGGAGGCACACTGTGCATAAATGGGCCATGTTTATAACTGTAATGTACCATGTAAGTGAAGCAGGGTGTAAAGAAAAAAACAAAGATAATTGTCTGTCTGTCTGTCTGTCTGTCTGTCTGTCTGTCTGTCTGTCTGTCTGTCTGTCTGCCTGCCTGCCTGCCTGCCTGCCTGCGTGTCTGTCTGTCTGTCTGTCTGTCTGTCTGTCTGTCTGTCTGTCTGTCTGATTATCGATCCACCTGCATATCAACATACGTTACTACGTATCTACCTACCTACCAGGCTACTATTCTATCTATCAGTATTTCCATCCGTTCGTATGTCTATCAGACTGTCCGTTTGTCAGTCTAACTAATTATCGATTCACCTGAATACTTAAGTACTTATCTACCTTCCTACCAAGCTATATTTTGCTATCTTTCACCCGTTTTTCCACCCGTCCTTACGTCAGTCTGTCTGTCTGTTTGTCAATCTAACAATCTATCAACCTACCAACTTAACCACCTAGTGTCCAACAACTGATTATTTCCTCATTTCTACCTGTCCGTCCACCACCATTATTTCATCTCTGTTGAGCCTACAAGTCCCGTAGATGATTCATTTACAACCTGCCGTGTCTGCTGCCTTTATTTGCAAACTAATCAATAAGAAGAAACAATGCGCAGAGCATGGACGTGCAAGCAACATCGCACGTACAATATTATGCGAGCAAGGCCGTGCAAACAAATCAAACGCAGATTAGTGGGCAGGTAGGAAAGAAAGTAACGAAGAAAAGGCTCTTGGGGCACCGGGAAAGTAATAAATGCACCGTTTAATTTCTATATGAGCGTTGTGAATGGTTGTGTTATGGAAGGTGGCAATGTTGTTATGGAAGATGGCTGTGTTGTTACGGGAGATGGCTGTGTTGTTATGGGGGATGGCTGTGTTGTTACGGGGGATGGCTGTGTTGTTATGGGAGATTACCTTGTTGTTATGGGATGTGGCTGTGTGGTTATGGGAGTTGGCTGTGTTGTTATTGGAGATGGCTGTGTTGTTATGGGAGTTGGCTGTGTTGTTATGGGAGAGACTGTATTGTTATGGGAGATGGCTGTGTTGTTATGGGAGAGACTGTATTGTTATGGGAGATGGCTGTGTTGTTATGGGGAGACTGTGTTGTTATGGTAGATGGCTGTGTTGTTATGGGAAATGGCTGTGTTGTTATGGGAGATAGCTGTCTTTTTATGGGAGATGACTGTGTTGTTATGGGAGATGGCTGTGTTGTTATGGGAGATGGCTGTGTTGTTATGGGAAATGGCTGTGTTGTTATGGGAGATAGCTGTCTTGTTATGGGAGATGACTGTGTTGTTATAAGAGATGGCTGTGTTGTTATGGGAGATGGCTGTGTTGTTATGGGAAATGGCTGTGTTGTTATGGGAGATAGCTGTCTTGTTATGGGAGATGACTGTGTTGTTATGGGAGATGGCAGTGTTATTATGGGAGATGGCAGTGTTATTATGGGAGATGGCAGTGTTATTATGGGAGATGGCTATATTTTATGAAAATGTCAGTGTTGTTATATGAGTTGGCTGTGTGTATGGAAAAGACCGTGTTGTTATGGGAGACGGCTGTGTTGTTATGGGAGATGTGTGAGTTGTTATTGGAGATGGCTATGTTGTGATGGGAGATGGCTGTGTTGTTATGGGAGATGACTGTGTTGTTATGGGAGATGGCTGTGTTGTTATGGGAGAGAGCTGTGTTGTTATGGGAGATGGCTGTGTTGTTATGGGAGATGACTGTGTTGTTATGGGAGATGTGTGAGTTGTTATTGGAGATGGCTGTGTTGTTATGGGAGATGGCAGTCTACTGTACACTGCCTGTAATTAATAAGTGTTTAGCAAATCTCTTTAAAACTATTCTTTTTTTAGCCGACATTATGCTACTAATGTTAAACATGGACGCTTACTGCAACTATTGAACGCAAATTCATAACAACAGAGATCAGATGCCTGAGAAGAGCTGCTCTAGCAACCGTGAGAATTAGGAATGAGAAAATTAGAATACGACTAAGTTTGAAACCAGTCATGACTTCATTAAAGAACAATAGGTGAAATGGTTCGGCCACCTCACAAGAATGCCTTTGAAGAAATATAATGGATACAGAGCAAGCGGAAAACCAGGTAAAGATTGACCCAAAGACAAACTGATAGAAATAAATACAAACTTACAAAGAGCATTAGAAAGAGCACATAAAGATCTTTACATCTCTCCCCAACACTTCAGTAAGGTAAATGTTGGAAGAGAAGTAGAAAAGGAGGAGGAGGAGGAGGAGGAGGAGGAGAAGGAGGAGGAGGAGAAGGAGGAGGAGGAGGAGAGAAGAAGAAGAAGAAGAAGAAGAAGAAGAAGAAGAAGAAGAAGAAGAAGAAGAAGAAGAAGAAGAAGAAGAAATAGTTTAGTAAAGAAAATGAAACATCTCCAAGGTACTCATTAAGCCTAAATGTCAGTATGTTCCCGTGTAGTCTACTAAGAGATTTTACTTTTACAAAATCCATTTCGGATTAAGCAACTGTGATGCTCACTGATGAGAAGAGAGGCATTGGAGAACATCGTAACAACTGGAAAGATCGAGGGGAAGAGAGGCAGAGGTAGACCAAGAGAAGTGATGCTGGATGGATTGAGACGGTGGCATGGAGGAATATCAGCAGCAGAGTTGATCCAGAAAACCAAAGACCGAGATCTATGGAGAGCCATGAACGCCTACGCCAGCCGGCACGGCACTTGATGATGATGATGATGCTCACTTCATTGTTAATATGAACGATAACAATAATTCTGCAAAGTCTTTGAGTTCAACTACCAGCTGTCTTAAATTCACCACTCAAGAGATTCATTATATACGATAAAACACAAAAACCACAGCAACCAAGGCACTTAAACAAGTATTCTTGATCCGTTGTCATAACGACGGAAATGCCTGGATTTCGGTCGTTTGTGGCAGTCTCATTGTCTTCTGTTGTATCGACATAATTCCAACAGTTGTAAATGTCGAGTTGCGTTACAATGTCTATTTTGCGCGTTTTGTCCTAGCCAAACGAAAACTAGGAAAAAGCAAACGTGTTGCGAGAAACTTTTACATATAAAATAGACGGCAGAAAGAATGACAAAGCAAACTTAATTAATAGCAAAATCGAAGCACGGAAGCTAATAAAGAAGTTAGAAAGTGCTTAGGGGCGGATAGAAGATAATATTTATATGGAAAAACAAATGAGGCAGAAGTAACACTGTAACAATAGCGAAAGCAAATCGCATAGACATGTATAGTTTTACAAATAAAACAACAGAAACATATAATCAAGCAAGTGGACTGAAGAAAACTAGCGATAGGACAATGTCTATCAACATAAAATAGATTAAATGAAAACTTTGAGTTGAAGAGGCCAATCCCAGTAGACTAGATACCCAGCAAGCTGAAGTGGAGCAGGATATCAGCTATGAGAAACCATCTAAACAAGAAATAAGGAGGAGAAGGAGGAGGAGGAGGAAGAGGAGGGGAAGGGGAAGTAGTAGAAGAAGGAGGAAGATGAGGAGGGAGGTTGTGTAGGAGGAAAAGAAGAAGCAGAAAACAAAGAAGAAGAAGAAGAAGAAGAAGAAGAAGAAGAAGAAGAAAGAGGAGGTGGGGGGAGAGAAGGACGGGGGGGGGGGGGGTAGAGAAGAGAAGAGTAAGAATAAGAAACTCTGGTTTTATTAATGAAGAATTGTAAAATCCACTCACTTACCAAGCTTCACCTTCGTCTGTTAAAAGTTGCATCTCTTATACTAAAATTACACGAACTAATTCGCAAGAACTATGATCATAAACAGACCAATCTTGGTTTTCTTGTCTCAACACACACCCATATCGTTGAGGCTTAGATGAACAACTTGAATTGCAGTTGGAACACCACAAAGATAAATAGTCATAAACCGAACAAAGTG